>VZTU01011430.1:31746-230622 GCA_013400835.1 Zapornia atra
TGAGTCCTCTCTATCGGGGAGCCATCCCCTCACCACAGGCCTCTCAGCAGGACTCTCCCCTCCATAGGCTGCTGACATCCAGGTCCAGACCCCCCGGCCTGGTCCCCCGCAAAGTCACAAGTCCCTTCTCCACCACGAGCTGCAGGGGAAACTTTCTCTTCACATTCTTCATCCCCCCCTCCTGCGGGCCTGGCCTTGGCGTCTGTGCAGCTTGTTACATCTTCTCACTCCCGCTCCGGTGGCAAAGTGCGCCTGCCAGCAGTTTTTTTTTCTCCTATATGTGATTCACAGAGGCGCTATGACCAGCTCTGATAGGCTTAGTCTCAAATTTGGCCTTGAATGTACCAATGTTTACAAAATATGGGGCTTGCAGAAAGCTGTAACTGCAGCTTACAAAAGCCACTGAAGCAGCACAGTTACACCAAACTGCAACAAGTCTAAAGTGGATGGTCGTGTACCTAGATAGTGTTGAAGAATGGCATTGAGTGTTTTATCGAAACATTCAAACCAACATAATTCTTTTTCAAAGAAACTTCTGTCTGAAAATGGTCAATTTTTTCAACAAAGCAAAAGAAACTTGGAAGTATAATTGTCAGCATCTCTGTGGTGATACCATTTCTCTTTGCTAGCTTCTTCTGCATTATAGAGTATGTGCTGTCTTCCACTTCTGCAGCATAAACTTCCATATTTCTTTCCTGGTTATCTTTACCCTATGCATTCTCTACTACTTATTTTACTTCTTTCAACCCACTCTCCTGCTGTCTACTCTAAATTAGAACCTCAACAACATCCTCTCCAAGTGTTAGCTGCCTATTGAGGATCATCAGCTTCCACTGCTTCCATGAAGCCATCATTTTTAAACTCGTGCCTGTTTCTTTCCATAGACTCACAGAAACGTTTTGTTTGGAAAATAAGATCAAGTCCAATTCTTAAGCTAATACTGCCAAGTCCAACCACTTAAACCCGAAGCACCACACCTATATGTCTTTTAAATACCTCCAGGGATGGTGACTCAACCACTTCCCTGGGCAGCCTGTTCCAATGACTGACAACCCTTTTGGGAAAGGAATTTTTCCTAATATCCAATCTAAACCTTCCCTGGCACAACTTGAGGCTGGTTCCTCTTGTATAGCTTGTTATTTGGGAGAAGAGACCAACACCGACCTGGCCACAACCTCCTTTTAGGCACTTGTAAAGTGCAGAAAGGTCTCCCCTTAGCCTCCTTTTCTCCAGGCTGAACAACCCTAGTTCCTACAATCACTCCTCCTAAGACGTTTGCTCTAGACCCTTGACCAGCTTCATTGCCCTTCTTTGGATATACTCCAGCACCTCAATGTCTTTCTCATAGCAAGGGGCTCTAAAACTGAACACAGTACTTCAGATGTGACTTCGCCAGTGCCTGGTACTGATACAAGCCTGGATGCTGCTTGGCCTTCTTAGCCAGCTGGACATAGTGTTGGCTCATATTCATCCGGCTATCAAGCAATACCCCCAGATCCTTTCCACTAAACCATCGTTCTTTTGCAGTCTCTTGACAGATCAATGTCATCTTCAGGAAGGCTAAATCCTCCCTCTGATTTCTCAATTTTTTCACATGACATGTGACCAATACAAGTCTTTTCTTCTTGAAATTTTCCACTTACCATGCTCCAAATCCAAATAAGTGGAACACAAACATTTTCTCCTCCCCCTGTCCCTTTTTCTTTCCAGTGAATAACACCATCAGTCACTATCCACCTCCTCTGCTAAAGTCCTTGTGCCTGTTTTGGCCTTGCTGCTTCTTCTTACTTCACAATCTTACTCATCTTTGTGACTTCTGTGTTCATGAACCACTTGATTCTTAGCTCTGAAGATCATCACTCCTATGTCTTGCTCCATGCTGCAGTTTTTGATCATACTTGTGACTTAACCATTAAACTTTAACCTAAGCATTTCACTGACTGGTCAGATTGGACTGGGAATATCTTGCTGATATAATTTGTCCTGTGCCCTTTCTTATAGTGTAAGAGCACTCATTATCACTCCTCCCAAATACCTGCCTGTATTTTATCATTCTTACTCAGTTCTTTTTTTCTGACATAGCTCATAGTTTCTTTTTCTAGTGGGGAAAGAGAAGGAAGCTATTAAGAATACCTTCCTAACTTCTTTCATCTCTGACTTCCATGATGGTATGGGATTAAAAGCCATGAAGGAGGTGTTTCTTTTCCTGTCAACTGAAATTGCTGTCATCCTCTTTGAATGAAGAATCATCTCCAGTGCAGTCAGCCATGTTTTCCTTTAATTCAGAGGCTTTAACCACTTCGCTTGCTTAATCTTTGCCATATCTCCTAGTTTCGTGTTCTCCTGTTTCCCATTTGGCTTATTGAAGTGCATCTGTATGTCCTATTGAGAGTCATGGACCAATCTCCTATGGAGCCCCAGAGGATTTGTGCCTTCGTCCCCTCTCTTTTACTTCTCTTATTTCTGCATTGTGCAGATTCTTTCTGCAATACTACATGTAAGGGTGGAGTGTCCTATTCTTTACCTGATCTCACTCTATATCCAGTTTCTAGCTGCACGTTTCAGCTGCCTGCTTTGCATCAGACCTGATAATGTAGGAACTGTATAATATTTAGGATCAACTTCATGAACCAGTGGAAGACTGAGCTTGCTTTAAATTTGGTGCAACTGGTAAGGGTGTTGATAGGTCATTGCCTTTGATCTTGACAAAGGCAATTGCTTATCCCTTTGAAAAATGGAAAAGATTGTTTTCATTTGTTGCCTATCTCCCCACTGTAATCCTTCCTGGTATTACCCTGCCCTAAGCTCAGCTACTGTGTCTCCTTTGAGCCAAAACCTGTCGCCAGTTTTTTGTCAGTCTACTCTCACTAAAATATTAACCTCTCACAGAGATGGGCAGTGCTGTCACCCTTTCTCCTCTGGTTGTTGTGGGTGTTTTTGAACAAACGGGCTTATGCCTTTCACTTTGCTGCCACCATTGGTTCCACAAGCTCCAGGTGACCATCCCTAAAGCTGCCACGTTACTTTTCAGACTTCCATCAGTCATGATCACTTGACTAAAGCCACTGTCTAGTGTGCTGAGCAGCATTGGTTTCATTTCCTTCAACACTCTTCTAGTTGTTCGGTGTAGGAATTCTTTTTGAGGGGATGGTGTTTTTCTAAGTTTCACTAGGTACAGCAGAGTTCTGCTCTAGGAGTGGGGCTAAAACATACCAGTGCAAATAAAACTCTGCATTAGGCATCATCCTAAGAGGAGTTCTTGTCTGCTTTTAACTTAAATCCATAATTATGTCCCTTCTCAAGGTTCAAAGGACTAAAGTTCAATAACTTTGAGAAGTAAGATTCATTTCTATTTCCTTTTAAGTTTGACTTTCCATTGTGTTTCTCTTTTCAGTTACGCCAACGTAAAGAAGTGCAGCAATGAGGGACGTGCCTTGATGCAACTGGACTTTCAGCAGTTCTTAATGAAACTAGAAAAGCTAACAGACATTAGGCCTATTCCAGATAAAGAATTTGTGGAGACATACATTAAAGCCTACTACCTAACAGAAAATGACATGGAACGCTGGATAAAAGAACATAGGGTAAGAGTTAAGTTTCTATTCCTCTACTGCCTGTCTGTAAAATTCACCATGATAGAATCATGCTCACATCTTTAAATGCATTAAAATTCTATGCATTCAAAATTACTATGTGCCTCTCTATGTATATATTCATTTAGTATAACAAAACCCGTATGGGAAGCAGTATAACTATAGATGTGTATGTGCATGTTTATGTTCATTTTATTTATCATATGAGCTTGGTATGTGTTTGTACTGATTGAACATCTGATGACTGGGAACAATAGTAAGTCACATCTACCTACTGTATCAAACAAAATATAGAGAACTAGAGTGAAGGGAGGTCAAAACCAGTTGTGTTCTGGTCACGATATGCCAAAGTGCACAAGCAGCTCATTGAGAAGTAAGATTTGAAATCAGACTTTGCCTTTAGGAGTAGATTGATTAAACTCAGTTCTAAGACACAATGGGTAAGGGTCCTTGATTTTCCTTCATTTTCTAGTACTGACTCAGGACCAACATTGCTCTCTGAGATAAGTCTTCGTTTGTATTTTGAAAGCATTTAGCATGCTTTTGTGGTAGCATAACCTAACAATTATAGCAGGACTGTGTAAGTAATAGTGACTGGAGCTGCTCATTGTTGAAGTGCAAAGTCTTCTAAAATGGAGCAATTTTAAATCTGCATTTTGGGATTACTGTAAATCCTACTAGAAAAGGATGAAAGAAATATGTCCTCAGTATCATTTCCCTTGTTATACCTGGAGCCAATGAGAAACATTGTGAGCTGCTCTTTGGTGACCTCCATGGAAAAACTATTGTTTAAGCCTGCTGGTGGAAGCTATATTTTGGATAGTATTTAAGTATCAAGGTAGCACTGACCCATGTGGTGTGTTGGCAGGTGTTAAGAATTCTTGTCTCAAAATTTTTGACATTTTTTCTTCCTTCATCACATACCGAAGCGAACGTTGTCCTGTAGACAGAAGTATTTAGAAGCTTATTGGAAATGAGAAGACAAAATAAGATCAATTGTCACAAATTATTTAGAAAAAAATTTTTTTTTGTTAAAAGCTTATCCTATTTGCATCTATATTTCCCACCACATCTCCCAAAGAATGGAAAATACATTAAAAATCAGCGTAGGTACATATGTATTCACGGAATTACTTTCTGTGACCTCAGTCCATCGATACCAAGGTCATAAGCATTTTCTGTTTGTATTTGCCATGTAGCAAAATAGAGTTTTGTCCTCTGCCTCAACTATGACAACTATCTAGACCTGACTTAGCTGCTGCTTTAAATCTGCCTTGTGTACTGACTCCTCTGTCAGTTGAAAAGTCCACAGTGAGTGTGTCTGAGTTTTTAAGTGTTCTGTCTTTGTCTGGTGTTTTGTTCTGCCATAACATGACCTGCTTTTATTTGCCAGGAATATTCCACTAAGCAGTTGACCAATCTGGTGAATGTTTGTCTGGGCTCCCACATCAACAAAAAGGCAAGACAGAAGCTGCTAGCTGCTATTGATGACATAGACAGGCCTAAAAGATAACTGGAGAAAGCTGCTTTCCTTGTGACTTGTATCTTCTTCTCTTCATGTGAAGCATGTGGACAAATCTGTCATGGACTAATGACAACATTCTCTTAAAAACATTGTGCATGACCTTTCTTACGAGCACTGGAGACACTCTGAAGTGGCATAATGTTCTAAGATAGACTTTTCTAATCTGTAGAATTAATTTCTATTGTATTTCTTGCCTTGTTTTTTTTTTTTTTGTTACTTGCCCTTAGTAAAGGGCCACTGCTTGTGTATCATTGGTGAGCTGTATATTTTGCAGAAATGTATACTGTGAGTAAAATCAAAATCAGAGAAACACGTTGGCTTAATATATAACTGATGCTCTTTTTTAATAAAGGGGCTAATTGAAAATATGGTTTCGTTCCTCCGTGGTTTCATCCTCAGCAAATGTGCGTTGTTACGGGCCAGTGTACAATGGAAGGAGCTGTACAATATGTGATCACTGTACCTTGCATGTGGATTAAGAGTGCAGATCAACTAAAGACTCTCATGCTAAAGCCTCTCATCTTCATAGCCATTTTAAAATGTCTGTTTATTTCAGAATTAATTTAGTCATATCAAAATGATTCACTTCAGATAAATGGAAGGTAATAAACACTGTACACTAATGTGATTTCTTTGAGAGACTGTTCTTTTCCTAACTCAACAATGCAAAGTGTCATTTGCAATAGAAATTAGTATTTTCTTGTGATGTGTTGACCCTGGCTGGAGGCCAGATGCCCCTCAAAGCCGCTCTGTCAATGCTCTCCTCAGCTGGACCAGAGAGAAGACATAATGAACGGCTCGTGGTTTGAGATAAGGACAGGGAGGGATCAGTCAGCAATTACTGTCACAGGCAAAGCAGACTCAACGAGGAAAAAGTTACTCTAGTTTATTACCCAATCACAACAGAGTAGGATAATGAAAAATAAAACCAGGTCTTAAAACACCTTCACCCCATCCCTCCCTTCTTCCCAGGATCAACTTTATTCCCAATTTCTCTGCATCTTCCCCCTGAGTGCACAAGGGAATGGGGACTGCAGTCAGTTAATCATGAGTTGTCTCTCCCACTCCTTCCTCCTCAGAGGGGGGACTCCTCACACTCTTCTCCTGCTCCAGCATGGGGTCCAGTGGTGGTAAACTCCCAGTTTCAGGTTCCTACTTGCCACCGTATTTTGAATTCAGCCATGGGAGAGCCAGGACTTAAGCAGTACCTAGTGACAGAAAAATGCCCTCTAGAATCACAGTAATTGCTCTTTTCTGTAGCTCGATTTCCCCATCAGAAGTGGACTGGGTGTCATTGTGTGAGTTCAGTGAGAGCCTGCAGATGATTTTAGAAGAACGATAGAATTTACATTTTAAATACTGACTGTGTAGTATTCAGCTGCTTTGTTCTGTATTTTAAAGGAAGTAAGATTTAAAACAAAGTTTAACTCCATTCTTTATTGACCATGCCGTCATGCTGAGTTCCATTTAAAACTTGTTTAGCAGCGTGTCAATATATGTGTGGAAGCTGAGTCGCTTTTACCCTCATTAAAAAGGTGGTTCAAATAAAAGCAAAGCCTAGTTCATTTCGAAAGTGTGAACTTTTGTGTCAGTGTATCTGCCCTGAAGGCAGAGCCTGAAACAAAAGCTCTTGGAAGAAAGAAACGTGTCAGTGACAATTAGTATAAAATATGTTACAGTTTTCTTCTCACGGATAAGAAATTTTGATATCTTTAGCAGAGCTTTGGGGAGCTGAACACATGGTTAATTCCCCCTGAACTACTTAGGTTGCTGTAATTAGATCGCTTACCAAAAGGCAGGATGTTGGAGTGGAAGGTTGAGGAAGGAGGTGAGTGATTGCATGAATTCTTGTCTGGAGTAATTTTTTGTAGTGCATTTTTAGTCCGATTTGTTAATTTTAAGTAAGCCCCCAGAAAACAGAATGTGTGAGAGGCATTGTTAAGCCAGTGTAACAACTATTTGATCTTCATTCGTAGATGCCTCCAAAATTATTATATTTTCCAGAGGAACCTCTACTCACTACCCAGGATTGATGTTTAGAGAGAAGCTACGCAGCTTACTGGCTCACATACTATCTTAGATACATGATTTAACTTTTAGGTTGCCCTCTATGGAGTCAGGAGTTGGACTCAGTGATCCTTGTGGGTCCCTTCTGACACAGGATATCACAGAATCGTAGGGGTTGGAAGGGACCCCAAGAGATCATCAGGTCCAAGCCTCCTGCCAAAGATATTCTATGTAACTTGGTCCCAAGAGACTAACAAAGCCAGGTTTTGGCTGAATGTTGAGTTACTGACTTAGTATGTCTCGTGCTTCCAACGACGGAGATTATTTAACGCAGAGCTGTGGAGGTTCTGCTCTCATCCTCCTATCATGGAACACACAAAATGATACATCCCCCTCTTCTTCCCCTGCAAGTGATATATTTGTGGGGTTTTCTCTTTGAGATCTCCCTTAGGTTTAATGTCTATGAAACTTCTGCATTTGTAACTTGAACTTTGAATAAAGCCAGTGCTTAAAATAAACCCACCAACAAAGCCAAAAAACCCCCCCACCCCAAAGTCCCCCCCCAAACCTCTCCACCCTGATTAAAGTGATAAATAGCAGTGTCTCCCGACAAAATCCTCAAAAGGCCAAATGTCAGCAGGCACCTGCTGTATCATAAAAGCTGCAAACAGAGATGGATGAAAAGAATTGCAGATTTATTGTGTGTGAGTGATGCTATCTCTTTTATTTATAACCATGGCTTGAGACAGCAAAATGTGAAGAATAAACACTGCACCGGACACCAGGATTGTGATACAAGTATGGAAATAACAGTCTGCAAACTGAAGTTTCTGTGCTTGCTGCCTATTTAAGGGTATTTGTGAGCGTGATGTTTTTGCAACTCTGGAGCTGTTTTTCATCACAGAGGGGACTTGCTTTTTAAGCATCTCCTGCTATTCCATGAGATCCCAGAGTGATGTGGAGCAGCATCTTTATACCAAAGACTTCGCAGATCTCTAGGTTTTGTGTATGTTTATTGATTATTTTAATAGGTCTTAATAACATGGAATATGATAAAGTACATGCCTGAGAGATTAATGAGAAGATGAGTAACATCTTTTTTTTGTGTAGTGGATCCATCACTATATTTTAATTATTTTTTTTTAATATTCTATCTAGTCCCAGGGAGTTTATGTGCATAAAATGAACTAAAAATTGTTGGATGTGACCTAAACTTGAATCTGCTTGCCTGTCCTGTTAAAGGAAATCCCAGCAGTGCCCCTCAGCTCTGCTGGATTGGTCTGAAACTTTTGATCTGGATATACACATAAGAGAAAAACAACTTCCAGAGCAGCGATGTTTAGATCTGTGCATCACATTTGGAGATTATCTTGCACAGTTTTCAGAGAGGTCAGATTTAAAACTGGTAAACAGATGTCTAAGCCTGTGTGTATCTTTGAAAAGCAAAATATATGAGGAAGCTGAAGATGTAGAAGAGATGCAGTGAAGTGCCTCTTTGCTCTAAGCACAAGTTGAGTGGATGATGAGATGTGCAAAAGCACTGCAGGCATTTCTGAGGATATTTTACAGGTAAAGCCAAGGTTTGTATTTCTACACGCTCCCTGCCCTGTAGCTCTTGTAACTTTATCAGCTCTGTTGATAGTCAACCCATTCATAAGAATAAAACTGAAATGTCACCTCTGGCTTTTTTTAAGCAAACAGGTTGGACACGGTGGAGCATGATGTTCCTGCCCCAAGCAGAGATCATGGATGGTTGTGCCTGCTGTCCGGGCTGCCCAGGAGATGCCCGCTTCCCTCCTCCAAAGGCACACCTCTTGTGTGTCGAGGGTGGGCAGAAGCAGGCTGAAAGGCAGCCACACCTCAGCATTGTGAATGCTGAGCTCACTCTGGGACAGCTTGCAGTTCTCTTAACGCCTCAATAAATGGGGGAATTGTGGTTGCCTGACACAGTTGTTAGCACAGCATTAAGCACCTCTCAGTCTTCAGGACTGTTTAATTCTCCAAGTGTTGGAAAATGTCACCAATGTAAATGAGTTTGACCGGGGGCTGCTTCCTGGCCTGGAGCTGCCAACATCTGTCTCCTCCAGAGCAGTCAGAATATTTAAGCAGCCAAATGCTCCGACCAGCTGAGCATTCATGGGCAGTTGATAATGTGCTACATTTCAACTAGACAAAGTTGTTGCCATGAATAGTAATGCTGTTAGCTCTTCCCCCCTCACATACCGGCCTGGTGGTGTTCTAGTGTCTGCTGTTTGACAGGGTGCTTCCTTCTGAGAGATTGCAGAGCCATGGTGCTGGGGAGAAGAGGTCTGTGTGCTTCTAGTGAGATGTTTACTGCTGCTTTCTGTCGCTCCGAATCTCTGTGGTACGATGCAGGGCTCTGGGTGATGGGGGTGGGGGTGTTTGCCTGCATGCACTAAGAGAGCTGTTGCTTCTCATGGCTGCCCTGGGCCGGGGTGGGGGGAAGGAGCTCCCCGCGTCTGGCACGTTTGGTAACAACGCTTCAGAGGTGCTGCATACCACAACGTGCAGGTCACAGACCCATCCCGAGCTTTGATTTAGGTTCTGCTCTGTCTTGGTACTCTGTGTGGGGAAGTTTATTTTATTTCTCTGTACTTTTCCTAGCTATAAACGGAATGGTGTTATCTACTATATTTTATAAAGTGCTGTCGGGCCGTGGTTACGCAGGCATGAGCTGTGCTTTCTAGTGGGAATCAGAGACTTAACGCCAGGGAAGCTAAAGCATCAAATCTTCACAGAGAAGAAAACACGAAAGGAAACTACCTTCCCTGTGTCCCAGGTGTTTTAGGTCCTGTTTGCTTTGCATTAGGACATGAGCCAGTAATGTCACGCATGCCGTTCCTTCCAGCGCTGTGTTTCTATCTGCCCCAACAGTGCAGTTGCCTGTGCAGCCCAGGACACTGCTAAGGTCCAGGAAATGTGGGCTGAGCTATAGATGGGACAAAGTTGAAGTGAGATTTACATTTTCTAGAAATGAAAGTAGGTAAAGATATTAAAAATGCATACTGTCCGTCAATAACCATCAATAAAAGCTCATGCCCTCCGTGTGAATCGAGAGAATAGTTAGATCCTAAGAAGAGAAGTAGCCTGGAGATACCGTATAGATGTACACTGAGGTTTATTGGGACAAATAGTCTTCCAAAGAGACACAAGCCCTAAGACACTTGCAGATAAGATCTCACCTTTATTGTGATGTTCAATGTGATTTCAAGGTAAAGGAAAATATATTTGCACCAGTTCCTCTCCCTTCTCATTTGTGTGTACCTGGCTCCCATATTTTCTTCCCTACACATCCAAACATTATTTTTCTTGAGGCACCGAGTTATACCTAAATGGCAGAATCAATACCCAAAGGAGACAGACCAGAAGGAACCAGGAAAATATAAATGACACTTAAGATCTTGTTTGCTCACAAAAAAACTAGAACACACAATTCTTGAGCATATATTTTCATTACAAATAATGTCTTTTTGTAAAGCTCAAATCTGAGACTCTCAAATCAAATATTCAGGTACAGGGGTCAGGGAAGAGTTCTACCCAATGCCTACCCATGCTTTCTTCACCCCCACCCTAAAGTCACAGAATTATTTAGGTTGGAAAAGATCTTCAAGATCTTTGAGTCCAACCATAAACTTAACACTGCAAAGTCTACCACTAAACCATGTTCCTGAACACTGAGTCTATGTGTCTTATAAATACCTCCAGAGATGGTGACTTCCTTGGGCAGCTTGTTCCAGAGTTTGACAACCATTTTAGGGAAGAAATTTTTCCTCATCTCCAGTCCTAACCTCCCCTAATGGGAAATGATGGGGTAATATCACTGGAGTTTTGTTTTGGTTTGGGTTTTTTTTCGTAGGCACTAAAACATTATCTTCAGTTGGGTGAGTGGGTGGGTGGGTGTTCAGACTCCAAGCTGGTAGGCTCTTAAGATTCTGGGTGATTCTCATGAACTTCTGTGCTCTTATCTCATGTCTTTGGGTTGAGAGATACAATACAGACTCATTTCTGCGTTAAATTTCAATTTTATCCATTCGATACAAGTGAATTATATGAATAATTAAACCACATTTATTAACCTGTAATGAATAATTGGTAAGTCTGGGAACTGGACTGAGCGATGTGTGTGGGGGGAGTTTTGAAGCCTACTCTTTGCAGGAATAAGAAAAAAAAAATCTTGAATTTGATGAAGTAAAATATTCTGGAGGTCAGTATGTGCCTAGATTGCAACCCAAAAAATACAAGTACAATTTTCTACAGTACCTGTAGCTCATGATGAATCTTTATACTCTTCCTATTTCATGAGCCCAGTGAAAGATTTTCAGATTGAACTTTTTTCTATATGTACCCTTACCTGAAAACCAGCCAGTGATCAAACTGGTGGTGTTAGCAAACATTATATTTGGGTTTTTTTAGAAAAAGTAAATTTTTAAAAATGCAGATGACTGAGGGTTTCTTTATATATTTTATTAATATGTTCACCTTGCTTTACTATTTACAGTATGGAGTAGAAGCAGCAGAATAGAGAATAAAGCATTAGCTGCTTTTACAGAAAGCTGGCAGATTGATTTTAGACATTCTCTTTCATTTGTATTCTACAGCACACTGTAAACAAAAAGAAGATATTAATGGTCAGCAGCAGTTTGTGAGGGGAACCCCAGCTGTTGGTGTTACTTCTGATTTAGGAGTATTGTAACAGCACTTGGGTACTTCAGTCATGGACAACATCATCACCGTGAGGGGCTTTAGTAAAAAATATGGAATGAAATGTATTTTGTTGCCTCAGCAGAAGCAGAATCCAGTCCCACAGTCATAATGAGCTGTGCCTCTGTGGGGTCTGCTTGACCTTTTGCATTGTGCCACCCATTGTGGCTGTGGTGAGCTTCCAAGGACACAGTGGGAATGGCAAACTGGTGCAGAAACTTGGGCTCCAGATGCAGGAGTGTTCCCACACCAGCCCTGGAGCAAGGTTGACTGATGGTATTAGTGGGATGCCAACTGGCAGAGCAGCTGGACCATGGGCCAAACAGGGTTACCAATATTTCCAATAGGTTCCTGGGCTGGAGAGGGGCAAAGGATTGGGGAAAAAGTAGTAAAAATCCTGCTACAAAGTGGAAAACTTCTTATATTCACTTAATAGTTTTGTGGTGATGAGGCTTAGGACTAGTGCACGGAAGGACCAGAAAAAGGGGAAATGGTTTCTGTGTTTGATAGGATCTCCCATGATCTGTTCCAGTGTAAGGAGAGGAGGAGGCCACCTGAGCAAAGTGCTCTCTTTCCCTTGCGATGAAGAGGGAACAATAACCTTCCTGGTTCCTCTCCTTCACTCCGGTAAATCAACCTAATACCTAGTTTTAGGGCATTCATCTTGAATCACTATTTGTTAGTTAAGCCTATAAAATGGAAACTGTTCAACATATCAAACAGTTTTTTCTTGAAGGTACAGAAAACATTGAGCTGATGTAAGTAGCCATTCTTCACCATGCATTATGTATCTGCCTGGATATCAGTGAAAAATCATCTGCAGAATGGGTTTATGTATGTGTATTGTCTGTGGTTTAGAATGCCTATTTTTGTCAAAATTATGCTAGTCCAAATGATTAGGTGTAATGGAGAAGGAGAATACAGATGCTACAAAGTGCTGTGAGAAGGCTGAATTTGCTCTGAAGGAAGACTTAAGTTTTCTTTAGTCCCATTACAGTCTCTAGGAACAAAGTAACCTGAAAAGGAGAGGCACAAATCACCTTTCTTTTGCTTCCTACAATAATTCATGGACAAAAGACAGATTAGTCTTCTGATGCATTGTGTCAGATAATTCCTCCTCTGAGTCAGCCACCCTCCCCCAACCCAAACCTTCCTGAGGCAGCAGTTCGGTTGTACACACATACATCCTGCTGCCTTTGCAGACAGACAGAGCTGTGTGCCTCGAGGTTCCCTACAGCACCACAGTCTGTATTTTCCTGATGAACCATAAAGGTCCCAAATGGTTCTGGTGTGTACGGGGCGAGAGGTGAGACCAGGCAGGTGTCGCTGCCCTTGTAACCAGCAGCATTCAGGACATTGCCAGTGTCCCCTCATGGGACAATCTTGTTCCTTTTCCTGCAGGAGGTGAGAAAGAATCCTGAGCAAGGTCTAACAGGCCTGGAAATGGGACTTTTTCTGAACATTGGGGATTTAGTCCAATACAGAAGTGCACAGTGCTTACCAGGAGCTAAAGCCAGCCTGCTTGGAAGATAAATTCCAATTGTGGTTCAATGACCCACAGATAGGGAGGAGACCAGAGGGTCCCTGTTTCCTGAAATCTTGCAAACAGAGTCATTGAGTTTTCTTAAAGATGTTCCTTGTAACATTAACCATCTGCTGTGATGTGACATGACATAGCCTCTGTGTCACTGTCCTGTTTCTGATCAGTAAGGAATATGATTGAAACTCTCAGTTTCTCAAAGTTAACTTTGAAGGCATGGAGAGATAAATCTCTAAATATAGAGGAGACCATCACAACTGAGAATAAAGAGGACTGAGTCAGTGACAGTCCAGAACTGTTTCTCAAAAACCACCAACAGAGCACAGAAAATGCCCAGCTTCAGCCAACACAAAGGCAGTGAGGAAAAAAACTGACTTTGAAGCAAGGATTTGGAGAGAAAAACCCTGAGCAAAATATTGACTTCCAACCTTCCATCAATACATGCCTTGAAACCGTAAATCCAGCGACTGAATTCCTGTTGCATGCAACAGACTCTGCAACAAGCCTTTGAGATGAAAACCATTACTGAGGTAGGAAGGAAATGTTTTTCTCCAAAGTCGAATGTAGTTTTTAGTCCCTAGAAATATGTGTGTGTTCAGGGCCAGTGCTGTATATGAACTCTGCCTGAAACACATTTCTCCATCCTGATCCATTTACAAATTGAGACAGAGAAGCACCAATTAACCTCAGGTCATTAATTTCAAATAAACTATCTATTTTCTTTCTTTTTTCTTTGCTTTTCTTTTCTTTAACTTGTGTAATGGGGGAGGAATGCTTTGGGGAGAAAAAACCCAAAAAACTGATTTGGTTCCTTTCTGAATGTATCCGTATCAGGGCTCAGATTACCACTCGCCCTTTGAGCTGCTGAAGACATTTCTATGTCTTTATTTTTTGTCTCCATCTTCTACTTTCCCAGCTGAGGTGTTTTACCAGGGAAGATTAGTCTCAACTCTTATCTTGGCTGAGAACATGAGTCTTCTTTTTCAGTGTTTTTGGGAGAGAAGGAGCAAGAGTATAGGATCTAGAAAAGCAAGTATCTGCTTTTGTTTCTTTAGTTTCATGGGTTTGTTTTAATTTAATTTTAATTATTTGAAAGATGTTTTCTATATTTTTAAGTCTTTAGTTTTTATTCTCAAAATTTTTTCTTTGTTTTAATTGATGATTAAAAAGACTAGGGTATTTGTTAGGTTTTATAATGTGCCAAGAGACCCTCTGCTGTGAGCTACTTAGATGCTTGGTAGTGTTTCTTGGTCTACATATACCATTTGTTATACAATATAGGACTCCTCCTGGGGTTTTAATTTAATGGGGAGCTACATTGAGAACAGTCAGTCAGCCTCATGGCCACCTCTGAGTTGAAACTTTCAGGAATAAGAAGTGCTGAGTGGAGTAGGGACCCCTTGTCAGCACCTCCTCGCTCTGGATGCAACCAGATTTCTCTTCCATAGTGGGAAATGCCTGGAAGTTTTGGGCATGGCTAAGTTTGCTCTGGAGCTGGGGGACTTCATGAGGCTGACCCCACTGTTCAGTCTATTTTAGGTCATACTTAACTGCACTTTTAATAGGGATTGCTGAGTATTATGGGAAACTATGCAATTCTTCGATTAGGCAGGAGCTCTGATGGGGGAGACCCATCCAGTGGCTTGCTAGCTGCTCGGCTCACTTGTGTACATGACTTGCACCAATAAGGAGGTGCACTATGCAGCTCCCGAGGACGGTCAGATGCAGGCTCTAATGACCTAAGCGCTGCCCCGGAATGGATTCTCCTGCTCGTGAAAGCATCTTGGTACAATGTCATGCCAGCTCATTTTACTCATTTTCTTATCAGCTATTTAAAAAAACCAATTGCTTAAATCTTAGAGTTAACCACACCAAAAATAGGGATACAACTAAAAACCCAAAGCCCCCATAAAAGAGATAAAATCCACAGCTTAATTCTGATGTTTCTTCCACATGTAATTTAGAAGTATAAATCATCAGGGAAGTCCCATCTGATCTCAAACAGTGGTTTGAGAATTGAAACATTTTATACCTAGGTAGGTGGGGGTTAGAGAGAACAGAATGAATCAATAGAGCTTTCTCTCAAACCAGACAGGGCCAGTGACTTGTTGAAATATGACAGTGAAGCTCTGTAAAAGAAGTATCTGGACATAAATTCTCTTCATCATCTGCCCCTCGGGTTACGTTCAACACGAGCAGACACAGTATTTTCTAGTGCAAATACTGCAGCTCAGTGAATTGCAGTATCTGCTGCTGGCATCCTGGGCTCCATTAGAAGAGGGGTGGCCAGCAGGGACAGGGAGGTGATTGTCCCTCTTTACTCTGCCCTCGTGAGGCCCCATCTGGAGTACTGTGTCCAGATCTGGGGCCCCCAATACAAGAAAGATGTGGAACTGTTGGAGAGGGTTCAGAGGAGGGCCACGAAGATGATTAGAGGGCTGGAGCACCTCCCCTACGAAGAAAGGCTGAGGGAGCTTTTCAGCCTAGAGAAGGCTGCAGGGGGACCTCATTGCAGCCTTTCAGTACCTGAAGGGAACATACAAACAGGAGAGGAATCAACTTTTTAAAAGGGTAGACGATGGCAGGACAAGGGAGAATGGACTAAAACTAAAGGAGGAAAGATTTAGATTAGATATTAGGGGAAAGTTCTTTACAGAGAGAGTGGTGAGGTGCTGGAATGGGCTGCCTAGAGAGGTGGTAGATGCCCTGTCTCTGGAGGTTTTTCAAGGCCAGGCTGTGTGGGGCCATGGGCAACCAATCTAGATCATGCCTGGAGCTTGGTGTCAGGGGGTTGGAGCTCAGCAATAACAAGAACGTCTCTGTGTTATCAACACTGTTACAGCAGCAGTCCAAAGCAGAGCCCCATACCAGCTGCTATGAAGAAAATTATCTGTATTCCAGCCAAAACCAGGAAAAAGTGACTGCACCAAGCATGAGTTTGAGGTCCTGAGGTTCTTGAAGGTGTTTGACTTAGCATGCACCTCATGTAGATATACATGTCTGCATGGGATCATTGATACTGCTGTGTAAATCAGAATGACTCTCTGTGAGTTAAACTACGTGTTATACTTCAGTGACCCTTCTGTGACTGTGAAAGGCGGCTGGCTCAGAGCTGTTGTCCTGACACACACACTTTCTGAAAGCATCAGTGAAACTTCTGGATGATCGAGAATGCGAAGTTGTTTCTAAATGGATTTATCTTAGTTAAGGGACCATATGGTACAGATCTGCCATTTGATTTAGGAGTTTGCAGAGCTATTTCTCAGAAACTTATATTTCTTAGAACCTGGGACAGGAAGGATTTCTGCTTGTAATATTTCATGGCATTACTGCTTGAATAATTCCAAACTTAGATGAAGAGCTGTAGCACGTTGTTTTAACTATCTGTTAAAATAATTCTAAATAAAATGAGTCTGTCAATACTTTGAAATAAACTTTATTTTCTAAAAACAATACTTTCTATATGTATATTCTGTACTGCCTGTTTATAATTAACCCCCCTAACTTTTTTTTTTTTTTGGTGTTTATTCCTATTAATTCATATTATTTAGTTTTCAGTTGCTTGGTAACTGTTAAGAGGCTTGTCCATGTCATATCCATAAAAATGTAGAACATACAATACACAAGTCAGTGGTAACACTATCTACTCAAAGCCTGCTCTCCAGAGCAATTCTTTATGCTGCTCTAGAGTCTACTTCTCTATTTTGCTTTATCCTATGCCCTTTTCTGGAACCTGCTCGCAAGCTCTTGGTCCTCTCCTCTTTCTCCTTCCCTCTTCACTCCCTCCTTCACCAGGAAAAAAACCCTCCAAACCTCCTGAAATTGCCAGGAGTTTCTATTGCACTCAGCTCCTACGTGTGTAATGACTAATTCTTAACTCTGACTTTTATTCCTGTGTGTCAAAAGCTCCACTTGCCCTGTGAATGTCAACAAGCACCTTTGGCTCTCCCGAGACATTTGCTACGCAATGCAATGAATCATTCGCTGCAATACAGTGGTATTTGAGAGCCTGAGACAACACAGAATTGATCCAGTCTTAGAGTAACTAATCATAAGAAATACATGTAATTGATCCGGGTGGGAGATCAGTGGGGTCAGCAGCTATGTGGGGTGGCCAGGAGGGAAGCGTTTAGGAGGACTTTACTCTTATACCCAAATTCTCTTCACGGGTGAAAGGAAAAGCAAAACTTTGTATGTGAAGACAAGAATTTGTTGTTGATCTAATGAAAATTTTTGAGAGTAAGATAAAGTCAGATTAAGTGTGTGGTTACAATACTATATATTCATGTTCCATGCATCTAATTCAAATTAATACTGAAATTCTTGGTAATAGAGTTTAAAATGTTATAAAAGAAAATATCCTTCCTAGTGTATTTGTTGTGCTCACCCTTGCATTGTTCCTACAGCTGCCTGTCCAACGGTTTCCATGGATGTGCCTGTGGAGGGGTTCTGAGGAGATGCCAACAGCCTGTAGCACTCACTGGAAAGAGAATCACAGAATGATAGAGGTTGGAAGGGATCTTGAAAGATCATCTAGTCCAACTCCACTGCCAGAGCAGGGTCACCTAGCCGAGGTCACACAAGAACATGTCCAGGCAGCGTTTGAATGTCTCCAGAGAAGGAGACTCCACAACCGCTCTGGGCAGCCTGGGAGAAAGATGTTTGGTCTTCTGCCTCTTTGCCAGAAGAAATGTAATGGTAAGTTTTCTTACTCCACTACCTTGGGATACACTGGGGCTAATTTTGTTTGGGTTTTTACAGCACAATTTGCTTCTCTGCTCTGTTCACCGGTTCCCAGTTATTCAGCTTTTCTGGTACCGCTAGAGCTGGCTTTACCAGAGCAGTGTGAGTTTGCACTCTACAGGGACTGCTGACTCGATGAGCATGATTTCTGTTAAAATCTGTGGCCTCCAGTATCACCCGGCACCTGCCATCTTTCACACCAATTTCACTCCAGGCAGTGCACAGGCACTTTGGTTCACATGGCATAGCTACTCGTTAAACTACAAACAGCAACTCAACCAAAACAAGCTTCAGAGGGTAGATGGCTGTTGTGAAAGTTAAACAGCTAAAATCAGCTCTGCCCAAGGTAGTACCTCAGGTTATGCAATTTCAGGCCAATATAAAGTCTGTGAATAGTAATGGCAAAAATCTCAATACTGGCCTACATTATCTGGAGTCATGTTGCATCTTAGTGTAGTACTTTGGCTTTGATGGAAGCTGTCTTGAAAGACTTAGAAATATCCAGCGTACCTTCAGGCAGACCACAACAAATAGGCAGACTGGTTTTTATAGATGTCAAGTGGTGGTGTTTTTTTTTTTAATTGTGTATGATATATTGAAGGATAATTAGTTGTCAGATGGACAAGAATGGCATGTTCTGGAGTCTGTTCAACCATCTCCATACTCATCAGATATGGCAAGCAGTCCCTTTTAGCAGAGAAAAATCAATCAATCAGGTCCAGGCACATAAAGGCCAGATTTTGCATTTTACCTTCAAAATATACCATAAAAATGGTGCTGCATTTTTGCTAGCTTTTACCAACATTTAGATGAATGATGTGTTCCATACATGTTAACTATACCCAGTGATTTCTGAGACAAATAGCAATGCTTTTTAATTGAGGCCATTCTTCTCACACCACCATCAGTGTGCTCTGAATGTTCTGGTGGCTAGGGCTGTGTGAAGAAAGGGATCTTGAGATATCTCAATTTTCACATCTTGGTTGATTCCTCAGTGTGGAATTCAGACAAGGAGCAAATCTGTTGATGAGCCAAAATTTATTGCCAGTGCCACTGGAAACTGTGACATTACCATGTCAAATTTATTCAGTTACCACTTTGCTCATAGTAGCACGAGGTGTTCAGGTTTGGAGTAGGTTGGTATGAAGCTATTTTCTAGGAGTATAGTGTGACCTCCACACCTAGCTGGTATTTGCCTATTTCGTTTGCAGACTTTTGTCCTCTTTCAGGCAGGTTGACATTATCCATCCTCTTGTCATTTAATTCCAAGTCAGTCTGAAATCTGAGGGTAAAGTTGTAAGTGTGTAGTAGATGATTGCATAGTTCTGTGGGCTACTATTGCATTTCTTTCACAGATGACTATTTATATGTGTAAGTTGAGTGGTAGCTATTTAAATGGATCCAGTCTTGTGAGTACATACTATGATTAATTCTTTGTGTCTCTTGTGTTTTAGATAATTATTGCTGAGTGGTTAATCCTAGTCAGTGGAGAGATCCTCAGAGTTTTTCTTTTTTACTGTAGGAGCAAGGCTACGCTTGCTGTTTCACTGAAGGGAGTAACATGAGGAGTTCCTGCAATTGAGTAGCAAAAGGAGCAGCCCAAGCTCTTGAGAATACTGTTACCTTAACAGCTGGTTCTTATTTCCCCCTCTGCCACTGCAGTTGCTGTTGTGATGTGCAAAGGGACACTTACCCTTTTGGTTCCTTCTCCCTGATAAGTGGTTTGGGTGTTTTGTGTATTTTCATTGAGAAGAAACAAATTGGGATGAGACAAACCGTAGATGTTTTATGTGTCTGGTAGTGATGTGGCTCTTGTTGGGTTGCAGGCTGGAACCTCCCTTGGAGCTCTGGAGGCAGAAACCAATGCTGGGACCCCAGGCATGGCAAAAGCATAAAACAAACCCAAAAGCAGTGGATTTGTAGGGATATAAAGCAACNTTAAAGTCTAAGCTAGCTTCATACTGTTTATTTCTCAAATAAAAATATGGTTCCTTCTAAGACAAAACTTCAGAAGTATAAAGTGTTTTTGAACTGTTGTTGATGTCTTGTATAGAAGTGCTCTCAGTACATAAGTTCCTATAGAATCTGAATGTTTTTTGTCATGCTGTATCCCTGATATATTAATACAGAGGTATATTTTCCCTCTGTTTGCATTTCATGACAAAAAAAATGCTGGATGTAAAAAGGAGTAGCTCTGATGTCCACCAGCAGAAAAGCAGCACTTGTGAAATTCATTTGCACTTAACCACAAAGCACTGAAGTGTATACTTCAAAGCCTTCGGCGTTGTGCTGAAAGAACCAGGACCATCCAATCAATTAACTTTGGATGTTTGTTTAGGCATTCTGCTGAATCAGGGTACAGTTTAAGTGAGAAAACCTTCTCTAACGATTGATCTTCAGAACACTTCAATGTAAAACAGCCTGGCACTATAAAGCACTACTATATTAAACACAGGTAAAATGGTGAACTAGTGTGTCACAGGCAAAACTGAGCAAGAGCAGAGGTCAAGGCCCAGATCTTGGGCACTGCTCAGCAGAATGGCTTCCCTAATCCTGTATCATGGTGTTTATCTGTAATGTCACATAGTGCATATAGGACTCCTCAGAGCCCCAGGGGACTCCATGTCCTGGAAAAGGGCAGGACTCAGACAGTAAACCCTGGGGCCAGCCTGCGCTGTTCTCCGCTTCTTACGGCTGTGGACCTCTCCTGGTCTTCTGCACCAAATCCCAGTTTTCCCATTCATGAAGGACAAGTGTAAGAGTGCATTGCTTGTATTACAGGACTCCAATAGAAAAATGCATTGTATACAGAAGCATACAGATGTTCATCAGAGACCATCCCTGAAGAACAAGTAGCAGTTCCCCGGTCAGGTGAGAGCAAGTCCCTGTTCAACCTGCTTTGAAGGTGCATGTGCTGCTGCTGGAGCATGGCTGGCAGACAGGGTTCCTAATACAGTAGTAGGAGGTGGTATATAGCGAAACACCTGCCTGAAGTAATCATTGGTAGAAACTGGGTGTAGATACATCCTATGAAGCCACAAGAGCAAGTCTTGTCAGAGTCCTCTGATAGTAGCTTCCATTAAAGTGCTTACCATGGGGAATAGACTCACATGCTGCACTTTGATAACAATTTTCTAAGGCCATTTCCCAGGCATAGAAATGTAACCTTTTTCAATTTAGCTAGAAGTTAGAGAGCTAATTTCTGCAAAACACGCCCATCTTCCATCTCAACCTGCATATCCAGTGTGTCCTTTGCCTTACGTTACTTCTCGTCATTCACAGTCTGCCATTCATGGACGCTGTTGAGAGCTTTTCATTTCACATCTGGAAGCTGAAGCTGTCTTAAAACTTTCCTCATATATTTTATCAGTCAACAAGAACGAGGCTCTGGGACCTCTGAGTATAATTATGGGTGAGAATAGCCCAGCAAATGACACTCCTGCGTGTTCCTTCTGTAAACATGCGCTGTTTTCTGTGGCAACTTAGATCATAATTTCAGTTATGAACCTACTGTCGTTTAACTGGAGTGTGGTTTGTTGTGCAGTGCATCTCTTTGTCTTCAAGGAGATTTGGAATCTTGTTTTGTACGTGTCTCTAATACCTGGTTTTCACTTGGTTTTGCTCAAATAGCAGTTGTCAAATTACAGACCAGAGTTTAGCTACGTTTAACATAAAACCAAAGATTAATGGCATCACTCTGAACAATCTAAATATAGTAAAAGCCATCTAGTTCTGAAGCACTAGCTCCAGACTCAGCACAAAAGTAAAGCGAACTTGTCCAGATCACTCAGACACAGCCAGCCCATAACCCATGTTGAGGAATTAGCAAAGGTGAAAGAGTAAGGACCAGGCCCAAAGCTTGAATAAGTCAACAGCAGTTTTTCCTTTGTCTTTGACAGGCTTTGAGTCCAAGGTTCTTCATTTGCTTCTGGCCCTGCTAAAATCAGTGTCAGAAACCCCATTGACATCAGTGATGCAGAAACTGGTGGCAGAGGTCGTATTCCAAAGTTAAGCAAAAAAATTTCATGTAATTTCAATTGGAATAAAATATCCAGAGCTAGATGGGCAATGAGGATGTAAGATCATGACCACAGCTGTTAACTGTTAGAGGTCATTCTGCCCTATGTAGTTCACTGCCCTAAAATGTTAGGAAAGTTTGCTCTTTTAGCTACTGGGTTACTGTGCACATTACTACTTCAAGAAAGTTAAGCTCTTAAGGTCATTTACTCCCAAAAATATAGCATGTAGTCATGACACATCTTCAGGAACAGATGTGTTTTCAGGTCTGCACTTTGAACTCAGCTGATTAAAATGGAGCTCAAAGAACTGCAGCATATTTTATAACTGATGGTTTCTTTTCTTACTCAAAGTAATAATATTTATTATGGCTGAAGAAATGCTAACATCTTGTCACTTAAAGAGTTGCAATATGTGTTTACCTAGAACACAACATTGCTCACCATTTTGCAGATACCAAGATTGATATCGTAAATAGAAATACTTTTGCCATTGTATAAAGACAATTAAATTTTAAACCTACTGCAATAAAAAGAATTGAAATTTTTTTATGAGTAGCTGTAGTTGCTATAAATTGTAATGAAAAAAAATGGAGTGAATAAACTGCATGAGTGATAAAAGTCGTAACTCATACCAGACTTAATTTCTGTAGTCACTATAAACTCAGTCTTTTATGGATCCACAGGTTTTGCCTGCTTTGTTCTGGGATGCCTTTGCCAGTGTTAGGAATATTGCAGCACTGCTGTGGGGCCATTCTCTGTGGACATAAATTATTTTGTCTCAGACCTGAAGCTGTTAGCAACTGATTAACAAAATTACAAAACTAAGGGCTTCTGCTGTTGGACCCCAGGCTCTCCTTGGGATGAAATCTACACAGAGATTTGGGTTGAGTTTGCAGGCTTCTGTGCCTTTGAAAATGGTCTCATGCTATGAGTATGAAAAATGAAGCAGTGAGGCTGAAAGAAGAAACATCTTGACAGCGCAGTTGAATTTTGACTCAAACCACTGTCAAAAGCTGAGAGCAATGGGAGACATAGATCTTGCTCATTGTAGAACTGAGAAGGACAGAGGAAATTAATGAGGCCTCTGGATGAGTCAACAAAGGGGTGTCTGCTGTTTTTTGGGACACTTCCAGAGAAGTTCTGTGGTTGCTTTCCATGTCCAGGAGCTGTTAAAATAAAAAATAAATGTCCCCAAATCAAGAAAAAGTGTCACAGTGCCTGAAGAGAAACGGCAAATAGGCATTATTTCCTGATGCCGGATGAAGGGCTTTCATACAGGCTCATATAGGTCCATTCACACTTACCCTGTTTCTGAGAGGAGTGAGTACCTCATCCTCATGTGGAGGAAGAGAGGTTTCCCTATGTGGATGTGAAATATCATTCACCAATTTAGTTTTTCTTTGAAACTACCAAAACTCTGATACTGTATTATCTCCATAAATGTACCATTATTTATGTATTTGTTGCTTATTTTTGGCCTCAGTATGGCAAGTAGTCCCAAAGTTTTGATCAAATAAATGCAGAAAAGAATTCTTTTAAATGGGTTTGAATATGCTGCCTTTTGATGCTCTTGCATCTTCAGGCAAGAAGAATGGAAGTTCTGGTAGTTTTTCTGTTGCTCGGCATCCTGAATATTTTCATCAGACATCTCTTCAGTGATCCCTTTTCCAACATCAGCATTTCCATACTATCTTTCCTTCTCAGAAGGGGGAATTTATTCTTGTTCTCTCAATTCCAGGGAGAAAACTCAGGTCTTTAAGATATTGCAGAAAGCAAAGCCAGGCTCAGCTTGAGGACAGCCAGCCTGCTCAGGGCAGGTGTACCTTCAGAAAAGAGCTCATATGGGAGAGAGGGTTAAAGTGCCCACAACAGGTGGTTGCTTGTCTAGACAGGACTGTGCCAACTGCTGCCTAGTATCCAGCATTACTGTCCTGTATGCCCTTTTAGAGACTCGTTCTTTCTCTGCTGGTATTATTCATGCATTGAATCACTTTGTAAACACCATGTGCCTTCCATTAAGACTGATGATACCTACACGTAGTGGCTAATGTGGGCATTTTAAGACTCTCTTGAATACTTTGATTCCTTCAGAGTTCTTGCTGATGTACTAATCCCTCTGAGGAAAATACAGAAGAGGAGGAGTAGGCCCAGTGGGAACTTGTCTCTGGTAAAACGTCATCCACCCTCTCAAAAGTGTTCCCTGAAACCCCTCATTATTGCACAGGCCAACAGATTCTTCCATCATTCTACATCCAACATATTTACACCATTCCTTCGATGTTCATACTTGCTGTTGTTTTCTCTGTGAAACCCATTTTAGTTTTTCCAGTTTCCCTTTAAAATGTTAATTGTTAAAAATGCATGCTTATTTTTAGTAGGATTTGTATGCCTACTTGTAGAAGTACAAGACCTCTGAGTGAATGAGTAAGCTTCTGGGTAGAATTAAGGACTACCAGTTATACATGACTTTCACAAAACCGCCCTTGAGGTGTTAGAATAAAAAGCCTGATAGGTATGTATTTAGCTACTCTAAGTGAAAATATCCAAAGTGGAGAAGTACCTTTTCCAAGAGTTTTGAATGCTTTTGAAACCTCAGGGCTAGCTTATAATTAAATATTGGGGGGGAAAAATACTTTTAGAAAACTTCTACATAAATCACTGTGGTATCAAAGCTGGCAAGGACTGCTGGCTCTCAGGCACTGTGTTAGCCTCCGGCTCCCCACCTTACCCAAGACAGTTTTGGATTCACTCCAGTTGTACACTGTGTTTCTATAGGTTGCTGCTATGTTTCTCCAACAGCAAATCGCCTTAGCACTGAGCACTAACCTGGTGTGAAAGCTAGTACATGTGGATATGTCCCAGAGAATATTTATCACAACATGCAGCCTACAACTGGGCTGCCAGTGCAGTTTGTAACCATGCTAACCTATGTCAAAACACGTCAGCAGTGGGTTTTTTCATGCAATCTGTTTTTCCTTTCAACAGAGTCCCCAGGAAAAATTGTCTGCCCCCTCCGTTCTGTAAGGCATGTCCTTGTTGAAGACCAGTCAGGGTAACTACCTGAGTCGGGACAGGATATGTGCAAAATGAGACTCACTTAGCTCTCCTGGGCAATACCTCTGGGACCAACAGGTATAAATGCCATGGGCTGCATGGATGGTCTGCAGGAAGCAGGCAACTTTGCTCTCTCAAATCCTTTGCAGCTCCCCAGTCCTCTATAGCATCAAATTTGTCTTCACTCTTAGCCCAGAAAGTTCACCATGGTCTATAATCTGCCCATAATGCTGTCTGTCCTCCCCATATTGACTGATTTGTGCTTTCTCCTGTTCTGTGCCTCATGTCCAGGGAAAAAAGAATTACCAGTAACATACTCCTGACCCCGCTGCTCTTCTGCAAATCACTCCTTAAAATTCTTTCCTTTGCTTTGACATTTTTAAAACCTTGGCACCTGTAAACTTCCCTGTGTGCCAAGACTCAAGTCTGCCATGGTGACCAGCGCTATCTCCCTGGTTTCCTGAGCTCCCTGGCTGACTGCACATGTCTTTCTACAGTGCTGAGAACAGTGATTTCTTGTAACATCTATACAGCAGCATAATACTGAAGCAGGAACAGCTTTGCTTATAAAATAATGGACCAGCAGTTAATATAAAAGCATCTCTGAAAGAAGCTGAGGGGAAAAAATGGAAGAGCTTAGCTGTTTGTCTTGATTCAGTTGCAAGTGGACAGCACAGAGCAGAGGACAAACATAGCTTGGGAATACTGAATACTGCACAGATTAAAGGTATGTGCCTAGATAGGAGAACAGGCATCCCTCAAATTTCTCTGGGGGAAACTCAGTTCCTAGGAACATTGTGAGCTTTGTTGACTACTTTAACTCTTCTTACTGCCTAGTTACCATTTCTGGCTACAGATCTCACACTTGAGCACCTTGGTAAAGCATTTTTGTACGTAGTCACTGCTACAAGTCTACATCTGCATCATGGCCAGAATTGCGCCCTATGGTCCCTTCACCATGGGTGCAGGGCAAAGGGCCAAATTGTCGGGGCTTTGTGTCAAGAAGTACAGTAGAAAGCTAAGGTCAAGCTGTATTACAAAATGGAAATTGCACTTAGATAAGAAAAAAAGGTGTATGGTTGAAAAGGCATGGATCAGATGCCTCCTGAGAGGAATCATTACCCCATGGGCCCAGTATTTCTGAGATGTCTGACTGGACTGCCAGGGGTGACATGGGATCTGCTGAAGGTCCGTACCTTTCTAGAGAGGCAATAGCTGGTCAAGGTTTACCAGGGCATAAGACTTAGTGCAAGAGGTGACTTGTGCATTGAAAAGACTTGCTTTCTTTATCTAGACCACAGTTTTGGGTTTTAAGCAAACAGGAAGATTTACAGAAAACACAAATCTTTCTGTGAAATTGCTTCAGCAATGAGCTTTTTAATCCACTGGCATCTGTAAATTCTTGTCACCTTTGATGACTGTGCAGAACATTAAAATGCAATTTCAGGATGTTGCGATTTTATCTGAACAAAATGCATACGATACTGAGCATGGCATCCTGTGGTTTTATGCCCAGTTAAAAAGTAACATATGCTCACTATCACTTTATGCATCCCTTATGTGTTCCATTTGGTTCTGATTTTTTTTAAATACTATTTTACTGTAGGATAATCATTTAAATCCCTTCACTGAAGCTACAGTATATGACAAATTACTTCCATGACAAATGACAGGACCATTAAGTAATTCCTTGTTCAACAATAGCTGCAAAAATGGGAAGCTTGGCTTCATGCAGGTTTAAGCAGGGGCTCAGGCAGCTGATGGAACAGATTGCTTTAGGGACCTGACATTGAATATAATGGTAATTTGTATTTTGGTTTCTTTTCCATATCAGTGTGTGTCCAGAGATGGCACAGACAAAAAAGTGAGAAACTCAAGAAGGCATCCCAAGCAGATGCAATAATGACAACCTGGAAGCAGATGAAAGACAGAGAGAAGGTAACTAGCTTTTTGGGATAAGATGTGGTGGAAAGAGGTGTGGACATACAAGCCACTCTCTCTCTCTTCACTGACTGTGAATGAAATTTAGGTGATTAGTGGACTAGATGCAAAATGAAGTGAACATGGACCTAAAGTGAGGTGAAGTTAAAACTCACATATGCCTCTCGCATATCTAGAAGGATGATGTAAGTTGTTAAGATCCTCTGAGTGGAGGAGTTCTATTCAGTTCAGCAAAGACTGACAGATTATTGTCCTGCATAAAAAGGATCATCACTTTGAATGTGGTTTTTTCAAGTTTCACTGTTGTGTTTGAGCTGCAAATATATATATATGAAGAAATCTATTTGACTAGAAACTGCCTGCTCCACACGGCCGTCAGACAACATACACTGCAAAACAACATGGACAAAATAAAGCAATGACTTGCTGCTGTCTATATACTCTTTGTGATGCTCTCACAGATACAAAAAGGCAAAACACTGTGCTTGCCTGAGAGCTGTGTGGAGTAGGATAAGTGATGAGCCCCAACAGTCACCTTTGCTGCCATTAAAGTCTTTCATGGCTCTCATACTGGTGAAAGCAGGGACTGCCTTTGGGGAATTTTCAAGACAGCATTTTTATTTGAATATGCATTAAAACACTGATAAAATACCTAGTCACATGGTCACAAACAAGGCCATGTGAGAGAGTAGCAGCAACTTTTGCATACAGAGGGGTGACTCACAACCAGTACAATTTATTTCTGTCAAGCCAGTAGATTGAATTTGCCAGGTCTTACTGTGAGATGCTCAGTAACCTGACGACCTGTGGTCTGGGACATGCTGCTTAACACTGCCACAGGTAGGTGGCCAGATAAAGCTGGGGCCAGGGAAACGGTTTGCAAGGAGGATGCAGCACCTGAGTGACCTTGGTCCCAAACTCACCTTGTGAACTGCCTTCACAAACTGGACTGCTGCTGGTTTGGTCGTGGCTTATTGGGAGGGGACAAAATCTTATTTCATAGCTGAGGCAGGGATGTGGGAATCCCATGTCAGGCATGAGAGGCAGGGAATAACATAGACACCTACTTACTTTCCTGTGTTGAGGAACAACAACAGGAATGAGCTCACTGCATTAGAGAAACCAACCTAAGTTCTGCTCAGTGGTGGCCTTCAGGAGGAGAGAGTTATAAGCAAATAATTAAGATCTTCAGGATGTTCCCAGTTTAAGTGATGGAATCAATTAGAGAAAGGCTGATCTAATGGAAAATTAGAAAATACATTAGTTGGTCCTGAGACAGAGGGAACAGTGAAAGATTTGTTATTAATTAGAACCACCTGAGATGTCTTTCTTCTAAATTTTAAAATCAGTTATTTCTCCCAAGCCTTTCAAAATACGGTGAGAGGATGAAATTAGTAAATATTGCATTTGACATCAATTTTCATCCTTTCACAGAATTGTAGGGATTGGAAGGGACCTTGAGAGATCATCGGGTCCAACTCTTCTGCCAAAGTAGGTTCCCTAGGCCAGATCGCACAGGTAGGTATCCAGATGGGTCTCGAATATCTCCAGAGGAGGAGACTCCACAACACCCCCTGGGCAGCCTGTTCCAGGGCTCTGTCACCCTTACTGTGAGAAAGTTCTTCCGCATGTTGATGTGGAACTTCCTATGCTCCAACTTGCATCTATTGCCCCTTGTCCTGTCTCCCCAGACCATTGAAAAGAGGCTGGCTGTTTCCCATTGTGTCCCACACTTGAGATATTTATAAACATTAATAAGATCCCCAACCTATTGTGGTGGTTCAGCCCCAAGCAGTGACTGAGCACCACACGCGGCTCATTCACTCCCAGAGGAGAAACAGACAGAGCCCCCATGGGTTAGGATAAGGACAGTTACTGGCAAAATCACTGTGAAACTGCAACAGTAACAGCCCACAGCGAATTACTCTGTGGGCCAACCCAATGCTCCAGCCACACTCAGATTACCCTGGAGGAACCCAGAGGTGGCCTATCCTCCCCCCAACTAGCCCCTTTTATGGGGGAGTGATGTCAGGTGGTGTTGAAAGCAGCCCCAGCTAAGTTAGCTCACCTGGGTTAACTTGGCTCACCTGTGCTGGCTGCTTGGGGAGGTTAATTCTGGCCTGGCCAGAACCAGGACACCTATTTCTAAAAGAAAAATATTTACCAGCATAAGCAGTTCTAGAAGATCGTTGTGTGATGTATTTTTCCTTATTGTTATATAGCATTTCTGCTCTACAGATATCAGATAGGTGAAGTAAAATTGTCTCTCATTTCACCAAAGAGCTTGTGACAATAGGATGATGAAAAAAAATATTTCACAGGATAACAATACCTTTTAAAAAGTGCTATATTTTTAGCAGAGTCCCTCTAGATTTCCCAGAGGAATCTTTGGGCAATTCCAGAGGCCTTTCCTGTACCTGTTTATTAAGTTTTTTCTGTTAACTTTAGGGGACATTCTGCATAAGCCATGAGAACTGTAGCCCAGGACCAAAGGCCACATGGGCCTGCAACCAGTAAAACCCTAAAAGTCCTGCTACATGTGTCCTCAATTTAATGTCATTGCTGAACCAGAGTCATAGAATATACTGAGCTGGAAGGAACCCATAAGGATAATTGAGTCCAACTCCCTGAAGTCAGGGAGAACTTAGTCCTTCCTCAGATTAAGTAAAGACTTCAGGACAGGATCAATATCAGTTTCTTTCATTTGCCTCTAGACAGGAAAAACTAATATATTTTACAGTAAAACCACTGGATTTTGAAAAATAATAATTAGGGCTTCACTTCATTGAGACACTTGGGAAAATGCATAGCTAAACTTTCAACGGGAAAAAAGTTGAGTGTTTAACGACCGCTAGATTATTTATCTGAAAAAAAAAAGGATTTTATTTTAATTCCTTTTAAATGAATACCTTCTTTTTATGACCAGATCAGTTTTCAAACCTATGACTTCAGGCATATTGAACAAAGAACTGAGTGGGGTGGGTGTTCAAAGGAAGAACTAAGATTTCTGGAGCCTTTTTCATCAGCTAACCCTTCCTTAGGTAAATAAAACATTTGTTATTTAGCTTAAAGACTGTAACTGTGCCATTTTTCCTTACTGAGAGAGAGTCCTGCTGCACCAAGGGTGTGGTGGTTTGACCCTGGCTGGAGACCAGATGCCCACCAAAGCCACTCTATCACTCCCCTTTTCAGCCGGACAGGGGAGAAAATGTGTATGAAAGGCTTAGGAGTGGAGATAAGGACAGGGAGAGATCATTCCACAGTTAGTGTCATGGGCAAAACAGACTCAACACAGAATAAAGGAAAGAAAACTCTCTATTACACTGCACACACACACAGTGAGACCAGAGTCAGATAATAAGTGCAACCAGATCTTAAAGCCCCTCCCCCTCCCTTCTTAGCAGACTTCACTTTAGTCATGATTTCGCTCCCTTCTCCCCTGCCCCCCCCACCTCCCAACTCCCTCCCCCTGCACTGTGGCACGGATTTTGGTCAGTTCCTCAAGAGTTGTTTTCCTTCTTAGCTGGGGGCGGGGGGTGCATTCCTCACTCTCTTCCCCTGTTGCACCGTGGGGTCCAAATTCTCTAGAACTTCTCCAACGTGAGTCTTTTCCCACAGGGCTTCACCTCTTCACTAGCTGCCCCAGCATGGGTCACTGCTGTGGGGTGCAGTCATAAATCATAGAATGTCTCTCAAGCCCAGACTGCTCCAGCCTGGTCCTCCACAGGGTCACAAGCCCCGCCAGCAAACCAGCTCCAGTGTGGGTGTCTCTCTTGCTCATCTCTGTGTCTCTCTCTCCACAGGTTGCAAGTGCTGGCAGAGGCTCGCTCCAATGTGGGTCACAGCATCTTCTGTATGTCTCTACCTGCTCCAGCTTGGGGCCTCTCCATGGGCTGCAGGTGGGGTCTTGGCCTTTTCCATGGGCTGCGGGGGGACACCCGCTCCAGCATGGGTTTCTCCACGAGCTGCAGGAACATCTTTCTCTCCAGCACCTGGGGCACCTCCTCCCCCACTTCCCTGGCCTTGGTGTTTGCGGTGTTTGCACAGTTTCTTACATCTTCTTACTCCCTTCTCTGGTGGCAAAAAGCAGACTATTGCATTTTTTTTCTCTTAAGTGTGATTCCCAGAGGTGCTGTGACAGTTGCTGATGGGCTCGGCCTTGGTCAGCAACAACTCCAGCCTTGAGCCGGCTGGTGTTTGCTCTGTGGGGCCCACACAGAGCTTCTGGCTGCTTCTTGCAGAATCCACCCCTGTAGCCCCCCTTCTTCACCAGAACCCAGACATACAAACCTACAACCAAGTCTTCACAGGGTTTAAGCAGCTCAAGAAGCTGGAAGGTGTCCACTTGTGCTGTTTGTTGCTAGAGCCATCAATCTTGATCAGAGCTGGCAAACACACCAGGCCTTTGTACAACTGTCTGAAATAATACTCTTCACTGATTGAGTAACACAGCCATTTGGGAGAATTTCTCGGAGACAAAATTGACAGCTTTTTCTCCTTGGCCCATTAATTAAAATTGCCACATTCTGACTGTCAATATGTTCTTTGAAGGCAAAAGAAAATGGATAGCTGATTTTTGCCTAGGGACGTATCAGATCCAAAAGCAATGTAGTTCTGTACTTGCAGAGTGTTTTGGTCCTAAGGGTCTGTCCACTTGGCTCACTGAGGAGTCGGAAAACTGAAACATTTTTCCTACACCTTGTCATCAAGTTTATCTATAAATGATCCAAAGACAGTAAAATTTCCCTATTCTTGGTAACTTTTGAGAAGGGTATCAAATTTGCAAAGCTTCAGGGAAAACCATACCTTGTCCTTAAAATGCCCTTCTGTTTTCATTTATCATGCTGGTTACGGAATATTGATTAAGGCTGCTTGTCACGGTGTGGTCTGCTTCTCATGCAGGCACCAGAAGAAACATTATCCTCTGGTGCAAGTTATAAAGGAATAGGAAAGAAATGGGCCATTGAATATGAAGCTGAAATGAAAAGGAATTTTATTTTTATCCCCTTTTGCTAGGGTCCGCCCAACTCTGTCCCTTCAGTTCCTCCATCCTGGTGCCCCTGCTCCTGCACCTCTTTGCTTAAAGGTAAACCAATGGTTGTGACTACAACTAGGGGTGTAAATGGCCAAATTACCTGCAAGTACATCACCCGTCAGGGGAAAACAGCAAGGGATGCTGCTGCAGAAGCAGCCAGACCAGGGGCCACGCTGCTGGTGAGCCTCATGGTGTCTGGTGTTTTCGTTACAGTCACCACTCTGGGAATGAAAAGGTAAAGCAGGAGCTTCGTTAATAAAAAGCAGGGAACTCTCGTTATTTTTCTAATACTAATACTAACACTTGGTGCTGAACTTTGTGGATTTTTGAAGTCAAGTGTGTTGCAAGAGGAAGGGGTAGTTCTACTTTGTGAGACACCTCCATTTACATCAGTTTTAAGCCCTCTCAGTGTCTGGCAGAATGCAACCTCCAAAAGAGGAGGTTCTCTTTGCCCAGCCATTCACTTGTATTCTGTCTGTCTTGAGGGATTATTTGTTCATCTGTCTTAAAGGCAGGGAAAAATTTGTCAAGATTTTCTTGAGAATAACTGAGGTCTCAAAGTAACATTAAATAACCTCAGAAGATTTTTCTGGTGCAGAAGTGCTGCTTCTCTGATAAAAAGAAAATCAGACAATTATAAAAGCAGATTTAAACCTGTTCTGTTCAAGACAGGGTAGTGTATACTCCACAGCAGCATCCACATGTGGGTGTTCTTGCTGCATCTGCAACAGAAACCTGTGTTGACAATTTGATCATCTCATCCATCTGGTTTTCTACTCACACTGCTGCATCAAACGCCCTCTGTGTCACTGGCTCCAAAAGCCCTGTCAGGTTTACGAGGAGATATTTGTCCGAGGTGTCTCCAGGAGATCTCTGGAGATATCAAGAAAAAACACTGGGACCCTGTGGGGACGTTATACCTCACAGATGTCTCTTATCTGCTGTCAGACAACAGATGGTATGTGTTTCTCAAATAAAGCTGCAAAGAGCTATGACAGCAGGATGAGATTTGAAGTACTAAGTATTGTTTAATGAATTCAGAGAGCCCATTATTTTATTATTTACTCCTTGAAAGCTTAAATTTAAGCACCTTTGCTCAGGTGGCACAATTTTCTTCCACACCTCATTAACTCCTTGTTGGGGACCTCCTTGCTCTGCAGAGTGTTGCAGCCTACTCTTCTGTCAGCCCTGTCTGGAGCAGGAGATGTTGGGGCCTAGGGAGATGGTGTCATGCTCTGCCTCCCTGCCCATCTCAGCAGCAGATGCCAAATCTCTGCAGACTGCAGAGAAGCTGGGGCCAAGGTCTGAAGCTCACCACTGGCTGTTTTATGTGCCTGTGTGTCACAGTGTGGCTCCCCTGCAGCAATCAGGCTCTGAGTCTGAGCAAAGATAATTTACCTCACTTTTACTGCCCATTCCTATTTGTACCACTGATTTTTAGACTCCCACTTTTGTTACAGGGACTAGCTGGCACTGTACACCCACGTGTGGGTCAACGGGGATGGGAACAACTGCTGTAATGAAAAAACAAATGGTCTTGTTCATCTATCACAACCTTAATTCTTGCTTGAGCTGGTGGGAGTTACCTGTGTGACCAGAAAGAAGTTTTGATGAGTTAACTTGTCGTCTCCAGCTATGCACCCAGCTCTGATCTAGCTCCTGCCAGTTGTCTGCACTGCACTTAGGTGGTGTGCATCAGCCCAGCCTTCCTCCAGCTATGGTGCTCCATGCTGTAAAATACATTTGAATGAATCGGGAATCTGCTCACTCAGCCTCATTTTAATCAAGATTTTTGTTTCTGAGAGATGTGCTGTTCAACTCAGGTGCAGTGCTGCTACCCAAGCCTCTTCTGTGCCCCTCTCAACTGTACTCAGCACACTGCAGTACAGCTGTGGAGCTTGGATCCAAACCTAACCATCTCCAGTATGTAGAACATGCACTTACTGTGTCCTTGTTTGGCTCATTGGGAGCAGGAGTCCAAGCAAGGAATTTAATCTCCAAAGGCCCAGGTGGGTATGGGCAAGGGGAAGGTGGCTTGGATGCCACGCTTCTCTTCATGTGTTTGAAGTGGATTTCTTTCTATGAACAATTTATTCCAGATCGTTTTACAACACATCTGCATCCTGTATGTCGATTTGCCACTTTGATGCTGTGCCCATGAAATAAAAGACTTTAATTTTTCTGTGTGCTTTTATTTCCTCTCAAGAACTGCAATACAGTGTGGTTTTTTCCCTTCCCTGATCTCATTTGTATCAGTGGTGTTTTTCTCTGATGGCAACCAGAAGCCTTACATAAGGCAGCAAAACCCTCCAGGGTTCAGGAACCAAACTGCTGGCACCTATTCCCATCTGCTTGGGAATGACATGGAAGTTGCTCATGGAAATGTTTGCTGGTGTGTGCAGCAAAGCAAGCATTGAAGCAGAGAGCTGCTGCAAACATTGGCAGCTCACTGCTTGGGAAACAGGGCTCTGGGAACCACGGCCCTGCCTCATTTTGCCTGGTTTAAGAGCTCCTGATGGAAATCCTGATTCTCAACTAGTTGCATCCACAGTTCCTGTCTCTTCATAGCATGGCTGGTGAATTACTCTGAAGTTCTCTTCTTTACCTTACCCCAGCTCTCTCTTTGGGTATCCTTCTTGAAAGCAAAATTCTTGCTGGAATTTGATGGGTGTCGTTTCTACTCCATTTGTAAAATGTTTGACCAAAATGATATCATATTATATGTTATTGTAACATAAGATAATATATAAATATATAACACTGTTACATAGTATAGCAATGTAACATAATATACTGCAGCTTCCTTGAGACAGCCTTCAGAGCAGATGTACTCATCCCAGACACTATTGAGGACTTGAGTTATGAAAACCATAATTCCTTTAAGGTAAATCCAAGTCTGGTAATCCTACTTGCCGTAGTCCAAAATGACTAATAACTTCTGGGGGGAAAACAAACCACACAACTCTCCTGCTCTTTCCTTTATATGACCTACATAAATATTTTTTATTTATTTACTCAAGGCAATCATACAATAATTTACATTTGTTGTTTATTTTCATGGTGAGCACATTTTTGTGGTGGATACTGTGTATTTTGTATCAAGAGATAAAATGTTATTTGTTAGCTTCCTTGACAAGATTTCTGAATAAAAGTAGTTGCTACTGTTTATTTTCATGACATGATGAGATACTTTTCCCATTACAATTATAGAGATTTGGAGCATATAACAAAAATAATGATTGTATTAGCCTTTTGGCATTGGATTAAGAGTTTTCCAGTTAAGTAAACTGATTGAAAATATGTTGATAGACTATGATTTCCTCTATAATTTTTAATGTAATTCTATAGAAAAGTAGAGTAACTTTTGCTTCTAAAATTATTGTTTTGTTCTATGTTACTGGTGCATCTGGCAAAATGACTCAAGAAAAAGCACATGTATATATAGCTTCAGCTTCCTGGAACCTCATTTGACAGAAAATTCATAGAAGGCTCTTTAATCCTCAACACCACTTAAAACACTGAATCTCATTTTGGGGTTTGAAGGGTACTGCCTCTGAATCAGAGACAGCCAAAGTGCTAGCACTTTAGCCTAAGGCCTGAAATTGATAGTGGTTTGATTTCATTCTGACCATAGAGTCAAAGAATGTGTTAGATTGGAAGGGACCTTTAAAGGCCATGTAGTCCTACCCCACTGCAGTAAGCAGGGACATCTTCAACTAAATCAGGTTACTCAGAGCTTTTTCAAGCCTGACCTTGAATGTCTCCAGGGATGTGATCTCTACCGCCTCTCTGAGCAACGTCGTCCAGTGTTTTGCTACCCTCATAGTGAAGAACTTCTTCCTAATGTCTAATTTAAACCTACCCTGCTCTAGTTTAAAAACACTGCCCTTCCTCCTATCACTACATACCCTGTCAACCAGTCCTTCCACATCTTTCCTGTAGGTCCCCTTCAGGCACTGGAAGGCAACTATAAGGTATTCCCTGAGCCTTTTCTTCTCAAGGCTGAACAAGCCCAATTCTCTCAGCCTGTCTTTGTAGGAGAGGTGTTCTAGCCCTCTGATCAAACTCGCAGCCCTCTTCTTGACCAAGAGATCCACGTCCTTTTTGTGCTGAGGGGTTCAGAGTATTCCAGGTGGGGTATCACCAAAGCAGAGTAGAGGGGGAGAATCATCTCTATCGATCTGCTGACCACACTTCTTTTCATACAACCCAGGATGCGGCTGGCAATCAGAAAAATGATATATAATTGTATCAGCTGTGAGGACAGCAAGATCTGGCAGAAGGAGAGGTAGGCAAGAGGAGAAGAATAATAACTGTCAGAGCCCTTCCAGCAATCTCCTTGGTTCAGTACTTGGAGGCTGAACTATTTTTTGGCCCTATCAGTATCTTCTGAATGAATCTTTAGTGATTTTATAGCATGGTTGTTACAGGGAGACATACTTCAGTTAACCTTGTAGTGGGCTTTATTTCTGCCTAGAATTTAATATGGAAACTCTTGAAAATGGAAACTGTAGCAAACTGCAGACAGCCAATTAATGAAGGAGATAATTAAGAGGGTCAGTCTCTCAGACTGAGTCACAGCCTTTCTCAGCTAATTGTTTCAATCACCAGCTGCAATAAAATTCTGGTGCATCAGCATTATGGAAACCAATAGTTATTCATTTGTGAGTCCTGTTTGCAGGGATCAGCAGTTGTAATTGCTTGAAACCAAAGATCTGAAAATACAATCGAAAGGTTTGCTATTAGAACAGTTGCTGAAGTTTCCATATCATGAGATGACTGAGGCCTTTTCCAATAAACTGTGGAACATTTATGTTAGAAAGCAACTTAGTTTCCGGACTTCCTTTTAGTGGAAAATGAAGAGTGAGTGTTTTGTTGGGGTCTTCAATTGGATGGGGGGTTGGGGGAGGAAGCAGCTTTGAGAAGTGACAGGAAGGTCACATTGTAATTTCAGGGAGAAAAGTGTGTCACCAATTCTTTCCTGCTATGTTTCTGTCTGTAACATCCAGATGATAATATAACAGGTGCTCCCTTCCTCATTGCTATATGGCTTTTCTGTACTGAGAGCTTTTGAGGGCTCTGTTCTCTGTGTAACCCACGGTACAAAGCATATAAAATACCTTCTAAACCTGAGCTTGAGGATTAGAGAGCATCAGAACAGAAGTAGAGGTTTTAGTTCACCATGCACTTTCTCCACATTCACCTTCTCTTTCACCGGTGGTATCAGCCCTAGCTGCCATTCCCCCCAGCTCCAGTGGTGTAGCGTGTGTTTTTCTCTTTCAGAGCATAATTGAAGAGGCACGTTCACCAGCTTAGCCTTCAGAATGAAGGGCACTAAACACAAGAAGTGTATTTGTATTGCATTTTCTCTGGAATCCAAGCCAATGCCAAGACCTTCCTTTCCCACCATCTGTCCCACATTGCATTTTACCATCTCCACATTGCACTATCCTCAACCAAATCTATCAAATGGTTGAGATAGATGAAGGAAAAAAAAAAAGAAAGGAATGATTTTGGAGTGTGCAATTTAATCATTTATTTTTAGACAAAAGAATAAAAATGCTATAATCCAACCTGTGTATATAGAGAAGACTATGGACCTGTGAGAGAGAAAAGTAGAAACACTTAAGATACTTCCATAAATTACCATTAGTCTGGTTAGTAACACAAGCTGTTCTTCCTAGATAAGGAGTCTGGCAAAGGGGAGAGTGGAGTAGATTAACACATATCAAAATTAAATAGCTAATATACCTGGAAACTTAAGACAAAAATATGATGCTGTTTAAGTCATTAAAGAATATACTCCCCTGACTGAGGCACTGTGGAAAAAAAAAAGATGGATGAATTCATTTAGAAGTGAGAGACCTTAGAAAATTAAAAAAAAATCCTTAAAGAAATGGAATTTGTTAATGAGGTGTTAAACTCTGCTGAAATGTTGGTTTCGTAAACCAAATCATGTCAGGTAGAAAAATGCTGAGCTGCAGGGTAGGGTGGAGAGTGGCTGTGAGTAAGGCTCTCTTTTCCACTGCAGGGGCTGAGAGCTTGCTGAAGGCTAGGTGTAAGATAATTGAGAACAGCCTTAAACAAAACCCCCAAACAACACCTAAGACAGTTATTTTGGTGGAAAAGAGCTTCATTGCATCAAAATATAACTTTAGTCAACCCAAACCACTTAGGTAACCGCACTCCTGGCCGTTGCGTAGGAACTCTTGGCAATGAAACAACTTAAATTAGAAATATTCACTGTGGTTGCCCCAGTCATATCTTAGGTAGAACCTGAAGGATAGCTATGAGGAGTGAAGAGTTCTGTGATCCTCTGTCTGGGAGGAGTACAGCAAATTTCATAATTTTCTGTTCTTACTGGCCATCAGTAGAAAGGTCAGAAACGAAGAAGTTAAGCTCAGAGGCAACACGAATAACTCTGCTAAAGAAGTTTGAGTGCATAGAAGTGATTGCAACATTCTTTAGAGATATTTCTAACTCTAAATAAAAACAGACCTACACAACATTTGTCAACAACATTTTCATGCAGCCAAATTGTCTCTGGACAGCAATGTCCCACAATGGTGCTAGTGGGACTTAAAAACTCTCAACCCTGGCTTTTTGAATGGGAAACAGGCTCATTTGGAGGTCACATGTTTTTAAAGGTAAATAAATTCAAATGTGTTAACTCTTGTATGTCCAGTTACTGTCAGATTGTCAGAAGAATGATGACCAGCCAAAATCCTATATGTTTGACTAGCTCAGTAAGATTTTGTCAGCTTTAGACAGATTGCTTATGACTTCTACATGGGCTGGAAAACTTGTTTGTAACAGATTGTTTCATCCTTGTTTTCTGGTGTTGTAATTAGAGGAGCAAGAACCATCTCCAGAGAAGAGAAGGTGTGTTCATGTCACTCAGATCTGTGGCACAAACCAGTGGCAGACAAAACTCATAGGTCACAATTGGCCCCAGATGTTTCTTTTTTTTGCAAATTCATTCTAATCTGTGTTGTTTGGACTGTGAGAGAACAGCTTTTCTTTTCCCTTTTTGTCCTGTGACCGTATAAAACCAGAACTGTCACCAGGGAAGAAGTACCAACCAAATCCCCCCCACCCAACCCTCCTCTGATAGCTGTGAAAATCCCAAACCAGAACCAAATCAATAGGAAGACACATTTCCTCCACTATTAATGCCTTCTTTCCATGTCAGAAAAAAATGTAATGAAGCTAATATGAACATCCTATTGACAAGGATCTCAAGAATTGGAGCGACCCTACTCATGTACATTCTCAGGAAACCCTGGCATTTTCAAACCACATTTTAATGGAGTCAGCTGTAGCAGAGAATTAGGAAGACAATGACAGTTTTCTGATAGAGATGAAGAAAGAAAAACTGTGCTCTAAGAAAGGAAGTCCGAAGTCTGATTCTGGTGCAAATTTTGCATTTTGAGTTCTGTCCAAACATACAACTAGGACACCTATATTCTACCAGGATAGTCCACAATCGCTCCTCTCTATTTCCCACTTCTTAGTACCAGTTGTAACATTATATTTTCCTTAGTGTAGTTTCCATCTTGGAAATTAGGGTTTAATATTTCAGCTGCTTCTAATTTGACCACACTGAAACTTGGCTTTACTATTTACTCAGATGCATTTACCAAGGAATCCAATGAACTGTGATTTTTGAAGTGCAATAAAAATAGCAAACCTCTGTTGATTTGAGATATATTTTCCAAGGTGCTATGTCCAACATAGCCTGGTTTTGAGAAAACAGAAAAATGCAGGAAAATTGCTCTTGGTCCTTGCCTATTCTGGATCACTCACAGCTAACACACCAATGGTGCAGATGAATTCCAAACCCAAGGAAAGCTGATGGACATTAGCTAAGACTTTTACTGCTGTAGGTCTTGCCAGCAAAAGGCAAAACAGCACTTTTAATGGCAAGCAGAATATCCCCAGTAAAATAAGCCTGAGATAGGCAAAAAGGATGGAGGCTTTCCAGTTTGAAGCAGTGGGAATTTTTCAAGGCTTTCATGACAATGAAAAGCTTGGGCTTGGAGGAGAAATGATGTAGCTACTTGGTGGCAGTGGGTGAGGGTTATAGACACAATAGAGGTGTAGATCTGTTATGAATCCAGCCTGTTATGGCAGACTGTTTGGGAGGTGGGGTGGCATTTAAAGCATAGACTCGCAGAGCATTCGCTGCCTTGTTCCTACACCATTAAGGTTCAGAGTCTTGCTTGGGAGATTAATAAAGTTGATAATGTTGTTCACCCTGTGTCACATGGTATTGGGAAAATGTGAGGTGCTTTTCCAGACTAATAAAAGTACAGGTATTTGACCTACCAGAGGCAAATTTTATAAGCTTGACCCCATCCTCAAACGAATTCAGGAAATTCGTGCTACCAAAATACCTTTGAAGAGCTAAGGTTTCTCTGTTGCTGTAACATGTAAAAAAGTTCACATCTCATGAAGTAAGAACATAAACCATCCCTTACCTATAATCTTGAAATCTGTATGAGCAAAAACGTGGTGGTTTGTTTTGTTGTTTTGGCATTACAAAATTCATTCATGCTCAAGACCCATTTGTAAAAGTCAGTAATGTCCCACAGTAGAGAACCTCAGAGCAATATTTGAAAACAGTAGAGAAACATACAAAATTTTGTGTGAAGCAGAATGGTTTTCACTTGGGAAATGGAGCAATCATCTGTGGCTTTTAAACTGCATACACACATGCAATTACTCTGTGTTTCAAATCACAACTACTAGCAACATGATGGAAAAATATCAGTAGAGGTGAAGTCTATTTTGATGGGCAATACTATGAATACTTTATTACCAGAAGAAATAAAAAGCAACCCTTCAAAAGTCATGTAAGTGTTTGAGGCTTGGAGGGGAGTTTCCCCATTAATAATGGGATATTTTAAACAAACAATTATTGGTTATCATACATTATTCTGTGATGCTGTGATTACATCAGTGACAAGGGAAGAGGTGTGGGTATCATCTGTCTAGACTTCCCTAAGGCCTCTGACACAGTTGTCCAGAATATCCTTCTCTCCAAATTGGAGAGATACGGATTTGATGGGTGGACTGTTCAGTGGATAAGAAATCTATTGGATGGTCACCTCCAGAGGGTAGCGGTCAATAGCTCAATGTCCAGGTGGCGATGGATGGCAAGTGGTGTCCCCCAGGGGTCTGTACTAGAGCAGTACTGTTTACTAGCTTCATCTGTGACATAGTTGTGGGATTGAGTGCACCTTCAGCAAGTCTGCAGGTAACACAAAACTGAGTGGTGCAATTGACATGCCTGAGGGATGAGATGTTATCCAGAGGGACCCGGAAAAACTCAAGAAATGGGCCCATGTCAGCCTAATGAGGTTCAACAAGGCCAAGTGCAAGGTCCTGCCTTTGGATCAGGACAACCCCTCGTATCAATACAGGCTGGGGGATGAAAGGATTGAAGGCAGCCCTGCAGAGAAGGACTACTGGTGGAGGAAAAGCTGGACATGAGCTGACAATGTGAACTTGCAGACCAGAAAGCCAACCACATCCTGGGCTTCATCAAAAGAAGCATGGCCAGCACGTCAAGGGAGGTGATTCTGCCCCTCTACTCTGCTCCTGTGAGATGCCACCTAAAGTATTGAGTCCAGCTGGTCTGGGGTCCCCGGTACAAGAAGGACATAGAGATGTTGGAACAGGTCCAGAAGAGGGACATGGAGATGATCAGAGGGATGGAGCTCCTCTCCTGTGAAGACAGGCTGAGAATTGGGCTTGTTCAGCCTGAAGAAGAAAGATTCTGGGGAGAACTTATTGCAACCTTCCAGTACCTGAAAGGGCTTATAAGAAAGATGGGGACAGACTTTTTGTAAAGCCTGTTGTGATAGTACAAGGGCTGATGGTTTTAAACTAAAAGAGAATAGGTTTAGATATAAAGAAGGCATTTTTTATGATGAGGATGGTGAAACACTGGAAGAGTTTTCCCAGAGAGGAGGTAGATGCCCCATCTCTGGAAACATTCAAAGTCATGTTGGACAGGGCTCTGAGCAACATGATCTAGTTGAAGATGTCTCTGCTCCTTGCAGAGAGGGATTGGACTTGATGACCTTAGTGGTCCTTTTCCACCCAAACCATTCTGTGATTCTATGATTCTATGATTACCAAAGACAAGTTAGATCCATCTTTATCACTTCTGAGTTTGTCTAATACACTTAAAATACCTCTGAAGATGGGTACTCAGGACTGTCCATGGCCATCTGTCCCCCACCTGAGAAAAGACTTTCTAATTCTGACAGATAATGTGTAACTGCTAATTGAAGCTCATTAGTCTTGCCATTTGTCCAAAGAATATGAAAAAAGGTTCTTTTCCCTTTTTCTTTGCATATACCTTTAAGGTGCAGAAAACTTCATTAAATGAGAGCAAGATATACTTGATGACAAAAAATCATTTGTTTGAGATGTACATTTGCCAACTAAATGAACTTGATTGGTAGCAACAGCTCTCCTGAGCAGAAGAGCAAATGCAACAGTATTTGGGAGGTGCCCATGAAAGATTTTGTCCCTTGACTGAATGAAAATATTCTTATGATACATTTGACCACCGTTGTGTTACATGCTTGTCTAATTGCCAAATTTTATTTATGCATATCTCTCAATGGTGATGTTTCATCTAATAAAAAATACTTGTTAATAATACAAATTGTTCTGAGCCGGGATGTATTTTTCTCTTCCAATGTCTTCCTATGCTAGCTGACTTCTGCAGCTCAGCTGCATTGCTTCAGAAGCAGCTCTCTTAACAGCTTGGTAAACACCTCTGCCAAAATGAATTGTGCTGAAGAGCTGGTGTTTTTGAAAGTTACAGAACCAATCTGGGAAAGGGCTTTGGGGGTTTGTCTTTCTGAGGGCTACTGACGTTCACAGACCGTTTAGGGATGCTTTGCCTGTGTCTGGTTTGTCCTTGTGCCAACAGAGCTGTGTCCATCAGGTCATTGTGACACAAAGGAGATTTTAACTTTCTTCCTGACTTTGTCACTGGCAGTACTCACAGAGATTTTCAGTGTAATCTTGTTACCCAGAGAGAGGCAGTTTTATAGCAGAAGCTGAAAAAGTGAACATCAAGAGGTGTTCATGAAGTAGGATGCAAGCATGCAAGTAACATGCATGTATTGCATGCATTTGTCATGCTTATATTTTTGAGGGGGTTTTATGGCTATGTATAAATGGGCCTAATCCTTGGTGAAAGGTTCAGCTCTTTCGACTACAGAAGGCATCTAAAAATATGTGCACTTTATCCATGCCTTTTTGCACACCAACCCCACCTTAGCTGAGTAGTTGCCTTTTAGCAAACCAGTTGTTGGAGTGATCCATGAAGTGCGGGCGCTGAATTCCTCCCCCCCACCCCCAACCACTCAAATTGCATGACTTATAATCCAGTCGGATAATTGGAATTAAGGGTATAGAGTCTAGGTAGTTCTTTTGTATTACATGTGTTGTCCTGGTCCTGGCCAGGCCAGAGTTAAACTCCCCAAGGAGCCAGCACAGGTGAGCTGAGTTAGCCTGGTTGTTTTCTACACCACCTGACATCACTCCTCTATAAAAGGAGCTGGTCGGGAAGGGGTACTCCTGGGTTTCTCCAGAGCAGTCCAAGTGTAGCTGAGGTGTCTGCTCAGGCCTTGTGTTGTGCAGTACTCTGTTATCATTGTGTAAGTGAAAATTGCTGTTATTGTTGCCCTTTCATGGTGCTTTTGTCAGTAACTGTCCTTGTCCCAACCCACAGAAGCTCTAACTGTTTCTCCTCTGTGAGTGAGAGAGTGGTGTGTGGTGCTCAGCCGCTGCTTGGGCTGAACCAACGCACATGTATGTTTAAATGTATGTGTATGTAATCTCTGCATCACAGCATGCTAGAGGTTTCCTTTGGACAAGGCTCTTGGAAAAAACTGTTGAACACTTTTCTTTCTAATATTTCAGAATGTCTTAAATATTTGGGAAAACTCACTAACTAGAAGGAAGAAATTAATTTGCTCATGGCTGAGCACTTTTGTGGAGAAAGAGAAATTCCTAACAGAGAGTGGAAAGCAAAGTAGTCGCTCAGGGATAGGTGGGTTGGGGAGAGAAAGGGAAAGCTCCTCCCCACTGACTTTTCTGGGTACTTTGATCAGGACTTAGAGACAGTTTTAGGTGTGCCTAGAGTAAAAAGATCTGACAGGTTGTGAGATTTTACCAACAAAAGCATACTTGTAAGAAAAGTCTGAATTTTGAGTGTAGGAGGAGAAGTCTGTCAGTGGTAGTCTCAACAAATACAGCGAGGCCAGCACTTTGCAATAATTTTTCTCAAGACCACACAGTAAGTCTGTGGCAGGGACGTGACCCAAATGCAGGTCTGCAGAGTCCATGCAGGCCAGTGTCTTAGCCACGGGGTTTTTAATAGTGTTTCTGTGATGTTGATGCTATTGTGCTACTAGCTCATAGCTGGGTTTGTCAGAGACCTTAAGAAGGTTCTCAATGAGGTGAAAGTTATTCAACTGTTTAAGAACTAGTTGTTTGGGTATTCATTTATATCTGATTACCTGAAGGGAAGAAGACAGTCCAACATTTTTAAAATTAGTCTGACTTTTCTTTAATTGCAAAAATAGAAGTCTCTCACAAAGCCAAAGTTTACTGAATGCCCAGCTTTACACCAAAGCAATTGCTTGTGAAACAGTTCTGTACAACATGTGAAATAAATGACTGACTGGCAGCCAGCTCAGCATGGAACCCACCAGGTATCGCCTTATCTGAGGGCTAGAGCAGATCTAACTTTCCAGGCTATCTGAAACCCTTCTCCAGGGCTTTGTCCTCCTGTATCTGCTGTGATAGGAAATGCCAGATCAAGGTTTAACTTCTGTATTGTTGCTTTCTGAGCTATCTCCCCAGTTCTTCTTCGGGGGAATAAATAACCTGAAGAGACCAACAGCATCCCCCATATGTCTGCAGCCCCTGTGGGGACATGGGTGTTGCAGGAGCAGTACCAAGCATCCCCTCTCTGATCCATCTGTAACCATTAACACTGATAAAACAGAAGCCCTAAAAGGGTGAAATCCCAGTTTCCACAGAACTCAAGCAGCTGTTGCTTTTTATTTCAGTAAGGTCAAGATTTCAGTCGCATCAGTCAGTAATTCTTTGTAAGAACATTTTCTACATGTGGTGAATACTTACAGCAAGGTTCTGCTTACGTACAGCACAAAATGCAACAGAACAATTGGCTTGCAATCAAAAATAAACGTCTCCTGGTGTTGAAAATTGTCAGGGTTTTTATGGCATAAAAATACACTATTCAGTAAGTGCTAAAGTAGACAATTTCCTGGCTTATGTAAAAACAAAGGGATAATTAGAACTGTGTTTTCATTCATATCGGCCATAAACAATGACTTTGTGGTTTATAGACTGTCCCTCAGATTTGACAACATGGGAAGTCTTGCTACTTTTTTAACCCTTCTCAATTTTGTGAACTATGCATTTCAAGTATAATCTGATAAGCCTTGATTGCATAAAACTTCCCTTCCATGAATGTACAGTACCATTTATTTCATCTAGATATGAATTTTTAAAAAATCAAAACTGGGAAACTTTTTATATGCACAGGGAATTGTATAAAATAAGTCCAGGTTTTATTGTGTCTATTTTTTTTTTTTTATTCCTGAAGGTCTATTGCTAATTTACAAAGATTGTCTATTCTAAACATAAAATATATTTATTATGTTTTTTTGTCCTAGTGGCATTCTTTTTTTTTTTTTTTGGTGGAAATGCATTCTTGGTAACTAATGTTCTGTTCCACACTCCAGAGTGTTAGTACTTGTGTAATGTAATACAAATGGCTGAAAAGCAGAGACCTTTGTTCACAATATCCTGATATGTAAGAAAAACTGTCATTAAATTACTCCTACAAGGTCTGTAGCTAGAAAAGAGAATCATGCTCTGGTTATTTTTCAGCATTTTCCCAAATGAGTTATGACAAACTGTTCATCATGTACCTGTGTAGGTGATGGCACATCTGCAGTGACCCGTTGTCCTTTCACATCCCTAATAGCTCTGACTTCCCAAGGAGTTTCTAATAAAGGCGAAATTTTACAGTGGTGGAATGAAATGAAAAATCCTTTCACTCCTTTTGACAACAAAGGCTGCAGTATGGATTGTATCTACTTTTTGTTGAACATACTCATACTGTAATTCTCTTGAAGACTCTGAATCACTGCCAGTCACAGCTACAGCCTCTGCCAAAGGGGCACCTCCCTTCAGTTGCTGGAGAGCCAATTGTGAGCATGAAGGCTTACAGTTAAATATTTGCTGTATGCCCAAAGACAATAAAGGAGCTCGTAAAATAAAAAAAAAACCTGTACCACAATAAAATTCAGTAAGCAAAACCTTTTCTTCAGCTATTTCCTGCTCATTTGTTGTGGGCCTGAACTTGATAAACCTGCCCACATAGTCTGCAGCAAGCAGAGTATGAGCTTTGACCATTTGTAGAGCAACATTCATTCTAGGCAGATATCCTACATAACTTTCATCCCTGTGGAAGCCAAAACTGGCGATGCTGTCTCTAAGCTGGAGATGTGGCTTCTTTCTTCATGGAAGCTATTTCACAGATTGTTTAAATTGTGCAGAACATCCCTCCCAGGCCCTTCTCAACAGGGATGTTAATTGCGATGGTGTTTATCCATAAAGAGTTTATTCATTAAAATATGCGTGCACATTCATGCACTCATCCACACACTGGGTGGAGTTCATCCCCTGCAGTAGTTATTTGGAATAGCCATCCATCTCCTTGGGTACCAGTTGCCTCTCAGAAGCACCTACCTGTGCAAAACTGGTGATCAGCCTTGTGCTGCTACTTGCATTGAGATACGTTGGCCTTGCTTGTTTGAAACTGAAGTGGTATTGGTCCATATGTAGCATAATACTGATGAATTGGGATCTTTCATGTTAAATATGAAGATGTGATGACTATTTCACCAAGTGTTTTCAATGTTTCCTAGGTATTTGTATAACCTCTAAAATCAGAGATGGGTTAATCCTGCCCTTAACCACACTGCTGAAATCAGTGAGAAATACTTCTGTGTTACCCAGTGTACAGTGAAATAAGAGCTTTTCCGTACCGAGAAGCTGTCTGGTCCCAGGTCAGTCTTCTCCACAGCAGTGGGCCTTATGCTGGTGATATAAATGAGGTTACCCACTGGAGAGCAGACATACCGCTGGGAAAGAGATAATTTCTGCTTGCTTCCTGATCAGCCCCTTTTGTCAGCTCAGCAAGCTGAGAAGTGCAGTGCAGTCAATGTCTCCTGACCCAGCCATTCCCATCATGAACCCATGTGGTGTGGCTGTAGGCAGATGGGTCACCCTGCTTGCCTGTGTTCCGTAAGCGTTCCCCAGAAATCATTAAGGTAGTTAAGAGAGGCTACATATCTTCTCTGCCATGCAATCTTTCCCACTCATGACTTATGCTTTGTGCATTTTTGGGCGACTGTTGGTCACTCTGTACCTTAACACAGTTCTTATAAAAATTTGTTGCATGCATGTTCATATGTATAATTTTTATATGTATCTGTATGTATGCTACCTAGAATTTCCAGATGTTTTAATTTTTGCACCTTTTTTCTAACATTCAACTTCTCAAGAGCTTTTAGAGGTTGCTTTTCCTAAATGCCAGAATCACACTGTCTCAAAAAGAGAAAGGTAATGTTATTCTTCTTCTAAAGATACTTGATCTCTGTGCTCAGACTTTTAGCCCAAATTTAGTTTCAAGTCTACACCTACCATTTTCATAATTCCAATGCTGTTTAAAAAAAAAACACAGTGTGTACCAAGCACCTGAGTTCTATGAACTGGTTTGGAATAAACTGCACACTTTCCAGTCCAACTTGTGGCAAGTACATCCTGGATCAACAGCAAGTAAAGATAAGGTGACAACTGCAAAGGAGAAATGTTCCTCCTCAAAACGCATAGGACACACAGACACACATACTATTTCTTGTGCTGGCGATGCTAAGGTGGAGAGAAATGCAGAGCAGATGAGTGAAGGAGCTGTATCCCCTTGACCATATATGCACGAACTAACATCGACAGCATGTGGGAATGGAGTGGCTGCATCTGGTCATTCTGCTGCACATCAGACATAACATGAAGTAATCTGTGGTCACTTCTCAAAGGTGCTTTTACTCACAGTGAGAGCAAAGGACACAGATTAATAAAATCATTGTAGACATCTGATGTCCTTTAAAAATTGACTGAAGATACTTGTGGGTTTCTCTTTTAAAAATAGGCTCATGAGACTCTGAATTGGATTATGAAGAAAATTTCAAATACCAGATAATGAAAGTTAAGTGCCTTCCTGCCCCAGCAGAGCATGGTGCCCATCAATGCTGCTACAAAAATCATAGAAAATCAGTCCTGACAGGAGTTTTACAGGTTATCCAAATGGTTCATCTGCAAAGGCAGACAAACAAGGCCTAAACCATCCTAATGCTGTCTGTGCTGGTTTGTGTTTCACGAGATCCACATACAACACCCTGGTTAGTCATCTTACCGTGATGCTTTCTTCATCTGCAGCAGTGCCTGTCCCATACTCAGTAATGATAACCTTCTGACCACTTAATTTTACTGGTTAAAACCACTGTCCTTCTTTAGGTTGAGAGGAACGTTCTGTTCTACACTAGACACACTGAGAAATACTTCCTTTTATTTTCTTGATGATGCTCTGAGTACTCAATAAAGGGATACTTATAGATAGATTTGTGAGTCATCTGCAAGTGTCTGCAAAATTCTGTGCTGCACAGAAACATCTGCAGGTCATCAAAAGAATACTTTGAAATAAAACCTTACAGGTACCTTAATTACTATGGCTGCCACAGAACTATAGGTGTCACAGCAGCATAACTCTGGCGTCATCCTAAAGCTCAAGGCTGGACAGGGACTTAAACTTCAGTAGATAGTTGACTAAGGAGCTGGTCATGTTCTTCCTCCTGATGTGGTATTTCAAGCTGGACGTTTAACCTTCATTCATTGCTGGATGATGACATTTGCTGTGCAGGACTCAACGCTCCCTTTGAAGCATGTGTTCCTGGAACAGGCATGATGGTACATTGCAACGATCCAGCTGCCCTGGGAAATTCCCAGCTTGGCACTAACTTCAGCTGCAAAGTCTCTTTTTGTGTGGGTTTTTTTTTCTCCATGTGGCTATCACTGGGTACAAATTGAACGGGGTTGGTCTTTTATGCTGCCAGAGGTCAGAGGGCATGCTCACATACTGAAGGGTCTCACTGGCTTGGGATCAACTACTGTTTCAATGCAGATGACATATGGGTTATAAATTATCATACGTTTGAGAGGTAATCAAATAACTGTGCACATTTAGCTTCATGAAGACGCATCTGACTTTTAAAATTCCTAGCACTGGAAATGCAGATACCTTCATATTGTTAGTGTGTAGGACTTACATGTTTGAAAAATGGCTCTATTAAGGTTGGCAAAGGATGGAGGAGGATTTAGGAAAAGAGGACAGAAATTCACCACATCTGCGTGGTTTGTTTTATCCCAAAGCAAAGCTGTCTTGCAACATTATAAACACATGAGCATTTTATAATGGCAATGCAGGCAGACTTTTAATTAAGGTAGCATTATTGCTAAGAATTTTAATATAGAGACAATTGTCTGTTCTACCTTTGCTGTTCTTTTATTTCAGCTAAAACGATTCATTAAGTAAATCAAGCAAAAAAACAAGCCTTACTTTCAGCATCCCATGCCACAAGAAGTCTTTTAATGTGTGCTGCACTTTTATACCTACTAAAGAATAACAACCAACATCTTCCTAATAGATTTAGTTGCTCAAACAAAGTAACCACACAAACCCTTCTGGCAGAGCAAATGTTCACTAAACTGGGTTTTCATGTGTTTGGTGTCATGTATGAGAGGAAACAGATACGGCAGAGGTGCAGAGATTAATGCAAGGTTTGTTTCCCCTTAAAATACACCTCAATCCCCCTGACTGAAGTGTCAGCTCCTTCCCTACTTTTTGATACACTGATATATTAATTATGCATTTCTTCTGTAACTGTGAAATGTATTAGAGACAAAACACCCTACTGCCAACACATTGTAATTATGGAGGTCGTATCAGCATTCCTGGTATTACTGTCGCTAAAGTGTGGTACTATTTATAAAGCAGAGAAGTGAAATCAACCCTATGTATGGAATGACAACATTCCAAACCATCTTGAGATGAAGAAAAAAAGCATTTTCCATCGGAAAATATTCTGATTAAAAATTCCTAGCTACCTCTAAACAACATCCTTTCTTTCAAAGCCCAAGGGTGATGCCACCCCTGAAGTCAGTATATGTGTTTGTTAGACCAAATTTTTAGTGGCTGCCAATGATCATCGCTCCACTGAAACCAAAGCTGCCAAAAGGACAGTCTTGAGCACACAATGTTTTTACCACCTAAAGCTCAAATTGAGATCCTAAACCCCAGATCTCAAATTTGGCTTTTCCAAACATTCTACTGAACAGAAAATATTAGGAGTGAAGAAAGAGAACAACCACTATAATGGCAAAGCATTTCCATTTTGTACATCCACATGAACATAATAGACTGCAAAATGACTTGTACTTACATGTTGCAAACATGTACATTATTAAAACCCACATGTTCATTATTAAACTTTGTGTATTATGTACACTTCTTTTACAATCAACTCGTTTGTGTCTTTAGAAATTAGGAATGCCTTCTGGAGCTCTCCAGGGAAGTGTGGTATGCCCCAAAGCTATTTAGACATACAGTATTCATAGCAGAGACACCTTATTGTCTTTAATGACTAAATCCTCCCCTTCCCATTGTTCGCTGGTAAAAGTAGAAATGGTGGTAGATTAAATACTGCTGTCCCAAAACCAGGACACTGGGTCAGGGCTGGTATATAGACATTTGAGATGAGCAAGAGTCACCACTGGCACTTGCAGCTGCCTCATCCTCTGTCCATGTCTTTCTGCTTGGGCTGGGGTTGAAGCATCAGATGCAAGTGGATTAGCAAGGAAAGAAAAAGGGGACTGATAACTTTCCAGCTTCCTTCAAAGTTAAAGACTGTGATGAATATCTTGAAGTTATTAGCATTTGAAATACATCATGCATATCTCAACCAAAGGCAAGGGAGTGGGAAAATGTGTGACAGTTTTTCAGAGAGATGTAAGAAGGAATGACATTATATTAATTAGATATTTTATGCATAAAACTCCACAGGAGTCACAGCCCTGCAAAACTTCCTTGGCTCTGGCCATGCTGCTTGCAGATTCTTTATAATTAACTTAGTGTGGAAAATTAATCTATTTTGTCTCTTTTGTGATTTGCAGAACTTTTGCAGTGGCAGTACTGTAACTTCTAACTGCAAATCAGCTTCTCCCTGACCTGATTTCTGCCTCAGTAATCACAAAGAGACTCCAAAGATGCTTTGAATGTGTGATAAAGGGTACTTATCACTCACAAAAACTTCCATTCATCATCTTTTCCTGATGACAGTCTCAGGCTCACACATGAAATCATCACCTTCAACAATTAGGGACTCAGAGCAGCAACCGGATTCTAAAAATAGATTGCTTCCTGTGGTAAGACATTAGTTTCTCATTTCTTACCTGGGATCTTTTACTGCCATGATCATAATTTTATATGATACAAGCATTCATCTAGCATTCATCTCAGAACAGCTTTTAAAGCGAATCATAATTTCCAAATAAATTTCAGAGTTTATTCAGAGTGAAAGAATTGTGCCTTAGTGATGAGTTTCTGGGCAGAGTAATAGGGTGACAATTTTTCCTGTAAATAAATATCCTGGAACTACCAGGACTGCTGAACAAAACCAATTTTAAGATGCCTTTGGGACTTGTTTGAGGCAGCCTAAAGAACTGATCTGTTTCTCTGAGGGTGTCTGAGATGGCTACTTCACCTTCATTTGTTTTATGCACTGCTAATGGGATAGGAATATTTTGGGGCATCCTTTGGAGATCATCAAGATTTTAATACTTTCGAGTGATTCTTTTCATGTTCATCTGTTTGATTTGTCTTGCAATATGCAAAATCCTTCAATAAGTCATCAATCTCATTAAAAGGGGAAAAGTAAAGGACTCCAAGCCAGTTACATCTTGTGAAAGTCGGTAGTTCAAAATCTGGTGTGAATGTATTGAAAGGAAAAAGTGCTGAAAGTTTCCAAGTGCGATGTATGGATTCATTCCTTCCTGTTTGCTATGGGGTAGTTGGCACTGTTAGTATGGTCAGATGGCCACTTCATACAGCCAGTGTGAAGAGATGAGGAGATGCCATAGCCTGGTGTTCAGGTCCATGTTCACGCCCTGCTGCAGCGCACAGGAAGAAATGCTATTCCCAACTCTGCATCACCCTCCCTCTGTGCCATTGCTGGCAGAGGCTGATGTGATTTGAGTAGGATGTGTCCTTTTACCTGGTCTTGCCCTCTCCAGCAGTGGCTTTGATTTGTGCACTCCCACCCTTCTCCTCACTTTGTTCACAAGCAGAACGTGTGAAATGATGTGTTTGCAATGGCTGGTGCTGAGCTAGGCAGATGTCTCTCCAGATTTTAACGCAACGAGTTCAGAGTTCTCTATGTATCTTCCATTTAACTGTTCATTGTTGGAATCATGATGGTACAGGTAAACGGGGACCTCTGTGATTGACGTGGCAGTGTAGGAGGTAGATCGCGTGGAACAGTGCTCTCGGCGCCTTTGGCCCCACTGGGTTTTGTACTGTGTCCATTGCCTCTTCAAAGCTCCTTGTACCTGTTAAAGGAACATATAGGTATGGTCAGGCATCACCTCAACCCCTGTAATTGCAGACATGTTAAAATATGATAAGAAGGGAAGGGAAGGGTAAAAGGCTCCATGGCTAATTCCATTAGGTTTGGTCTGCCTTTCTCCTCCCCTCTGCTCCCAGCTCCAGAAGCAGAAGCAGTTACTCATTTCTTGGCATTAGTTCCCTCCCTGCCTACCTATGGCAGGAATGACAGTTTCTGCAGTTGTTGCTGCTTGTAAAGAGATGCCACAGGTTAGCTGTTCCTTTAAGAGGGAAGTGTGTAAGGGACTACTGCACAGGAACACAGTAGGATCCTGTGGTAGAAGAGGGAGGAGGAAGGAGAGATGGAACCCATCTGATGCTGCAGCTGGGTCCTTGCCCCTGGAATGGGTAATGCATTGTAATCTCTGAAGAAATGACCTTGAGTAAAACTGGCCATGAATGACAAAGTGTGAATGCACTTCAAGAACTTCCTGGCACCGATTTTGCGGAGAGAGAGTTGGATGGCTTCAGCTATTGAATTCCACCAGGGAATAAGAAGCCCTTCTCCAGCTGCATGTTCAGGCATCCAGGCACTTGTTATCTCCTTCCCAAAGGAAGCGTTGAGGAACAAGCAGGGAGTGGGCATACCCAGATCATCCAGATCAGTGATTCTAGACAGCAAAATGTGAGAATAGGAGCAGTTTGCCATAATAATCTGTGGTAAAGGACCACCCCTCAAGAGGAAGGCAGGGTCAGGGGAGGAACTGTGATCGCAGGAGTGTCCCAGAGTTTCTGTGTTCCTGCTGAGGTGGGCACAGTATGTCATTTTGCTCAGGGAGCAGTCTGAAGTCACTCTCCAGGCTCTGTGCAGAACACTATCTTTGATTCATGCAGATGAATTTGAACGACTTTAACATTTCTCAAGTCTCCACAAATCTAATTGCCATTAATGTGTATATAGTAAAATGTTATCTACTCACTACCCTCAGCCGCCTGCAGAAAGCTGTTTCATGTCACATAAGGATAAAGCTTCAGAAGGAATTGCTATGAATATGAGATGCTTACTGAGCATTCAGAGGGAGTATGCAGCTTGCCAAGAATAGATACTTCAATTGCTTTAGCTTTTTAATTTTAATCCAAGATGCAAGCCAAGGTATGAGGACTGATGCTATAAATCCTTACTCATGCAAGCAGTTGCACTGACTTTGGTATGACTACTTGCTTGAGTAAACAAACATTTGCTGGACTAGACCTTTAAAACTAACTGAAAACAAGATCCATGCCCAGTTTCCAATACTAGCTCTTTTTTTGCTGTTGCTTAGCTCAAGACAAAGTAGTTGAGTTCTTTACATTTAGAGAAATGTATTGCTACACAAATAAAATAAATGGCTAAGTGTAGGTTAATTGGATATCAAGCACGGAAAAGGCACATGGTTACAATGGGGTTACAACTTTAATCAGTTGGGCTGTAAGCAAAGTTTACTATGCCAATATTGAGATTTAAAGTGAAATGGCTGCATGCAAGGGTGTTTCATATCATACCATTGCCAAAGTGTATGTAAGAAATAATTACTGTATGAAAGAGTAATGTGGATGGAAGACAGAATTATTACCCAAAGTAAACCCTGTAAAGACTTTAGTCACTTAATTGCCTTTTGATGTTACAGTATAAATATTATAGCTTAGCCACAGTAGAAGCAATGAGGAGGGACTAGAAAAAGAAAACTTTGGAAGGACTCAGTCAGTGACTTTCCCCAATATCACACAGGGCAGAGGTTCCTGTAACTTACAGCTGCACACAATGAGGATAATGCAAACATCTTGGGTGCACAGCAGCTCGGCCTGTCCAAAGCCGTCTCTCCACCACCACCACCACCACCACCACCACCACTGTGGTCATAAGCACCCTTTGCCATTGCACAACTCTGGCCTTCACCTCTGCCCCTCAATATTGGGTATGTTCACATTTCACAGCAGTTCATCCACTCAGATTATTCTCAGTGCTTGGTGGAGATGGCAAGACCATGGTCTTACAGCCTTCCTGTTCCTCCTCCTAGCCCCCGGGATAGAACCCAAGACTTTGATCACTCTTACATGGGCAGAAGAGCTGCTGTGAAGGTGATGAGCTCCTGATGAGCTCTCCAAATGCTCTCAATTAAACTGGAGTCTGACAGGCCATCAGGGCAGCCATAGGTCTGGACATGATAAGACGATTGACTAAAGAGGGAAGAATAATGTCACTTGAGTCTTAGGAAGCCTGGTGTGAGGAGCTTAGCGTTTTCTTCTCTGAAGGGAGTGACATTTAAATTGTATGTATGGTCGGGGAGAGAACGGGCACAACCCTTGCAGTTCAGCACATGATTAGAAGTGCCTCTAGTCAGGTTTATAAGTCTCCACAGAGCACTGAGAGCATGAGGTCAAAGCATCTGTGTTTATATTCTCTGCTGAACTGCTGGCCTGTATAAGAATCCAGCCACAAATGGATAATGGATAGTACAAGCTGCTGCACTTGAGTAAAACAATGTATTAATCTAGATTTCTGCCGTATTCCAAGGATCTCAGATGATCATAACTCAGTGCCAACTAAAACCATTCATGCGGGCATTTTAAATGTGTAAGCACTATTACTGGAAATCACATGCACAGCCACAACGGATTAACAACCAAGGAGTCTCCTGGGGACCCCGAGGGGCAGGGAAGTGTCTGCAATGCTTTCCATGGTGTTAGCTGATGAAACTAAGTAAAGTCCAAATGAATTAAGAGCCTGAGTTTATATACTCTGCTCTTCAGGACTTAAAAAGGTTTTTCTCTTGTCTATTATCCTCACTGGCACTTCAGATATATGGTTGATCTTCTTCCAAACAGACTTTCCATTTTGTTGGCCAGCCTTACAGTCTAGAAGCAATCTCAGGTCTGGAAATATGGTCTGGTGAGCAAAGACCTCGTATCATCTGTACAACACTGTTGCTGTTGGACAGAGAATCTACAGTGCAGCTGGACACTGAGATTTTATACAAAAATGCAAAAGATCTGTCATTTTAAAAGTCCAAAAGAAATCCATTGTTCACATTTATTGCTTGTTCTCCTAGATGAATGCAGGCATCGGCACAGCTTCTGATTACTGCTTTTACATTTCTATAGATGGGCTCATGGTACTAAAGTGAGGTTGGTGAGGTAGCAGTCAATGAATGCAATAATAAAACAGTCAGGTGGTATTGAGTTTAGTGTTTGTCCTGGTGAAATTTCACGTATTGAAGTTAAACATTCCAGTAGGAAAAAGTAAATCCCGGAGTATCCAAGCTCCTGTGGTAATAAAATTAATCTCCTTACCCCACAGTGAAGTTTCTCATGAGAAATGATTTTGAGCTCTATGGCAGCAGATATATACAGTGGCTTGGAAACAACCTCCTACTGTGACTGAAGATCAGACTGTGGCTTTGGTCTATGTCATAATGCACACAGCAGGTTTGGGAGAAATGATCTCAGCTTAGTTCTCTTGGGCAGGCAGGTTCCATTGGAATAACCTAATGTCATCTTGGCATTAGTCTGCTACTGCTCCTCTATAGATTGTCTACCTTATACATCCACACCTTGTGTAACTGCAGAAAGAAATGGGACTTGGAGGAAATTTCATCCTGTTTTCTGTCATAGTCTAGCACAGGTATTCTAGTAGCAAACTTAACGATTATTGATAATGTGCTGATGCAAAGTAGCGCCAAATTGTCTTGACTCTGTATTAGTGAGGTGCCATCTTTGACTATCTGCCCACTTTAATATGAAATTCTAAAAAAATTCCTTCCTTTATTGTCTAGTAAATAAAATTTCCTGTAAGAAAATAATGAGAGGGTCTCTCTGCATCCCTGCCATTGGCTGTTAGACAGTTTGAAGTCAGTGTAATGCTGAAAAGTACCCAAGTGCCAACAAAAATCACTTTCAACATGTCTGGGAAAACCAAATCCCCACAGCTGTTTGTTCTTACCCCCAAACTGATGAACATTTCTGATTAGCCACTCCACTGAGGCACCATTAGTCCTGTGAGCAGTCCAGAGCTACCCAGAGGTAGTTAAGTCATCCATGTGATTACGTATGAGAGCAGTAGAGTACAAAACACGAAGCCATGTTTCAGTGTTATGTTCATTTTTTATCTCATTTTGGGCATCATCCTTTCCAGATGTATCCCCTCAGTGATGGCATGCTGAAAATTCAAGTATCAAAAGTGGATATCCTGATAAGAGTATTTCACAAAGAAGAGATCCTTTTGCTGTGGGCTTCCTGACCTGTGAAAAAGGCTTTTGGAGGCAAATAGAGGTTTGGTGACTATTGCTGTCAGGATTTGGATTTAGACTGTGCCTCTTCAGCCCACCCAGGGAATGACTGGCTGCTTTTGCCACTTCCAAACAGCAGTTCAGTCAATGCAGAAGTCTGCGAAAGCCCAGCACGTCTCTGAGATCTGATGTCTGAATATCATATATGAATATGATGCATTTTCTTAATCCAAATATATTTATTATGAATTCTAAATTAAATGTAATACAATACTTATTGAACAGAAAAGAGCTGTGCATTTATTTTAGACTTGTTTTCATTCCTGGCATGTGGCTTTTTGTTTTCTGCCTTGTACACAGCATAGGTTAGTTCGTATCAGAGGCAAACCCCTTCATAACCTGCAATCTAATTTTTAATTAAATGATACATACAGTCTGCCATGACGTTGGCAAGAAAATGCTTATTTATTCTATATTCATTATTGTGTAACTTGGAAATTGTGTTCCTGGAGTTGTAAGGATGCATATATTTTTCTGACACTGTGGCATTACCAAAGGTACTTTGGAATTAGAGCTATCTGATAAAACATATCTAAGAAACAGCCTTTAAAATAGTTCATGTTTTCAGTGCATGTTTTTGCTGCCATTCCTCATTTTTAGCATTGCTGCAGCCTTTAATCTAGGCACAAATCTGTATGTTCCCATCAGAGTTGGAGAATTACAGAGTAATCGACCTTTCACACTAAAGCAATAAAACATTAAGCAAATTTGTTTTGCAAAAGCTAATCTGAAAAACATGGAAGATGACACTGGGAAGAAGGAAGAAGGCAATGTTCAAGACCAGGATTCTGGGGTAATGCACTGTTTGGAGGCAAGTGAGGACACCTGGAGCACTGCCAGTACATAGCTACACAGTCATTCCTATGGGGAGAGGATGTTTCAAAAATTGCCTGGCTGATTTCTGCTTTCTTCATGTCAGGTTGTCCATACCAACGAGAATCAGAAGTCTTTCTGTGTTTCCATGGCATGGAGACACAAAGTGTTGACAGTAAGGGACAAGGAGAAAGGTGGTAGTAGATGTGGGGGACAGGAATGTGATAGGAAAAAAAGAAAAAGACTTTTACATCCCACCAACTTTGTTTAATTGGACCTGCGAAACCATGAACTTCTGTACTATGATCTTTACAGATATAATTTCATGTTAGTTTCTGGTATCATTAACTGATCACGTTTTGCCATTCTCTTTTATGCCTCCTGAGCAGCCCTGCTACAGAATTACACTGGGTGGCCTCTCATCTTTTTTACTGTTGTGTTTCTCTATACATTTATGCAGTGAGTCAGCCAGCAGCAAATGGACAGGTATATCCACAAGTGGTGGCAGAATTTAATCCTTTCTGCCATCCCAAAAATTGGCAAACCAGCCAGTAGCACCTTATCACTAAGGTAACTTGCTTCAAGTTGCTATCAAAACATCAGTGTGGTGACATCACTACTTGGAATTTGCTACATTCTAATAATATACAGGGAGCACAAATATCTTTAGGTTGACATATTAAGTGTTAGCATCACAAAGCTTGCTCTGTATCTAATACATCTGCTCTGGATTCCAAACTACATTTTTAAAAGACTTCCTAGTTTTGCTAAGGTATGTGGTGTTTTATTTCGCTACAGCTGAGTGCTCCTGATGTATTGAAAAAACATTTTTCTGCTAACCGTCTCTAGGAACTGGCTTACTGTAGGAATTTAAATAGTTCTTGACATATTTTAACCCAGTATCTTTTTGTAAAATATAAGAATTTAGTGAAGTGGACATAAACCCAACTGTAGATATATAAAATATTGATCCAGCTGTAAGAGAATGAGAGACATTTTTGCTTTAAGGGTTTACATTTCTCAGTTACTACTGACCTTAAAAAGGCCAGCGCTTACCCTCAAAGGAGTGAAAGTAATGGCACTCCTCCAGCCTCCTCTGCTCTGACAGTGCTTCTGGGGACAGCATCAGCCACAACACTGGGGCTGAACGTGGCACATGGCTCTCTAGGACAGTACCCTAGAGATCCCCATGGCTTCTTACGGGGCAATGTGGTCCTTCCAGGTGATCCATTTTGCTATCCTGGGCCAGGAAGGGAAGTAGAGAGCATTTTTCTTCTTTACATAGACTTATGTCTCAGAATTGCAGATGGTAGGAGGAGAGTGGCATGCCTGTACCTCGTTTGGTGCCATCTGCTTTTAATGCTAACACTCCTGATTCATCTGCTCAGAGATATTCAAGTCATGGTCTGCACAGAGCTTTGCAAAATGAAAACTGCTGCTTGTATTATAGTGAATAAACCCAAGGTTGTGTGGTGTCAAAGTTTGTAGTGCGATTACTTCATTTCCTCATTAATGAACAACCAATTTCTGTCCATTTGCTGTATTTCACATGCTTACCTCACCATTGAAGAAGCAGAATATTGTTGCCACGAGTAAGCCCTAAAAGTAAGGAAAAGCAAAGAATTTAGAGATCAGACTATATACATTTTTTGGGGTGTTGCTTGGAAATTTGTACTTGAGGAATACCAGATAAAAATATTAGTCTGTTTTCTCTGCATCACAGACAGTTCACTTAACCTTCCCCTAATTCACAGTTACTTTATTATGCTGATTTTTGTCTTTTCAACACGTTTTACCATTTTCTTCTATATTACCAGTTATAGATCATCAATTTTGGCAATTAAGTTATTTTTGTCCAAGAGGCCTATAGAAAGAAAATTAAACAGCCCATAAGGTAGGTATCTTGCTTACAGGGGAGTACCACACTGGTACTGACTCTGCTGAAAAGATGGCAAAGGAATTGTGTCTTATGTGTTGGCCCTTTGTTGTCAGAGAGCAGTTACCCAGTTAAAAGTGTTGCTCAGGGAGACCCTTTGAAAGGCTTTAAATCAGACTGTATGTCAGGATAAGTGGGCTTTTATGTAGGGCATCACGATGGATGGCAAGAATGTGAAAGGAAGTATAAATGTTCAGAAAAAGGAAAAAAAAAACAACCCCACAGTAGGTGAATTAGATGGTAGGGTTGGAGAACAAAAGAAGACTGCAGATCTCTCATCTTGTTCCTAAGAAGTTTAAAATTAATTTAATTATTGCCACAGTTGTTAAGATAATATTTTGCTGCTGCTACAGGGCTAAACAGGGCCAAGCAAGGGACATGAGCTGAGAAAGTGTGACCTTAATGAGAGCAAACTCTTGCAGACAGAGCCTGCCGTTCTGAATCATGCAGTTACACCGGTCCATGTCATAAACCGCACTCGGTCTTATTAAAATAGCATTACATAGCATCACGAGGAGCCAAATGCCTTCTTTTTAAATTACTTAAAGCAGCTATTATAAAGTAAATGTATGGCAGTTTGTGAAATTGAGGGGAAAACTGCAATACAATAGCTTGTGTTCCCAAGGGCTGCTTTGAAGAGCTTTACAGCTGTATCTTTTTATAAACCCTCATTTAACTGATTACCAGTTAAATTGTAGCTAACGCTTTTTAAAACGTCTTGGACTCTCAAGTGTATATTTTGGACCACAAATGTAGGGAAGCAATAACTAATTTAACAAAATGCTTATATATTAGAGATACATAGGCTGGTTTAAAGAGGTGCTGACCACCTGAATTTTGGCAATTATTTTACTCCAATACATTTTCTCTAATGCAGAATTTGTAATTTTACATGACATCAAATTTGAACACAGGAAAGCATGTTTGAGGAGGAGGAATGGTAGACCTAGTGAGAAAAAAGAAAGCTTCTCTTCATGCTTTGGAACAGCAGGAAGTATTCTCAAACCCCTCAAATCCCAGTATACAACGTCCAAAGCACAATTGTTGGTCCATAAGCTCTGGTGTCAGAACTGCTACAGAGTCAACCAAAATCTTACACCCTTAAAGCAGGACTTTGTCAGACCACAGATTCCTAAATCAAAAAATGTATGTGGATTTAAGCAAATGCGTCACTTCCCCATGGCCTGGGTTGATTTTCTCCTGTGCGGTGAGTGCCACATTAATTTGCACAGTCGTGCAAAGCATCTGATGTTGAACTGCACGGTACGTGGTCTCAGCAGGGCTCTCATTATTTGGCTAAACTGTTTTTATATTAACAGCAGTCAGCCACGATGGGAATTGAGATGAATCTTGATCTCCCCTGGGAGTAGAGATGCTTGATGGACGTCTCATGTGAGACACGGCAGATGCAAAAGACACCAGGAGGAGGGAATGAAGTGGAAAAATTTTTTCTAAGAAGTCTGCTGTTCAGCAGGAGTTTTAACAGGGAGTTTGGGAACTGCAGTTCACCTACAGGCAGAAATTGAACCTGAACTATTGAAGTGAAACTGTTTTCCATTTCAGTTCCTGTATGGTATTTGAATTCCTCTCTTATATCCGGCAATTACTCTACTTTTCTTCTGTTGGAGAGTATAGTTCCCTTATTCTGTGTTCTCTCAAAGCAACTTCTGACAGGAAAACTAAAAAGGAAGCTGTGGTGATGCGTTGTATCATATCTTCAGTTCTTCTTCTGGTCTAGAGTGAGCTGAGAGCAGATCTGGCTCCTTGTTATTTTGAGACCATGGATGTTGTACATCTGGCTGAAGAAATTATGTTCTTTTTGTTCTATATATGTCACATTACTCTTCTTCCACCAGCAATGTCCATCTTCACTCTCCATCTACATTTGTGTTTGAATTTGTAGTATTTCTATTTCTATTATTTCTTCTTCCATTTTATACATTAAGTTTTGTCCATAGTTCAGAGTACTGTTGCTATCTTCACCTGTAAAGCTACAGAGACAGCAGCAGCAGAAAGCAGGTTTGCCTCTTTGGGGCCAGGAGGTCTCGGCATTTTGATAATTTTACAGTGAAACTATTAAACATGGACTGGATGTAGGTTAATTATTTAATGTAAGGCTCAGAGGTTAATTCTCATATCTTTTTGACATATCTTACATAATGTCTCTAACTGCTTCTGGTTTTTGCTCAGTATGCAACTCTTGTTAAGGATGAGATCTCCAGGTCAATTATATTTCTCTGCCATTGCATGGAGTTGTTAAACTGACCTGTGATATATTGTCTGCTGACAGCAGGATAACGGTGGCAATGGTACTGAAGGCAAGGATAAGGAATATATTTATTTTGAGATTAAGGCCTTTTATGACTGCTCCTGAAATTCTTTATTTCTGAATGAATGTGACTTTCAGCAGAATCATAACCTGGGGACACTCTCCGCTTGACAGGTATTTAATTTGTATCTTACTCTCCTGGACAACATGAGTGTCTTCAAAAGAAATTCCATTAATTTGCTCAGGTTCAAAAGAAATGAAAAAAATACCTATGCAGATACAGCTAATTTACATGAATTTCTGATAGCCCAGTTGTTTTTCTTCTAGCTCATGTCTCATAAAACCAGTAAAGCATATATAGATATGTTTAGTTCTGTTATTCCTTAGCATGTCCTTAGTTTCTGCCTTAATTGCACACTGTGTTGCTGTTTAGTCTTTAATGGGATGATCTCTTCATTATTGATGGTGGAACATGAAGGCAAATGTAATTGTACAGATGGCCACAATATAAAAAAAAAATCTGTTTCTGATTCTTTGTGTGGGTTTTGGTCCATGTCCATTCACTTCTCACTTCTGGATCTGAATGCACCGCAAAAAACCCCAATGCCAACACCTGCCATGGCCAAGCTTCTTCACAGAAGTACTTCCCATTCCCATCTGTCTCATTTCCGCAAAGATGAAGAGTTTTGAGAAAAACAATGCCATGTTCTTCATCAGCCTCATTCACAGCACATTCATGCAGCATCTCTGAGGTTAATGACTGCATCATAAAGTGTTCATTTATGCTAAGTTAAAAGAAAATAAGCAAATCAAAGAATGTGTCTGTGGTTTCTGCTGCTACTGAGGTGGAGAGATTGCCACGTGAGGGCTGAAGACCTCCTGCTGCAAAACAAGGGAGACATCCCATCAGCCAAAGCTCACACTTCTCTGATCTCTGCTGGAGGTTTCATTACGCTCATTTTGTACATGAATTTTTCATAGAAAAAGGGTGCTTTATAATATCCAAAAGCCCCATTTTCTCCAACTTTTATTGGCTAAAAATATTAGAAAGTTTTGAAATTACTAATAATACAGAGAAAAAAAAAAGAATAGGAAATTAAAAACCCAACATGCATGTTGTCACAAGCAGTCCTATGAATTAAATTTACACAGAAGGAAAAATGTTACTGGTTTGGCATCACAGAGGATACCTATTTCCCTCTAAATGGAGTAGCAGATGAAATATCTTACTATTTTACTTTTAAATGGGTTAATTTTGTTCTGAGTTATATTTACGTCTTGGAGGCAGGGTGGATAGATATGTGACCCAAACCCATGCCTGAAAGATAACAAAACACAAAGGAGTCCCCTGTGAGCTGGATCCTCCTGCCTGGCAGGGTGGGTGCTACAATCTGGAGGGTGCTGCTTGGAGGCTGCTGCTGCGTAATCTTACTCAAGGAGAAAGAAACCTTTGACTGTTCTCTATTTAATGGAAAAAAACCCTTTTTATTTGCCAGTAAAACCCAATGCACTTATGCTGAATTTTTTAAATTTCTAAATACAAGCAGACTTGCACATTCAGGGCCCCAGTTAGCAAGGTATTGTGAAGAATAACTTGCATATTGCTGTTTGTTCGGGGACTGTTTCTCCACTGTACCAAGTGGATGTCCATGGCTAAATCCTCTCTGGCATACTGATAGTCCCACATCAGGTATGTGACAGCCTCTACTCAACCCAGCTACAAGTTGCTGGAGAAAGAATTCGTAGAGAGAGGACAGTTGGTGGAAGGAGCTTGAAAGCAGGAGTGTGCTAGTCACTGAGCTTGTTTGAAAGCGTCCGCCTGGGATAGGTTATATGTGGGGCTACCTGATGTATCATGGGGGTATTGCATTTTTCTTCTCTTCCTTTTTTCATTTGAGGCTTCTGCTATGGACCATGATCAGAGATCTGAAGCTGGAATAATGGGATATGCTCACTGGTAGCAGATCCTCAGATGGGAATTCAAAACCACGATCTCTTTGCAACCTGGGACCTCCTCAAATCAGATACTTATTGGTTCCTAGGCTGGGGAAAGTGGCAGGGGACCAGGACCCAGGGAGATGCAGGCAGCCGCAGCTGGGTGTGAAGCATGAGCCACATCCCTCTCTCAGCACAGAGACCTCAGTGCAGTGACAGGCAGGAAACAGGGCTGTTGTTGCTGCACTCCTTTGCAGAAGACACTCTGCTTGACCAGATGTACCATTTCATCTTCACTGGGCAGTAAAATGGGACTCTTCAGGCTTTTAAGTGACAGATGTGTTTTCATGCCAGTGGTGTGCAAGGGGCTAGCACATCCTGTACTGTTAATATTTTACACATTGAGGATCACTGCATCTTTCATGTGCTCTCAGCATCATCTCATGGGCTTTTGAAAGTCAGATCCTCTAGGAAAATCTGCATCTCACTCACTGGGTCTTCCAGAGCGCTAATGGTGCCTACCAGAGCTTTGTGGTGCCTACCTTAGGAGTTCTGCTTAATATACTAACTGCATGCTCAGGAATGCACCTACAGCACCCTACTCTGTGCCTCAGTTATTCCAGGGAAGGGGTGAAATACCTTTCCTTCGCAATCTTCATTTCAGCACAGTCTGGACACTGAAAAGCTGGTATTGGTGAAGGGAGATCTCTACTACTGCAGGATCATGGGAGGCTGGCTGAATGAGCTGGAAAAATACATGCATTCGTATTTGCAGCAAAACAGTCTTCAATCTTTTTATCGCTTATACACCTACTATACAGATCTGTTGAGCAGAATCTGGTCTACGTGATGAAACAGACATTAGTTGATAGGGGAGGATACAGAGTTTGTGACTTTCTCATACAGCTATTTTTGAAAAAACACCTCTGCTTAAACCACTGAGCACTGATGACTGTACTTCAAAAAGGGCAGGACAGCTCAAACACAGCCTGGCTTTGGTTATTCAAAAATTATTTCAGCAGAGGAAACCTAACACAGAACATCTCCTAGTTTTTCAGTTGATAAAACTGTTCTCTGAAAGAAATACCACTCCACAGTTTCTCATGGGAACAAATCCTTTCTCATTCACCATCTACAATCCTCTGATTTTCACAATAGAATGCAGTGCTTATTTGTACCATTTCTGTGTACATGGACGATTTAACTAATATATCAAACCATTGTGGTCACTTAAAGCGGTGATGTGCTGTTGAAAACCTGTCTCTTTGTTCTAGAAAAGGCATAAAAAATTAATCATTTAACCAGTGCAGAAATGGAGAATGTATTATACTTTCCACTAGAAAAAAACCATGCAATTGCCCCCATGGTGCCTGCTCTTATATGGCTGACATGCCACAGGATGCAAAAACTAATAGACTGCTGCTAGTTTCTGGAGATGCAGGCTGCACTGCGGTATATGAAAGCGCAATAGCTACCAGGGAAATATAGCCATTTGTTACACAAGCTAGTACAATATCTGCTAATTACATAATCAGTCCTAGAAGAAAATGAGCACCAGAGGAGTGATTATATAGCTGGCTACCTTAAATATGCATACTAGAAATGTTTGGGAAAGGACTAAGGAAGCTTACTTGGGAATACAATTAAAATTCTGCCCTAAGTAGAGAAGGGGGTGTCGCGGGATGCTGCAGGTAGCAGGACAGCTACACAGCACTGCCCAAAGGCCAAATTTTATGTGCTGGCATGATGCACACTGTCATTATACTGCAGAGGCATCAAAACCTCTTCTGTGAGGTCTGTATTGCTGCCCTGGCTGGGCGACAGCTCTGGGTGGACATCACCACTCCGCAGGCCCAGTGGCTTCTCTGGGTACAGCAGCCCCCATGTGCCCATGCTGGCATCCCCAGCACCATCCCCACTGCTGAAACAGAACAAAATGTATTGGCAGGGGGCGGTCAGGGTCAACAAGCTGTGGAGAGACATTCATTGCAGATGACGGGAATGAGGGGGGAAGGAAACCATTGGAGATGAACCTTTGCCTCCATCACCTAATCCCATCCCTTGGTACAACAGTTCCACAATACTTTGCTTTTGTTTCTGGTTCCCTTTTAATCTTGGTTGGTGAGTTTCTATTGCATAATGATCATATATTATGTTTATTAATTAACATTATTATTATTATTTTTTTAAATTCTCCAACAATCTCACAGAATTTGGAAGATTTTAAGAGTAAAATGGTTACTGCATCACTCTATCTTACCCTAACTTGCTAAAACTGTAAGCAACTTTTCATTGGAAAATTAATTTGGAGATATTCCTTTATGGCCCTTGAGACCGAAAAAGTGACAATACAAGTAACAACAGAAGAAAGACTCTCGTTCCATTTAAGCAGAACTGTAATATAAGATGGTATAAATTTCAAAAACAGACATGTAACTTCATTTATTCTATGCACACAGGGGCATGCACACCCACAGTTCTAAAAAGATAAGAGAGATAAGCAGAAACTGTAGTCTAAGATGACAGGGTTCATAGATTTTGCTGGCATTATTTATCACTTCATTTAAGAGCAAAAGCACCACTGATCTTTTTTAAGGCGTTGTGTTACTGTAACATTAAAATAATTTCTGCTTTTACATTCTGCATGAAAGGAAATGAGAAATGGGTCACTGTACTCACCCATGTTGAACTCTGCTCACAAATTCATTAGAAATCTGCCTTCGCGAGTCAGTATAGGATGGATGTATTACAGCCAGTAAACCAAATAACCAAGCATTTAAAGTCATTTAGGCTTGCTTTGTTTTGTTCTTAAAAGAAAATAAACCAGACATACTGGATGATGCTGTGTTTTCAAAGTATTTACAGAATCAAAATGTCAGTCTTATATTTTAATTTAAAATGCCTAATAATGGAATTTTAACTCCTAAGTGAAGTTTCATTGCCTCATTCTCTGCTTCTTTGTGTTGGCATTCTCTCTGTACAACAGTTTGCACACACCTAATTTTAATATAAACCTCACAGCACCAGTTTCAGTCAAATTGAGCACAGAAACTGTGTTGGAACAGAAAAGCTCTCCGTGTTCTCAGTTTTCTCTCCTTAATTTAGAAACAGCTGTCTGATAATTTTTGCTACATTTTCTATTGTTTCCCCTATATTGTGGTTGCTCTTTATGCAGTCCTGCTACTTGTGCAAGGGCAGAAAATCCAATAATGGGAAAATGGTTGGAAAAGAACTGCAAAACAACAGTTACGCTCAGTTTCAGGGCAAAACAACTGGCAACAGCATCTTTTGTGCTAAATTAACTTGACAGCAAGCACCTCACCTAAGCTGAAGTTGCTAGTATATAACATACCTGGTAATGCATTAATATATGCATGATGTAGTCATATATTTCTCCAGCAAGTCTGTTTTCTGGTCTCCAGGGAATAATAACAAACTGAATTCCCAGTAAGGGCACCAGGATTAAAGTGGCTCTGACAGCTTTCATATACATGTTGGACTCAGCACGGTGGGTATCTCTTAGCTTTGTCACCAAAACTCGGACAATGTTAAGCAAAAAGAAAAAATTGACCTGCAAAAGCAAAGCCATTATAGTTGAAAGTATTCAAATTAAAAAGACATTCAAAATAAAAATACAGAATGCATAAATGGCAGGAAAATGTAATTTTCTAGCTTTCTTGTAGCTCACAATGGGCAGGTCCTTGGGAGTCAAGTTTCTTGAATGTCTTCAGAAGAGAGATGCCAAGCTGCTCTACATGCTTCCCTTAGGAAGCCTGCATGGATGTTTCAGGCAGGTGGGGATCAGTTCTAGGAAGCACTGCCCATGGGCAAATTTAGGATTTCCAGGGAATAATTAATCTCATTTTTATGTCTAAAGTTTAAACAGGGTGAACAAATTGTCCTCTGGGAGTAATCATGCCTTTCTTCTGAGTCTGAAGGTCACCTAGGTATCTTGCTTCAATCTGCACTCAAGATGTCTGCAGCCAGGTGAGACAAACCCCAGTGTGTCCCTGGGTGTACAGGACCTATGTGAGCACACGATTTCTCTGAGGAATGTGCTCCAGCTTGCATGGGCCAATACTTCAGGCTTACATATGAGCAGGGAGACAAGGCTGCTCTTCAGAAAAACCTAGGCTACCTACCCTCACCTCCAACAGACGGCACAGACCCCGTGGTACGCTACGCACAGGTAAAAGTTAACACATGCTGTCTCAGGGCAGAAAAGCCAGACAGAAAGATTTGTCCCTGTCCTTCAAGGTCAGTGATGCTGAGTAGCTCAGCATCCCACCTCCTCAGTCATTTCTGGATACCCGAATCACAGCACACAGAAACCCTGGCTTCAGAGAGAGCTCCTGTAGAGATGTGCTGAGAGAGGGCAAAGGGACAGGGAGGACAGACCCAGGCTGATAATGAGCCCGGTGGGTACCTTGTAGTCATCCTAGGCATCACAGAGCTTCTCTCTTTGCTATACACTCCTTTCCACTCTGCTACAGTACTATCAGGCACCAATGCCTTGGAACTTCTAAAGACTTTTTTATTCAAATAAAATTTTAAAATAAGTATGTAAGTTGCATAACTTACATAGATACTTTAATAGCCCAAATGCCATAGATAGATGAGAAATTTCAGTTGAATCCTTCAGAACAGTAAAACATGAACCAGTAAGCTTTAGTAAAGCATTTCATCACTTCTTAACTACCAAGAGACCTTTCAACTGTTTTACATTTATTCTCTACTGGGGGAAAAAAAAGGAATAATAAATGATTTCTGAGGTCCCATTCAGCATTAAATTGAAATCTTATTCTCCATCCTCCTCTGATTTCACTCGCTTTGCTTAACCTTCGCTTTTAGAATTTCTGGAAGTAACTGTGAAAAGTGGAAAACAGACTTTACAAAGGTAAAAATCCTCAGCTCTTCTGCGTCACTCTGTCACTATGCGATTTTTGTAGCAAATCACGCAGGACAATCTGGAGATTTTGATATCTTGACAAGATAACTAAGAGTGAAAATGGCATAAGCACAAGCCAGAAATTATGCTGCCTTATTTTGAAAACAGTTAATGATTGCTTTTTTCCCATAAAAAATAGTCCCCCCTTTTTTATTTGTGGCTAAGATGTACATACTTGGAACATGTGGTAAAAATAAAGGTTGAACCTGTCCTCTTAACACTGAGTAGAGTAAACCTCTGGCTACTTCTAAGTTCTGACCAGAAAAGTACAAAAAGTTCTATTCTATACAGGTTAGAAGCATTTTTAAAATAATTATTAAACTTTATAGAAAATAGCATTCTTACCAATAAAGCTGCCATTACAGGTCCATGGACAATATAGAGCAAGTGTGTGTCAACACTCATCCAGCAGCTGGAGGAGAAATACACCATTAAAATTTATTATTAACTCAAATAAAAAGTATTACATGGCTAGATATTGCCAAGTTGCTTCAAAATAGAGACGCTACTTACTTGTCATTGAAGTATTTGGCTCTTGCAACAGCATGAATAGATGCTGGCACTAAAGGGAACCCTGAAACAATTAAAAAGGTACATCGGTCTTGGTATTTTTTTAGCTGAATTTCATAACATCTCTTGTTCATAAAACACACAGATGTGAAATCACAGAATCACAGAATTGTAGGGGTTGGAAGGGACCTCAAGAGATCTTTGAGTCCAACCCCCACAGCTTTTGGGAAAGAACTGCAATCCCACTGCACTCAGGGGCTTAGCGTTACTTCCATGGTGAGAAGCAAAAGGGAACAATGTCAAGTGAGACACAAAGAAGAGGCATAGCCCACAGGCCATGATTTCCTGGGGTGTCACAAAGCTGCTGCTGGGCTCCCTTGCCTGCTGTGGCTTGTGCAGGGAAGGGTGTGAGTGAGCTGGCAGTGTGGGAAGATCCGCTGGTTCTCAGCAGAGCATTCCCTCGGGAAGCCAGGGACACTTGTTAAGACCATGTAAATCACTGTTGAGCAAGAGAGGCACATTAACTTGCATTCCAGATAATGGAGCAATACACAACAGAGTGAGGAATTGCTCTTTTGGAATCTATGGCAAGAGAAAATGATTGGAGCCAGGAGGTTTTTGGAGGGATGGGGATTTGGGATATCTTCTGCAGGTTCCCAGCCTCTGTGCAGCCAAGCCCACATAATGCAGCTTTATCACAGCAGGGAGTTGAGCTGTGGATACCATCAATCCACATCTGCTTTATCTGTGAAGCATCAAGGGAGGCCACTAATCTGACAGGAGCTGATGGGAGCAAATTTGCACCAGGCCAAAGGCTGGGGAACAGGCCATGCTTAACAAACTGGAAGCCTCAAATCCTTATTTCCTGCCTGACATTAATAACGATAATCTGTTCCACTCCTGTCTGTCTTCCTTCAGATTGTTGTGCCCCTCTCTAACAAGATAGAAACCTGGAGCTGGAGACTCTGCACTACAATACCAACCCCGGTTTGTACAACCCTGCGCATACAGACAGCAGGTCGACTGCCTTGTCCTGTGCAGAGAGCTTTGTGGACACCTTTGGTGTTACTGCTGCCTGTTCCCTGTAAACCATGGATATTTCGTCTGAGCTTTGGATATACTATAATCATAAATAAAAGCATGTGAAAATGTCCTGCTGATACCACAATTAGTCACAGAGGAAAGAAAGTAGCTCCTCGTTTCTTTGGGTGTTAGTGCTTTCATCAACACTTCAGAAAAGACAGAATCCTTAGCCAAATCCTGAGGAAGTCTTACCTCAGAGCACAAGCCAGCCAATGCTGGAGTGAGAGTAAGGTCAAAAAAGTATGTAAATATGGCACTATGATGTCTCTAGGTATCTTTAAGCAAAAGCTACTTACTCTACTGCCAAAAAAAGTCCTTACCAATGTTTATTTTGGACAATGCAGTTGTGGGAGAACAAATGGTATTACCTTCTCCGTTATATACTAGAAAATGATTACTTGGCCTCTGGCTGCAGATTGCCTTTTTTGGGTGATGATGCATGGTAGAACAACCAAAGCTCAGAACAGAAAGGAAAGAGCTTTCAACCTCAGGATGAGCTTATGGGACTGGCAGCTTGAAGAAAACCTTTTGAGTTGGAAATGGTGCAAGTCTGGGACAGTTTTCTTGTCAGGTTGAAGTGCAGTTTTTAAGGGGCCTTTCTGTAATAGCAAAAAGTCTTCTGAAAGCTCTGACCTAGAGCATTGCAAATATAGCACTCCACATGATGCCAAGGGACCTTTTTCTTCTGCAAAATTCATTACCCTAGAATATTTGGCTCAACAAACTCACAAGCAACTCTTAAGAATGCAATGGAAAATTTTTATTAGTCAGCTACAGGGTAAGAAGCTCATGACTGTCTGTCTACAGTTCAAATTTCCAGCTGCTCCATAGGGCTGGATGTTGCCCTTCCCTAGCAAAGAGCCAAAAGGCAGAGAGAGCAGAAGTGGAGCACTAAGAAGCCTATCGGAACTTGGTGGCACAACATGTATCGCTCCAGGGGTCCCACTTACACGTGGTGAGCAGTGAACAATGTGGAAAAGTGGAAAAGATCTCATGCCAAGCATCCCAGGAAAGGTATGACATATCCCTCTAGGTCATGCCAGCTCCTCCATGGCACAAACCGGCAGTTATGATTAATTATATTTCCAGTTAAATTTGGAAGGAATTCTGTTTCAGCACAAGGCAAATAAATTATTGCCTTTTCACTTTTATGCGTATGAAGCTGCCTGAAGCATCCAGAGTGGACTGTAGCTGGATGCACACACATGATACTGTTTTGTTGGCCTGTATAGGGGAGATTTCCTGACCCAGAGAAACAGTAACAAATGAAATCCATGTTCCCAGCAGCAGTTCCCAGAGAAGGGGACACCTGAAGGCATCAGCCTTGAAATAAATCTGTCCATGTCAGATTCCATTCAATCATCTCGAATCTTTTGTACAAGTGTTTTATATTTTTTTATAAAGCTATTTTAAAAATATAAAATAAAAGAATGTAGATCCCCTTGCATGGATTGTCTATAGCAATAAATGAGTATATTTGTCTCATGTTGTACATTTACCTTGATCTTTTGAATTGTAATTCAGAGCACAAACTACTCTGGTTGCTCTGCATTGCCCTTCAGAGAAATACTTCTCTCTCTATTGAATAATGATGCTGGATGTTTAAAGTTAGACAATGTGGCTACTGCTTGAGGAATCAGTGAAATTACAGTGATTTATGCAAACACAAGGGGTATAGTCAGAGGTGCTAATGATTACTTTTTTATTATTATTCATCTGGTTTCATTAATAAGGCTGCAGACCTTTTAGTCAAAGAGCTGTGTCCATTTCAATGAAACTTCTCCTTTTCAAGGTATCATCATACTATTACGACAACCACAGCCCTATTTATTTTTTTGGGGCAGTGCTGCATATACTAAGGAGTGACTTGTCAGATAACTTCACCGAATTACCTACGACGATGCTAGTGCTGTTCTCAGCAATATTACACACAGCTCAAAGGCTTTCGAAGCAGGCTAGCTGTCTCAGTTGCACTGAATTGCACTGCCTAAATTGAATGTCACCTGAAAAAAAGGTTTATGATCATTTTCCTCCTGCATAATTGGATATGGAATGACACTATTTTGGGAAGTCATGCTGCAAGACATGAAAATGGTAAAAGCTTTGTTCAAAAAGAGATGTTTAAAATGACTCTTCACATGGGGCTGCCATTTCAAAAGCAGTCCTATCAGATTTTTTATATTCAAATATTCTGAACTATGAAAAATTCATCATAGCACAGTTGCTTGCTCCAAGAGGGCTCAGCTATTTGGAGGGACAGACAGTCCAGAAACCTTGACTTAATTTAGAGTTCTTCAGGAAGGTTGTCTTCATTTAAGAGCTGATGATGTTAATTCCAAGAGCAGGACAGTCCCTCTCTTCTTAAAAGTATCCATTTGCATTTCAAAAAGGGTGTCTGATGGTATTGTCAGATTAACATGCCTGGAAACTGTCGTTTGGCTGTCTAAACTATACAAACTAGAAAATCATGGTCATTTTCTAGGTATCTAATGTAGATATCCAGAGATCTCTTCCTCCATAAGAGGAAAGTATGTTATCAGGCTTTTAACTGAAAATCCAAATAGGGGAAGAACAACTTTCCACTTTGTTGTTCCTGCCTATTTAGGACCTGATATTGAATGGTTAACTAGAGGTTGAAGTCAAGAGTTTAAAAAATCTTCAGAACACTTAGAGCTGGGTCATTTTTCTCTGTTGTAATTAATGTATAATTTTTTTCTGCATAAGCACTAGGGCTATTTTTTATTTTCCTGCTGTAAACAAAATAATGTTGAACACATATACATTGGTTGCATTTGTATGGCCTTTTATTAGACCAGACAGTCTGAACGGTAAATACATGCTACTAATTAAAAGGCAAGGGATCTCTTAGTGAAAACAGAAGAGATCTGCATATTTGGAGATCACAGATCAGACTCTTGTTGGGCAAAATCAGCTCCGACGGCAAAGCCGTTATCTCCTCCTACTCTCCTGTGCAGGTAAAATCAACTCTTCTCCTTTAAAACAACATCTGCCAAAGTATATCTGATACTGGATTCACTTCCAGAGAAATTCTGGTTCCCCTTTCTGCATGCTATGTTTTTTCACTTTCAGAGACATAGATACTGATTTTTCCTCTTCTACTTTCCAGAAAAAATACAAGTTTATAGGTACTGTCAGAGAATAATATTTTTGTATATAAAGTGATAAAAGCAGACAATCTGTTTGGATAACAATCTATTTCTCTCCCAAAGATTTGCTTAACAAAAACCCAATTTCTTTCAGCATATCCCAAGATGCATCAAATAATGGATATGGACTTCTACTCATTTTTGTATGGGTCTAGGCCCATCCAAATAAATACAATCAACTTTAGGACCCAATCTTAGGCTATGGCCTGGCAGTATGAATAGAGTTTAGGAGTGTAAGTGCTAGAAAAATTCAAACAGCTGAAATAAATGACCATCTTGCTACAAAAACATACATACCCCAGCCCAAGAGGTAATACCAGTGCAAACGCTGCTCTTCAGCAAACACTGCCACCACAATCAACGTGTGAAGATAAATGCCTTCACAGAGCATCCAGAAGTAGTTGCAACCCAGCATGTACTGGTGAAAGAACTGCAGCACTTTGCAGCTTACCTGTTAGACAAATAAGATAAAGTCACACACTTGGCCAGCATTTTGCATTTAAGCAGGCAATGACAAATGTTACTGCTAGGCTGTGCAAAAGCAAAGTGGAATAAGAATCCCCAACTCTTGCTGGGTTTGTTCAGCACCTGTAAGCAAGAGGGATTTTATATTTTTGTAAATGAGATGCATGGGACAAAAAGCCCTCACAAAATAGAGAAGGCCAAGAAGGACTATGTGAAAAAAAAAGAAAAATCCCCTTCAAAAGTCAGTAATCTGACAATTTTTAGAACCAAAACAAGCAACTAGCTTTACATGTACAAGAAAGGCTGTGAAGAAGACCGCAACTTAGAGCTCCAGTTAGGGTGATTTCTTTTACTTTTGAACACTCTTCTACTGTCCAGCTCTCCTATCTGAGACACAGTCACTCACTCTTTAAACTGCACCGAGCTCTGAACTCACTCCTTTGGGAAGGACAAGTGCTGCTGGCAGTGGAGATCTTTTTCTTAGGGTACCACAGATACTGGCTTTTCTTCTTTGTGAGAAGATGGAGTTATTTAATTTTGTCCAAATAAAAAGCCAACACAATGAGCTAAATGGAGCTGGCAAAGTTGGGAAGTGCTTCCTGCCTGCGGGTTTTTCACAGTAAGGGTCCAGAGCACTGGAATAGGCTGCCCATAGGGGTTATGGAGTCTCCTTCTCTGGAGATATTCAAGACCCATCTGGATGCCTATCTCTGCAATATGTTCTAAGGAGCCTGCTTTGGCAGGGGGGTTGGATCTGATGATCTCTTGAGGTCCCTTCCAACCCCTACGATTCTGTGATTCTGTGATTCAGATGAAGCTGCAGATATAGATCTTTTCAAGAGACTGTGGCATTGAGACGCTGGGAAGCAGTGGGCAGATGATGGAGGGAAGTGTGTCCTGTCCACTACTAGAAATCCAGCTGGTATGGGACAACGCTATTCCTCTTCTGAGAAGATCTCATGTCCATCTGCACACTCAGAAAGGGCAAAGAGATCCTCCACAAGGGTCCCTTCATGCCACCAGCATGGTGAGGGCCAGGAGGAGTGGAAGGATGTTGCTGTGCTGGCAGGACCCACTGCTCCTCAGGAAGCATGATGTGCTAGCCAAAAATCCTAGGTCACAGCAGTGATGGCAAAGTGACAGTCATCATCTGTAGCCACAAGAAAATAATTTTTCCCCTTAGCTTCTACAGAAGTTTTCCAAGCTGACTACCTGGGCTTTAAGAGGTGTCTTTAGTATTTACTTGTATCTTTAAAGAGACATTTTGGCAGCTGAGCAGGTAGAGTACTGCACATTCTGCATCTCTCTGGGGCACTCAGACTGCCCCTCTGGACCAGAGAAGTTTGTTAGCTAACCAGCGCACCATCTTCTGTTGCTGAAAAATGTCCCAAAAGCAATTGCCTGGACGTGTGTATTTTGTTCTTTTTCAATATTTACAATGCAGATTGGTGCTCATGAAAACATAGGAGTATTAGGACTAGCTCGAAGGACTGACTTTTATTTTTAGTGAGTCATTTTTTCTGCTCGCCGCAGAGGGCAGAGCAATCTCATCTTTTTTCCACACCACATCTGAACAGTTCCTATGAAGTATGTGGGAAAAGGGTTGTATAGTGACATGAAAAGGTTAAAAAAAAAAAGGAATAATTTCCTCCTTTTTCTGTTGGCAAATGTGTTCATTAAAGTTCTTAAATCATCTTTGGACTGTTTTTCACAGCTCTGGGTCAATACGTTTCTTGCCTTGTTGCCTCGCCTGTGCTAGACGCAGCCTCCCAGCTGGTGGCTGGCCTGTCTCTGTTCTCCATTATCAATCACCCATCCCCACAAAGGCTGGCCTTGACTGACAGGCACTTCCCAAAGGCTGCACATACAGTCAGGTGACACCCTCCTCGACATCAGCCAGCTACCTCTGCCTCTAAAAGTCAGCAAACTTTCTGAGCCAGCACCGCAGTTTTCCAGACAGGTTTGGTAAAATCAGCTCCCTCCCAGGTTTTGACTGGGCCAGCCCCCTGCTCCCTTCTGATGGTCTTCTTCGAGGACCTGCAGGTCAGGGGTTTGGTCCAAGAGCTTAGGGCATCATTTCCCTGATGGCTCCAGTGAGAGTGACTCGGGGTGCCTGCACATTGCACGCAGGGTGGTCCTGCTCCCGCCAGAGCCAAATTGTCCCATCTTTCCACCCAGCTGTTGGGGCTCTGCTGAAGAGTCAGTGAGTTCTGCAACATAACCCATAGTATGTTCTCAAACCTGCCATTTTAACCTAATGCTTTCACCATTTCCTCTCAGCAAACTGAAAGGGAGATGGCTATGAAGTATCCTGGCTTCTCTTTGCCACCTGTCTGCACTGTTCACCAACCCTCTGAGCAGAGACTGGGTGAATATACCTTCCCTTTGAACTAAGACAGGCTTTGCTGGAACTTCTATCTGTAGCTTACAGAAATGCTCACGTAGAAAGCACAGTTCCTGTGAGCCACATACCTAAACTTCATTTACTTCATCTCCTCAACATCTCTTTCTTTCCCATACCCTCCATGAGAACTATCACTTTAAAAAATAAATCATATACCTATATTTTAAAGTAATGGCCATGCAGACAGCTCCAGACTCTTTTGTGGAATTTAATCACTTCCTATGCAGTAAATTAAAGAAGTAAGAATATCATTGACAAAGCAGAAGGACAGGTGTGATTAATAATTAGATCCATATCACATTAATTTCAGAATGAATCTGAAAAAGTTATCATAAAGAGTTTAAGCACAATGCATCAAGATGATTTATGTTAAATTCATATTAATCAAACAGCAAACAGCAAAATCAGTCTTTGCTTTGGATAGGCTAACAAACGAAGCACATTCAGCTGTGGCTAAGTGATGGAATGGAAATGTTTTCTTACAATAAAAAGTGTTTTTCTTAGGTCAGGGCAGGTAAAAGAGAAGAACCTGTTACTGATAATAACTGGATTTGTGCATGGTACAAATAAAACATGACAAATGTAACCAACAGCTTGTTGTACATTATTCTTAGCTGGGAAAATTGCAGAAGGAGTTAGTGTTGTGAAATGTTTATTCTTACAGAAAAAGTAAAAAACCCCTGCAAGATGATACAGAAGCAGATCTTCTACCACTCCCATGCTTGATAACTGATTGTTACCTTTGAGATAAAAAAGCATGTTTAGGGGTTCTGTCTTCTGCTAAAGCCAAATATATTTTGTTACAAGCTCTTTGAGGATTATCACAGCACCTTCACACTATGAAGGAGAGTAAAATGTCATGGGGTCTCAATCTATGGGTGTGCAGGTGACTGAAGTCAGTAGGTTTTAATACATGGGCAAGGCAGACTGAGGGGAAAGAGCTGGTCCTGTCTAGTGCAGCCCTGTATCTGTTGCTCAGGCTGGTGTGCCTGTCTCCTGAACAAAGGAATAACCAAATCCTCCTCTTTTTGAGAACCTGGAGACAGATTGCATTGACCCTCACAGATTGGTGGCTATGCACACAAGACAAAGTGTGATACAATTGCCATGAAAGCCCCCAAAGCCAGGAAACTACCTAAGAAAGTGGCTCCTTTGTGGCTCTGGGAGAATGGCCAAGAATTAACACTTTTTTGGCAGATGCTGCCTTGCAAGAAATTCAATCTGTGAGCAAGGTGTCTGCCTCTTGCTACTTGTTCTCACTGCACTGATGAAGACAAAAGCTGAGGAAAGTTCATTACAGATCTGCAGGAGAGCACCCAAGAAAACATCTCCTTTGCTGTTAATTTTTCTTCTGCATGAAAGCAACCTGAAATAGGCTTCAATTCTAGCTAGCTGCTCAGGGGAAAACAGGGTCAGTAGGAATACAGGCACTCGTATTCTCCTCTTGCAAAGCTTGCTAAGAGTCATGTAGCACGTGTGAATACCTCAGCTGCAACAGGTAATGAAGGCACTTCAAAAAGATGCTGGAACCATTTCACAGAGAAGCAATAAATTAATTTACTCTCCTAATACAAGAAGGAGCCAGAACTGGGGTCTATGATATTTTGCAGGATATATTGGCATACTGTTAATGTTCCAGTCCTGTCAAAGGAGTCCCAAAGTTCCATCTGCCTACATGGTACCCTGCATTTGGGCAGTAATGTAATTGTCATGGCCCCATCCAGCACACCCTCATCACATGTACTTGTCATTTCTCTGTTTAGACTCTCCCTGGTTATCGGTTAATAGCTTGCTGACAGCAAACAGCAGCATTAATTACCATCACAACCCCTTAAGACAAATAATCAAACCAATCAGACCATGTAAAGCCCAGAATAGCACTTCCAACAATAGTAATGAAATACAATGCAAAGTAAACTGCTTTTGGCTTTGAGCACGCTAACTTGCTTTTAAGCAGGTGTTCCTAGTGACTCAGAATAAAAGGGGTGACTCAATTCTGACATAGGAAAGTTGTACAGATTCCTGGGTGCCCAGTTCTGTGATGCTCTCCTTGGTGAAGGGATCAGGTTGGCAGGTTCGGAGAGCCTGCCCTACAGAAAATGAAGGTGGGGTAGCCCACTGATGTGCTTAACAAAACCTCTCTTTTCAAATGCTCTGACTGAAATTTCAAGAAATAAATTAAGTGACTAACTGAGGCTATTGATCTTAAACCAAGCCACCTACACGGGCCATCACTACCTTCCTGCACTTCTCTTTTTGAAGGGAAATAAACTTGACCTCACAGAAGATCAGTTAGGGCAGTCCCTCTTCACCTCTGTGAACCTTCCCAGTGCCTGGCAGTGAAGGGCTCTCCTTGTGGAGAATTTGGACATGATTTATTCAAATTTGGTTTGAAGGATATAATATATATTCTCAGACATTCTTAGTTTAGCATCTTAAATGAGTAGCTTGAAGTTTGATTACTGATCTGTCTTACATGTTTATTTGTTTGGTTGTTTTTCTTCAGTAATCAGTTCTAACAATATGAGAACACTGTTCTATGAAAAAATTCTTAAATTCCAAGTATCAATATGTTACACAAATAAAAAAAAAAAAAAAGAAAGAATTTTCCAAGCATGACAGTGCTAAGTATTGTAGTTGTAAATCACTGGCTATCAGAACGTCATACCATTGTACAATATATCTGCTGTGAGTCATCCATTACATTGTGTTCCAGTCAGAAACCTGGCTCACAGGGGCTGAGGCTAAGATTAATGTTTTAATATACTTTTAAACTATTTACAGAACAAAATGTACACAGTTTCTCAGAGGGATCCTATGTTTTGTGTTACAAGAAAGCAAAATATGAAATTAAATGATGGGAGATATTTTTAACAGTGTCTGTGTCCATATCCGCACTATAGCAAAGGAGACAGCTCTGAATTAGGCATTCTGGACAGGAATTAATATGGCTACATCACACATCCTTCAGTCCCAGCTGCCGTAGCGACTGCTCTGCTAGGGCTGCAGATTTGAACTCTGGGATGAGCTCCCCTGGAGTTCCTGTGGCACATTCATTACTGCCAGCATGTGGTGGCCCCTGGGTCCTCACCGGTGGGGTACACAGTGGTAAGCACCATGCTGGGTCAGAGGGAGAGCAGCTGTGTCACCCCCAATGAGCTTGGTGTATAAGCTGCGGTTGCTGGAGGATGTCAGCTTTTCAGGAAGGCATCAGAAGTATGAGCCTGAGAGGACAGAGAGGCCATCAGAGAGTGGCCCTGAGGAGGAGGAACTACTTGACCTGCTGTTCATTTGGATTGGGAACAGAGTCAAAGTGCTCACAAAGTCTGCTGCCATCTTCTCCCAATGGTGGGAGGTAATCCCTAAGCAAAGGGCTATGAGCTTCAGTTATTCCAGGGTTCAGTTATTCTGCCTCTCCTCTCCCTCACACCTAAGCAAGAGTGACTGGGCTCAGGAGGGTAGGAGAAGGCAGAGGTTACTCAGACACATATTCATGTGGTGCCTTATCTGAGCTCTGGACATGTTGTTGCAACCCAAGCCAGACTAGTTTAAGACTACTTTGAGTATGTCTATTGACTTCTGCTTAGGTTTGAGGTGTAAGATCTAGGTCTGTAAAGGCATTTCCTAGCAACTAGATACACATCTAACTGATGACATGGATATAACTACTCCATGATTTGGTTAAACGCTCCAGGGATTTTCTAATGATACAACTGGGATTTATGAGACTATATATAGATACCTAAACTGTCTCTCCTGCAGCCAAAAGATAACAAGTCAATACAGGTGAGGGAGATTACAGCAAAAATTACTTCATCCTAAATGAGATAAAATAAGTTAGATGGATTGTGCCCCAAATGTGCTTTTGTCTATATTTAGCATGAGGTAACTACTTCAGCTGTATGTATCTAGAGTAAAGGTTTCTAAGTGTAAGACATACCTGACCTTAAATGCCTATGAGTGTTTTAACTCTCTAGATGCACTGAGACTCTACTTCAGTGCCTTCCTGGGGTGACCCACTGCCAGGGGGAGGTCCCAACCCTTTGAAGGATGCTGGAATACCAGGAAATTCAAGAAACAGTTGGATGTATGCAACCATAAGCTATTCAGAGGTGAAATGGTAAGAACAGAGCTTAATCATTCAAATCACTGACATTTTATAGGTTGATAGCTCATTTTGGCTACTAAAACTAAAGGCCAAGTGCATAACTAGCTCAAGCCTCTTGCTTTTTTTCTCCTGCTCAAAGTAATTTCTATTTCTTTTTCCATGCTCTTACCCCATGTGCCTGGCTGTCATAATGTAAAGACACTTTGATACCTTTTAATTTATTTCTCTTTTGGGCTGCTTCTGTTTGGTCTTAAATATTGTCAAGAGGAGAAGGGTGGCTGGGTCATGACTGAAAATGGGCAATAAAGCAGGTCTGCACAGCAGTCACGGAAGGGCAGTGAAACAGCACAGATGCCATTCATCTCACCTAACCCAGGTATCTGACTTCAGGGTACAGATGCAGAGACCAATGCAGCCACTGGAGAGGAATAAGCACGTTACATTTAATTCACCTGACCTGTTTCAACCACCTGCATTACAGCGAGGGGAATGGTGTCCTGGCCTTGGACACAGCTCCCTGCACTGGCAACACTGCCGTTTAATCAGACAAATCTCAGTGAGGGAAATAGCTGCAGCAGCACAGTATCCGGGAGAATATTGTGTTTTGGAAACGTGATACTGTCCTTCTGAGGGGAATTCCTTTTGGAAATTCCACCTTTTGAGGGATTTTGAAAAAACTTTTGAAAAAAATCAGAGTCACATCATTTAAAAATCACACTTTTTGGCCCATTCACACAAATTTCTCATGTTTCAGTCAGATCTTTCTAAAGACACAAAGAAAAACTTGGTAAGGAATCTCAAGCTTAATTTGAATTAGCTGGAATTAACAGTTGCTTCTGCAACAGCAAAGTTTCTAAACATAATTGATTCATATTCCCTGAGAAATATCAAAACCTATACTGCTTAAATGTGCTGTTCATGTGTAGAAAGCATAGGAGAAAGAGTTCATTATGGGATGCCCTGTCCATACAGCATAGTACAGAATCCACCCAAGAGGCAAATGTTAGCATTTGCACTTGTTGATCTGACATTTAAGAAGTCGCTACTTGACATTTTTCCATGCCTGCATTTTTAGGAGCTAATGACATATCATATACTCACCTTTCAGTCTCTCAGATGCATAAGAGAGCGTGCAATTGATAGAAATTCATTATCACCCAGGTCCCACCCTACATTTTTAGGTCATCTTCACTTGTTAGTTACAAACCTCTCCCATCTCTTGAGGAAAACCAAAGGGGGAAAATTATAAAAAGCCTCCTTAAAGGATGAAGAACCGAGTTAATGTCAGAACTCAGTGAAGCACAACTCTGCAGCAGGGAAGACTAACAGACTTTTCAGTGACTGCTACAGCTCAGTTTTGAGAATAAAATAAGTATAACTTTCTTGAGCAGCAGTTCTGAAGGCTTTTCATGAATTTTAGCGAATCTGGAGTGGATTCACTCATACAGCCAGCATGTGCTTTTGTATGGCAAGCTCATAGAAAAAAACCCAGTGGCTACAAATGACCATGGGAGAATTGCAATTGATGACAGCAAGACAGGGGATGCTGAGAGCTTGCCAGTTTGGAAAACAGCTGTCCTGGGCATGCTCATTTTTCACTGCTAAAATGGCAGAGCTTCAGTGTCCAGATGTGGTTCATGTGCATAATGTTTAGGCAGAATGACAGGTTAAACCAGACTTTTCACAGGCACATTTAAATCTGTAGTTCGGCCTCTGCTCCAGATAGTTGACCTCCATCCTAACTATGGCTGAGAGTGCAGGTTTTCCTTACTCGAGTCATAAAGATGCAGCCTGAAAACCCGGGAACAATCTGAGGGTCTGATGCCTTCAGCTTCAGGACCACACTGCATTTTGCAGTGTAAAAAGGCCTTTCTGGAATCATATTTCTGAAAAAATTGGCACTATGCCTCCTAAATAAGAGGATTGGACTGCTGAAATACCATCCATAGGATGTGCTAGAGCCCGGATTATTTTGACATGAAATACCTCTGGACTGGGCTACATGAAAGCTATCATCCCTCCCTGCGTGCTGTTGCAACAGGTTTGAGAAATCTAAGCCTATTGATATTGCTTTAAAATGAGAGCAAGTGACATGCAAACAGAATAATTTCTGAGGAAAGTAAGGTGAGGAAATTTCTCCCAGAATACTTATTCTTAGAGTCTTAAACCTCTTTTTTTTCCACTCCTGATGGCAGCTGTTAATTTGATGGTGCCTTCCCATTGAAAAAACAACCATAATAATGTTGTTGAGAAAGCTCTGATCTTTTCTAGAGGTGGTGACTGACTTTGCAGCTCAGATTCAGTTGTTCCACAAATACTCTTCACAGGAGTGTCATTCATGAATGCTATGAATGTCCTTTAATCATCCATACTTCATATTCTGGGCATGGCATGCTACATCAGATCAGTGAATCTGACACCACGGGGATTACATGGTGCTTTGTTTCCTTCATTACTCTGAAAGTTTTGAAAATATAAACAGGCATATAAAGACCTTGGGAAAAATGATGAGAATTGCTGCTCTGTTTCATGCCATTTAGACCCTGACAGATCTGTTTTAAAATGAATGCAGATACTATTCCAGCCTGAAAATTTGTGAGAATTCTTTGACTATTGGCAGGTTCTGAATTCACTATGTCCTTCGCTCTGCATTAATCTCATGGAACCTCATGGAAGTGGGAAGACTTGATCTTTCCTAAGATGGAAGGAGAGATTCTGATTTTCATCTGACTTACTGCAGTGTTACACCAGTGCAAACCAGTGATTCCAATGGTGCAGTACTGGATGCAGTACCGGGACTGCCCATGAGCTTACTGCTGGCAGAAATTTCACTTGCAAGGGATTCAGCAGCATAAAACTAACTCATCCTCTTGAAGGTTTCTGAACCGAATATGAACCTGAAACAAAATCACAGTCATTCCCTGCCTCCAAGGAAGGTCACGCTGCCCTTTTCTCACAGGACATTGTTAGTGATCCCATGCTGGCTGTGCCTGGGTGCCAGAGCTGGAGGAGATCCTGTCCCTGTGCATCCTGCACAGTACTGCTCCATCTTCCTTGTCCCTGAGGCTTAGTGATGCTATACAGGCCTGGGGAGGGAGAATCTAGACAGCAAATGCTGTTAGGAAGTGCAATTCTGATTGATATACCTGAGAAGTGCAATTCTGCTGATAGAGAAATGCAATGGCAGTAGGAGGAACTGTCCTTTCTGCTAGAAGTTTGGTCTTTGATTATGTTTGCATCTAGATGGTACAATAGAATAGCTTTGAGTCATCTCTTTGGCGTTAAACTGGTTGTAGAGGCCCCTGTAAGTAACCTTGTGGAAGCAGGATGGAGGAACAGAGATACTAAGATGAAAGACCTTGGAGATGCTTTGAGACTGACAGTAAAGCTCTGGAAATAGTTACATTAGCAAAGAATCAAATTAATCTAACAAGAAGTGAACCTCCTAAAGCTCTACTCCAAGCATAATACATGAAACAACTCAGAGGATGAAAGTGCCCTTCTCCTTTGTGGAGCTCCACCTTTGCTGCTTCCAGTGGGGGCTGCACTGTGGGGACCGCTGGGACTACTGACGCAAACACAAGTCACATGCAGCAGCATTTTTGCCATTTATCTTTGCTGGTATCAGCTGTGAGCCTCTCATTTGAGAAAAGTATGTTTTGAAAACCCCCAGGGCTCTGCCACCTTGCATCAGAAGGAACCAAAAGCAACAAGAAACAAGAAGGTAACATTTATATGGTAAAAAGTCCTAAAATTAACACTTTCTGAAATGCTGTGAATGTCCTCAGAAGGGGGCTACAACAGACTTCAGATACCCCGTGTCCAAGATACATCTCAAGAAGAGCTGAGTTACAGACACTGCTAGTGGAAAGGACTGTGCCAGGCTCAGCCCAGCTTACTGGAGCTGAGGAAATGAGATCATGGTGCTTGGAATAAAACATGGATTGCTTTGAGTTGTCCCTTACCAGCTGTGCTGCTGTACCTGTGTAAGAAGTGGTACAGATTATTTACATATTATGGCAAAAATAAGGTGTGTGGCAGAGAGTTGGGACTTGGCAGTGAGATTGGAGCTTGCCTGAATGGCTGCTGGGTCCTTACTCTAAGATATACCATGGCCAGGCATGAGACACCACACAGGGCTCCCAGGAGCTGCCAGTGGACTACTGGCTCTGTCGGTGAGCGCTACAAAACTGCAGTGGAAATCAAAACTTTCACACACTACAATGGTAGAAGCAAGGGTGAAACTACTACATGGAAGGTGAAGAGGCTACAAAACAGCTTGGAAAAAGAAGAGAACAGATATCTCCACTAGAACAGGAAAGTTATAAAAATTCAGTAAGACCTGTTAAAGCTCTTCTGTAAGAGGTGCTAATTACTGAGCCATTACTGATTTGTGATCAAACCTAGTCCTAACTACAGACACATTTATACTGGTGCCCACAGAACTAATCAATGATTCAGTTTCTCATTAGCAGAGCTAACCCTTCAGTCACTAGCTGTATCTTCCTTTACCCACATCAGTGCTCAGTGTTAAAATTACTAGTCTTGTGGAACACAAAATATGAAAAATACAGATCTGATGTGCAAGACTATATTAAAAAATTAGTCAGCAAGATTTTTATTGATATTTCCCAAGTTTTTAATGGAGAACATAATGTGCTGTTCACAGATCACTATTCTTCTGTGGGTTACAAGGTGACAGAAAAACCTTTCTATAAAATTCACTCCAGTAACAGTGTAATTTATGCAGTTACTACTTTAGATACATTATGTAAAAAAAAATAGGTCACATGACATTTTTAATATATGTAAATAAATGTTCACAGATGTGCCACATTTATTTTTGTTCAAGTGTCACTGGATCTTTTTCATTGCTTCTTTGCTTCCTGTACAGCCAGCTAGGCTCACATATTGCTCTTCCATCATTTCAGATCCAGGCAAATCTGAAAGAGAAAGAAAAAAAACCCAAAACCAGAAAGCAGGACAAAAATGAGGTAATAAAGATAATGAAGATACATCAAAAAAGTGGCTTGACTTACCATTTTACATGAGCAGAATGATCATCAAAGGGTTTAACTCTGTGCAGCAAACTGTCTGCAAGTAAAGATGCAGCATGGTATCTCCTCATGTAAATGATGCTTTGCATCATCACATCTTTTTTGTCTGGATACAGGGAAAATGTGGGTGTCCTGGTGTTAGAGATAAATTTCCTCTCTTGTTCCTCCCAACTTTTCTCTTTGTTATTTAACAGCACTTTCTTTCTTCTTTCAAAATTACATGGATTTGTTGATATTCTCATAAATATGTATTCATCAAATGTATTTTCCCTGTGGCGTTGCATACTTAAAATCTATTGTGAAACTTTAGTCAGGAAAAGAAAAAAAAAAGCTGAAGCTATTGGGGTGGAAACACATTTAATATTTTGCAGAATAGATACCACCAGCTTCATCTCTGTAGACGGCCATTACATCAAGGGTATCTGCAAAATTCCTCAGTATTTTCGTATATATCAGAAGTAGGAGCAACATGCAGATGACCCTGTTAGGCTCAGAAGATGTACAGGACCAAAGTGGATTAATGCAGCAAACTACAGGAAGTCAGAAGCTGTCAGCTTAAAATGGCCTTAATAAAACAGAAGGTGCCATAGGGATAGAAAAATACACTTTGTGGTAATGTTGGGAGGCTTTGAACATATTATCAGAAGACAACATCTCCTTTTTTCCTGATTTCTTTTGAAGGAAGGGAAACCTAGAAAGTGAGGCAAGATCCAGCAGTGGGTGTACCCCTCATCACGTACTTGGCTGCAGAACAAAAATGGAAGACCCCATGTCTTCTGGCCCCAAGTTTTCAGCACCAAGGGTCCTCTTTATATTCTGTCTGGAGACCTGAAAGTTGACTGCATACATGAACCTCTGCATCGCTCTGGGGCGCCATGGCCTTCAAAGGTAACCCCTTATGTCATTTCTGTAGTGTCTGTTGCCATAGCAATGGAGATTGGGGTTTTTATTGGGTGATGCTCAGCATGCTGATACCTGCCCTATGGCCACGTGACTCTACTGAAGCCTCTGAGAGCTCTGTTGTTGACTTCACTGAGGTCAAGATTTCACTCCAAATGAGAATCCAGCCCAAAGGCACTATATAGCAATTTTTAATGAAATCTTAGAGCATAAGAGTCCTTGCTGCTCCTCAGCTTTTAGTTTAAAGCACTTCAGATAATTCACTTCTGCTGTCAGGAAGTATCATTCTTAACCCTGAAGTAACGACCTTACTTCGATTTAGGTGCCTGATATCATCTGCTAGCTCTTTATCTTCAAATATCAAGTGTACTTTCATTGTATCTCTTGCACAGGCTACGTACATATAATGCTATGCGATAAGGAGAAACAGAATGTGTGATTTCTTAATTATTCTTCTGCTCTTCTATTTTTTAATCTCCAGATGGTCCCAGGAACCGGTGATGTTTTTTTTAGTCTATATGTTTCCTGCTTTAATTAGCTTACTTAACCAGTAAGCTTTAATTAGCTTTCTTAACCAGCACGCATTTGAGAGACACACACGTGATCAGATAATATCAGGTGATAATGTTTAATTGCTTTTATAAAATTAGGAGCAGATAAATGTTTGAACTGTAATTGAATGATCTTAGAAGACAAGCTGAGCAGTGTTGTGACATAACTTGAGAGATTCCCAGGCCTGCACTGATTTCACATCAGCCAGGGTGGCTGTAACAACGGCAAGCACAATGTGATTGCTCTGTTAGAGAGCAAGATCAGAGCTGGGTGACTGAGATCTGCTATACATAGTTATCAGCTGAGAGGCTGATATAGTTTGTATCAGTATCTAAAAGCAGTAAAGCAAGGTATTGCTTTGATTTCCCACCTCCCAGGAAAAAAATAGTGCAGCAAACTGATCTTTTGGGGGGATTTTTAAAAAAGCCATATCCCTCTACATCCCTGCCTCTCGCCAGCATGTGTCTCTGTGATAGGACAGGTGGCCACCAAGGACATCTGTCCCTTTGGGGGCTTCATTGGGAAAAGTCAAGTAGTTTGTGCTCAGAGAGGTGGGGATGTGCCACACATTTGTATGGACACGATGGTAGGAGCAAGCCCGAGGCTTCTCCCTCCTGTACCAATTTCAAAGATTTTTATTGCTTGGTGAACGATCTGAGCAGGGTTGAGTGAAATTCTCAGAATCTGCACCCTCCATGCATGCTTTACCAGATGGTCATGATTAACTGTTGAATGGGAATGTCTGGTTTTGGTGTGGCCACAGCGATTTTAACTGGGTGTTAAGATGGAGTGGAGCCATGCAGTACTTACAGGATCCCTTTTTACAAGGCCCGGGTTAGGCACAACAGCAATGAGGTGGGCAATTGTAAACACGGAGTTCAGCACGTAAGAAAAAAACAAATTCTTATGCAGTGTTATCCTTTGACAGCTGAGGCTCCTGAAAAATATGTAGGACACGTCGTAAATTAGTATTTTTCTTCTGATGTCACTTTAACAAGCTCCTTCTGGCAAGTCTCTCAAGAATGCCTTTTGGCAAAGCATAATCGGAAAACACATGCCTTGCATTGCAGCCACAACCCCTGGCAAACTTGTGATTTTGTTTTTACACCTGTTTAGTACCACATGCTTTTTAGGCCATGTTGTAAGGAGCCATCCGGCTTCATTCTCAGCCCTTGATGCCTGTCTTTATTTCATGGTAATCGAGGTATTAAGCGGTGAAGCAGAACTCTGAGAATTTAGATGCGCATGAAACAAGTAAGGAACATCAGGACTACTGCTTAATAAGTAACTGTTCCCTGGAGACACCATTTCTCAAATATGCAGATGAAAATAATTTGCTAGTTTAGGAATTAGTGGTGAGACAGGATGGGAACTTTGGGCAGAAATCCCCTTAAATTACAGGGGGATTTGGGCTGTTATTCTGCATGTTTCTAACTCCACCTCAGATCCCAAACCAGAAGAGGTTGTTTTCCTGCTTAGAAGAAGCACTAATTTTTTCTGAATTACTGATTTGGGGGCCAGTAGGATTTCTGCAATTGTGGGTAACTGAATTTCACAAGGGAAGTTCACAGAATTCTTGTGCAACCAAATCATGACTGCAGTTTCAGACCTGAAACATCTTTCTAATTTATACCCAAATCCTCCTGCCACCTCTCCGGCTACCCCTCTTGTAGAGAACAATGTTCCCACAGGGGTCCATACCCCAAAGCACAGCCCAGAGTTGGCAGGAGGTGATTGCAGAAGGGCAATCTTGGAGTTGTTCGATAATGCTGTGGTGTCTATATTCAGTGATCACTGAGAGCAAGCAGACAAAACCCATAGGTAAAAAGAGCTAAGAAGAGCAAGTATCACTGCCTTTTGCAGTCAACAACAGAGCACAGGCTGTGGCTTTCTGATGCTCTGCATGTGGAAGTTCACACAGAAAGCACTTTGTTTAAAAACAGAGAGCTAATCTAACAAAATTAACCCTTTTCTGTTAATTTTTCTTGCTTGCTTATTTTTCTCTTTTAGCTCCTTAGTCACCAGCCACTTATTCTTAGTTCTCCTTATACCTTTTTTTTTTCTCCTTACACCTCTCTCCTTACATTTTTTAAAGTTATTATGTTTATTCCACCTATATTTGCCCCATCACATATCCAGTCTAATGTTCCCTTTCTGCTCCTGAGCTCTGGTGGTATTTATCTAGTCCTGAAACTTTCTTTCTCCTCATTCTGCATCACTACACTTTGCCTACACTACTGACCCCAGGTTTCTTGAGACTCTACCACAGACCCACTCAGTCTGCTGGTTTTGACAATCATCTATAACCTTCTCCGTTCTGATCTCTTTTAGCTCTCTTCCTGTCCCTGTTCCTGATTCCTTAATAATTCCTTGATGGTATCTTTCAAGGCTCCTTGTCATCCCCCCAACCATCTTTCTGTATGCTCCCTATTCTGCTTCATCATCCAGTATGCACAAAGGCATCACTAAGTCAGGTATCCAGGTCAAAAGCTTGTGTTTCACTTGTGAGTTTTCAGTGTCACTCTGCCTCATCAATCGTGTATCAGAATTTCAGAGGCCCCCTATGTTTCATGTGGCTCTGCAGTGTTTCCTGTTTATTGTATGTCTTCTATATTTCCTTTGGCAGAGATTGGTCCTTCTATCTACTCACAGTCACCATTATATTTGAATTCCTATCTCAACTCCTCTAGGATATCTAGTCAAGGAGCTTTTAGCAGTATTTTCTTCATAGATGTGCCATGTGAATCTGTCATTTCTTCTATCATTCATGACTATCAAGGATACCGATTTTTACCCCCAGCCAGTTATTTTCCATTTCCTTCCCACCTGTTCAGTTTTCAAATTCTTTTCATTCTTTCTACTATACTCTCCCTTACCCCTGGGGAAAACTCCCAACAAATTTCCACAAATTATCCTTCTACCCATTATCCTTCTTCAACTCCCTTTAAATGCCTTGGAACAATTAGACTGCAGGTGCATTCACAACACACCATCTATTATTCTGGCAAATATAGACTTACTGTACTCCCCATCTGTCTTTCTGTATACAAATGTCTTTGTTTTAATAACTCAGTTGGAAGAGATTTGGAGCCAGGTTTCCTCTCTTTTTTCTGTGCGTTTTATCATGTAAGATAATAGGGTCTCAGTTTGAAATTATAAAAAATATTCCAACAATGTTACAGCATGTAACTGTTAGATGGCACTTTATGAATACTCTGTCTCCTGTTATGAGTTAGTATTGCTTAGCGATGCTTGTCACTACTGAGTCAGGACTCCCTGCCAGAAGTACAGCAACATGTGCGATGCCAGATCATTATGAATCTTGGTACCCAAAACTGAAAGGAAAATAAATCTCTGCCAAGAAAGACTACTTATATGGGGGAAACAGAAACCTCACAAGCTGCTTGTGGCTGCCTCTACAACCAAAGGCTATTATGCAGCCCCCAAACCATCTCATGGTGTCTGATTGAGTGTCTGATTGACAGCTTACCTTCTATTGAAGGTCAAATAATCTACTGCTGTCACAGCCAGATGATAGAAAATAAAAGAAGGTAACATGAACCCTGCTCCCTTAGAGCTTTATTCTCATTTTCTGATCATCGTAGTTCGGTTTCCTCTTTGTCCTCTCATTTTGCAGCACTTTGTTTTAATTCTTTTCTCTACTTCTTCCTGTAACCTCTGTGCCACGGATTAGTCATGGAAGAGGAAGGAGGAGGAAAGAGAGGAGGAGGTGAGTTACTGTCTAGGAGGTTGCTGCAAAGATGAGTCTATCAGCGTGGCCTGGGACAGGTCAGGATAGTGTGTTGTCCATGACTCAGAGATAAGCATGAGTCAGACAGTCTGATCCTGCATGTGCGCTGCAAGAAGTACCACCTTCTCGGTCCATTTTAGGTAACCAATTTAACCAGACCTTGACTTTGCTGTCCCAAATGAACTCTGAAGCCTGGGTCTAGGATTCCAAATCCGATTAAATTGTGTGCCCTCCCCAGTTTTCTCAGTGCATCACTATGGCTGTGCTTCTGTGCTCTTTGCCTTTGCATATATGGGAAGATGTAGTTTTGCGTAGCTGGGTGCTGGGGGAGAGGCACGGTGGGTGGGACACGACTGCAGGGGTGGCTTCTGCAAGAAGCAGCTAGAAGCTTCCTCTAGGTCCAATAGAGTAATCACCAGCTGAGATCAAGGATGGAATCGTTGTTGACCAAGGCTGAGCCCTTCAGCAATGGTCACAGCGCCTCTGGGAATCACACTTAAGAGAAAAAAAATGCAAACTGCTGCTTTGTGCCACCGGAGAAGGGAGTGAGAAGATGTAAGAAACTCTGCAGACATCAAGGTCAGTGAAGAAGGCGGGGGAGGGGGGGTGTGCCCCAGATGCCGGAGAGAAAGATGCCCCTGCAGCCCATGGAGAAACCCATGGTGGGACTGGTGTCCCCCCACAGCCCATGTAAGTGGACAGAGAACAGAGACCCCACCTGCAGCCTGTGGAGAGGCCCCACACTGGAGCAAGTGGAGACATGGAAGACTCTGTGACCTGTGTTGGAGCAAGCCTCTGCCAGCACTTGCAGCCCATCGAGAGAGAGGGAGATGCAGAGATGAGTGAGAGAGAGAGACCCAGGCCAGAGCAGGTTTGCTTGGGTTGCTTGTGACTCATTGGGTGACCAGGCTGGTGTAGTCTGGGCCTGAGATGCTGAGAGACATTCAATGATTTATGACTGCACCCCATAGCAGTGACCCACGCTGGGGCAGCTGGTGAAGAGCTGAAGCCCTGTGGGAAAGGGCACACATTGGAGAAGTTCATGGAGGACTGTCTCCCGTGGGTGGGACCCCAGGCTACTAAGGGAAGGGTGTGAGGAATGCACCCTACCAGACTTGGTCATTTCATACTTGGAAATTTCAGTGTGAAAAGCTGCTTTGGAAAATTAAGGCTCTACAGAGAATGAATCCTGATCTTTTTGAAAACAAGGCATATGTAATTCATTATTTGGCATGAATGGGAAGAATTTAATTTAGAATCTGCTCATAATTTACAGTTACTATTTTGGTCACTAAGATTTGAAAAAAATGCATTTGATCTTTTTGTTAAATTTGACTGGGGAGATTTGAGAGTTTATTTTTCCAGAAACATCAACTAGATTTAAAAAAAAAAAAAGAAATTCTGAGCTGCATACAAAAGTTATGCTCTTTGTCTGCTGGATTGACAATAGAAGTATTCTACACTTCTGGATTGTAAATATGTCTTTGAGCTGCTGAAATAAATTGATGAATATATAAAAGAATTTATCTTTCTATGAGGATGATCATAACCAAAAAAATGTATTTTGGATGCTCATCAGGGGCTTGAATCTTACCTGGCTTGCCAGATTACCTTGCAGTTGTCTCCAGATATACGCTACTGATAGTGAGCATTTCCCTATCTCTGGTCATGAACTGATGGTCTGGCTACCTGATTACAGGTAATGGATGCACTTTTGCTGAAATCAGTAAGGTAACATCCCATTTGGGTCATTATACTGGATTTATCCTTCTGTTTCATCAAAATATCTGTGAATGGACATTGCAACCATGATTTCTAAGTATCTTGGAAGCTTGCATTTTATAGTAATGTTACGAAAGTAAATACCTTGAAAAGATTGTTTAAGAGCTGAAAGACTATAACTTATGCAAGTCATCATAGCTCTGGATGTACAATAGCTCAGGATCTTGTCTAGGGTTTATTCTTTAATATATTCCCTAGTGCCTTTGATGTCTTCTAGTGCTTACCATTTCCCTGAGCTGAAAACCAAAGGCTGTTCTCAGGGAGCCCTTCATTACTGATTGTGACTGAAGCTCTGACTATATGTCTGATGGCAAATTTGAGCTCCCTCTGCTTCTTCACTAAAACCACATTATAATAAACAGCGTGCAGACAGGTTCACGAAAAATTGAAATGCTCTAATTAAGTTGCCATACGATAGCTGCTTTCAATAAATACCTGTTTCACCTCCTTTGAGGTTCTAATACAGCTCATCACTCTTTTGCCTTTTAATGATGAAGACAAGCTATGCACTAGTGGCAGTGCTGAGTCCTGTATCACCTACTCAAGTCAATAGCTCAGTCCTTCAGCATGGGATGAAGGTACTCCTATCCTTCAAGAGACAGGGGCTCCAAGCCCCTGCATCTGCCAAGGGTTGGACATGCCCTTCAAGGAACAATAGGTAACTGGTAAATAAAGCTCCTTACTTTATCCCCAGTTACACCACTTCTCTATGGGCTGCACTTTTACACCAGTCTTACTAACAGCATGATCTTGGTTACACACCACTGGGAGATGTCCCATTGGTGAGAAGCCCTGTGCTGAGACTTTTTTACCAGGATCATATAAAAAAGGAGCTGTTTCTCACTGCCATGTCCCCTGTCAAACTTTTCTTTGGCTACTACTTGAGATCCCTCAGGGAAGGAAGAGTGTATGTAAGAAACACTTACTTGAAATAGAAGAAAATTCCCAAGGAAATCAACAGGGATGCTATAGACAAAGCATGGCCAACGATCGCCATATAATAAAGTATGAACGCCATCTGCAATTTAACAAAAAGAGAAGACAAGCATGAACAATTTGTAGACACTCAGGTTTTTTTCTTGTTGAGGAATAATCTACAAAAACAACCTTCCATTTTGAATTTTTTCCTTTCAGATGTTCTTTTCCAATATACTTTTAATATCAGTAATCGAATAGCATGACTCATGGTCTAAAGATGAGATAAATGTTTCTTACGTAAGTCGATCTGCTTCTGCTGTACTGAAGTAACTGGCAAGATCCCTGCTCACACTAACTTCCCTGGGCTCTAGGACAGCTCAGCAGACATAACACACTTGGATTTTCAAACAGTCCGTGACAAATTTACACACACACACAAAAATTATTAAAAGAAGTTGCTGAAGCACTGGGAGAGAGCTTTTATGGTCTGAAAGCAGCTTAAACAACAGGGAGCAAAAGCTTAATGGTCACTTTTGGAGATGAGTGAGTGGTTAGGTGCCCCTGGGACTGGTATTGGGGCTGGCTTTTTGTTCAACACATTCATCAGTGACCTGATGCAGAAAAATCCCTAAGTTTTCAGGCCATGCTTAGGTCTTCCAGATAGTAGTGAGGGACTCTAGAAGGGCCTCATATAACCTAGGGTACAAGAAGATGTCATATGAGCTTTAATACAGGAAAAAAATGAGATTATACACCTAGGGACAAATCATAGAATCATGATCTAAAACCTGCATACACAATGCTGAACTCAGAACTGGAAATCAAACTCAGGAAGGAGATTTTGGCCTGTTCTCTGAACCACTGACTTAGTGTGTAATAACAGCCAAAAAATCAACACAATGTTGAATATCATCAGGAAAGGCACTGAGGGTAGAATATTGTCGTGCCTCTGTTCAAAATTTACATTGCACATTTTAAATGTACATGAATTTCTCCTCTCCTTACCTTATGGACACAGCAGAAGAAGGAAAGGTACAAAGAAGGCAACTAAAATAATTGAGGTAAAGTAGCTGTGTTATGGCAAGTGGGTACAAATTTTGGGATTCTACTTTTTGGATAGGAGAAGTCAGAAAGGAATTATGATTAAGGTCTACAGAGTCATGAAAGCAGCAGATTGAGGTGAAAATTATCCTCAACTCCTACCACAGCAGAACAAGACACGCTGAGAAAAATTCTTGTTCACACCAGTGTGAACCTTGATACTGGGCAACTAGATGGTCTTACAGTGCTGTGAAGTCAGTATGCAGAAACAGATAATTAGGCTTTCACTTTGACTAATACCAACCCATGATCTACCATCACATTTTTAAGAACAGGATGCAATACTTTATTTTTAAAGTGATCTGTCTCAAAAGTACAGCACATTGCTATTTCCAGTTAACTTCAAATAATGAACTATTTTATTCATTTCTATACTCCTTGAACTGTCAATCTGTCATGTCCCTCCTGACTTACAGGACTTCTAACATCGTGACTCACCAAAATTTTGGTTTCTGCATATTTTGTTATCCTGGTCTTAGAAAACTTGTAAAAGAAACACTTAAATGCTCATTTTTGACCCCTTAGAATTCCTCACTTGAGGCAAGAGAATTTTCTAGTAGGAATACCTCCTACTCAGTCAATTATATTATCTGTAGTTACATGGAAATAGTGTACAAATGAAACATGGTCCTGGTTTTGAAGACTTGGATAAAAGGTCATAAACTAACTTGGCATTTCTGTAAAGATAGATTCTTTCTGCAATTTCCATCATTTTTTTGTTTCAGAAGAATCTCGATGTGCGTATAATTTTCCTTTGTGTTCTAGCTGCACTTTTCTTGAGTGATGTTCAAAATTGTTCTTCTGGAAGGCATGTATAATAGGTAACAGAACTACATTTTTTGCCTCCCTACATGGGCCAACATCTGGAAAAATTGTATTTTTACAGTGCTTCCATTTAATGCCTCTGTGAGCTCAGACTGTTACTATTATTCTCCCCTTGTCACATAGGTGAGCCCCATTTTACCATGATGGTTCCTCATGCTGCAAAAACTTTTAGAATTCACCTCCTGCCTAGTCCAGTAGACTTTTCCAAGGTCCTTTAGTCTGGATCATTGCTAAATATAACCACATAGAGCTTTTTGGCTGCATAAAAAAAGATCCTCCAAAACAAACCCCAAATCAAATAACTTTTTGACTCTTTTCCTTCAGAGATTCCAAATAGTCACAAATTATTCTGTCACAAATCTGTAATCAGATTTTCCTGGAGCTCCACTCACATTTGAGAAATGTATTTATTTTCATGAGTTTCCCTAACTTAATTTTTTTTAAGCTTTTCTCAGATTCCTTTTTCTTTGTTTCTTTCTCCTGGTGCTTCTACATTTAGTTCTCCTCTTTCAGCTTAGCAAGTTGTTTTTGGAAATATTCATATGAGTGCTTAATTCAATATTGAAAATAGTCTCAATGAGTTCAGTCAAACTGTTAAAAGTGTGTTCAGGCTTGTTGGGTTTTCTGGATTAGTGGTTCCTTCATAAATATTTCTTTTCCAAGGGAGTGAGTAGGGGGTGATATTCTTTGCTTGAGAAAAATAATTTGAACTTACATTAATATTTTTAGTCCTTCAGAGAAGACATCAACACCTTGAAAGCTGATTGTTACAGAAAGTAAAATTGAGACTCTAAAGGATCATTTTAGAATTGTTGGACAATCAGGGAAAATCATAGGAATTAAAAAAAGCATTTGAAAAATACTGCAAAACTTCTAGCATGAATTGCTACTAAATTATCCACCCTGTAGTAAACCTGTATCTAGGTTTGAGCACTCATCAAACAATTTTAATAAGCTAAAATCACGAGGACGATGCCGTTAAACTCTTGTGCAATAAATAAAGCTAAAAGATGGGGACTATTCTGACTTGTCTCATACATGTCTTACTGCTAGCCCAGCCCAAAACCATTCCCAATCATTGCCTTTTTAACTGCAGCATACCTTCAGTTTTTCAGAGGTGAAAGAGTTGCAGAGGGTATAGTTGGACCAAGTTCGGTTGCTCTCAGGATGGCGGAACCAGTTTCCAGTTTCATCACAATATTTTGAAGCCCTCTCTGGTGATAAAATGCAACAATAATTATTTTAGCATATGCAAACTACACAGTTAAAAATCCATAAGAAAGAATTTCTGCGTTTGGAAATCAAATGTGTGTTTAACAAAATCCAAAGTATTTTCAGTATGTGCAATTAATACACATTTGCCTTTTATGGTTTAGGGTGGTTTTTTTTTAATCTGACAGTGTCCTTGTCATTTATCTGTCTCCTTTTGTCTTGAATGATTGCAGTAAAGTATATTACACCAGCCTTCATTCAGGTGCAATTATTTATATGATAATTCATTTAGAAAGGCCGTTGGAAGCTGTTTATGGAAGAGAAAGTATTGTTAGGCCCTGGAAGAAGTGTGTGCCGGCAAGCAAACACCGTGGTGTCTGCATAGTGTCAGTTCTCATCCCAACCTGCAATATTGATGTTGGAAAATGGATGTCCCCACTGGCTAGCATGAAAATCTTTTTTTCAAGTCCAACACTCGCTAGGACATGCTGGGATCCATGCACAGGCACTAGTAGTCTAAATCTTGCAGCAGAGTTTCACACATCAAGGGAAATACTTAGTTAAAAATACTGTGTAGAGAAAGGGCAGCAGTTTGTGTATGAACAGGAGCCTGGGTGCTGGCGATGGTGACAGCTCCAACGCCAGCCATGTGCTTATGCAGAGTCCTGCCCAGCCTCTGTGCCAGCTAAATCCTGCTGGGGTGAGCGGGAGCACTGCTCACTTTCCTCTGAGGCTGCAAAGCACGCAGGCACTAGGAGAAGCAGCCTCACAAACATTTTGGCGCAGGTTCCAAGTGTCCAGTTTAATTTAAATTGCTGCAGAGTTCTCTGTTTAAATAATCTGACGTGTGTTTGGCCTCCTTATGTCTCCACAGTGTCTCCAGTGCCAGTTTCTGTGCTGCAGGTGGCTCTGGCATCCTTTCCGAAAGGCCTGCTGTACGGATCACTCTCCAGGCTCGTGCTCCTTTGCACATGTCCTATTATTGGTGGCAGGGGGATGGTTGGGGCTCCACTACTGTATGGCTCTGAGGGATGCCTGGAGCCATAGATGTGTGCTGTGCCTGTGTCCTCCCAGCCACACACACACGTTTGCCTGGGAAACGCTGGTCACTTTGGCACAGACACTCCTAATCATCTGTCAAGTTCTGGACTTCTTCCTTTGGCCTTCCCTCAAGCATTAGGCACATGGGAGTCACTGGAAAATTTGCCTGAGTAACAAAGGCAGGAGAAGATCAGAAAATGAAAACTATTCGATGTTTTCTTAGGTGGTGACACAGCTGTGTATTAATGATAAACACAGTATTTCAAGCCTTACTTTTTAGGTAGTCTTAAAAATTCTATCTTGATTTCCCTTTGCCTATTCTAGCTTTATAATTTTATTTACTTTATACATAGATTGTCAGCATTTCCAATCAATATACTCTTACAGAGACACCATTTGAATACCCACATTTTCATTTTTCGTGTTCAACATTTGCATTTATTTTTCTTAATCAGCTCTGATGATTAATGATTCTATTAATTCGGAAGATTTCTATTCCTTCCATATACCCTAAGGAAAGCAATCAATCATCCTGGCAAGGTAAGGATTGCGCAGACTGAGCCATCTTCCTCTAACTAGAAATATACTTTATATAGTGCCATTGCCAAAAAGAAAAAAAAAAAAAAAGAAAAAAAAAAGAGAAAAGACAACCCTCCAGAACACAGCATGCTTTCAAAATTACTGCAAGTTTCAAATCATTGTTTTGGGGGACTTGTTGAAAATCAATGCGTGCATCAACAACACCAAGAGGAACAGTACATGTTATCTCAGCCTTCCATCACTACAGCTTGAAGATAATCTCAGACTGCATGTGTAGCAATGTTCCCATTGCATTCATTGCCAGATATTATCTAAAGCTGGAAAAAGTTTTCAGTCTTAGATAAAAGAATAATGGTTACGCTACCATGGAACACAGCGTACAAACATCATACCTGCTATCCCGTGCACTCTGCAAAGTGCATGCTTTTGTTAATATGTTATAGAGTATACTAGCATATCATCTATCATCTCTGCACATTAGTGCCTTAGGTAGACACTCTGCCGAAGTTTAATGTGGCCTTTGTAAGCTAGAGACAAACCTGTTGCCTCATACTTTTACTTGATGCCAGACACAGAAGATCTTAGTTTGGAAGCAGCCATGGCTGATGGATCTCTTGCTTCAACTTTCTCAGAATATAGGACTGGGGATAAGCCTCAGTGACTCAAACAGGGCAAATATTTCTTCTAAACCTATGATTTTATATAGAAATAAAGCTGGGAGCCTGTAACCCAACTACTGTTTTACTGGAAGTTATTCTACAGTGGCACAGTAGCAGGTGTGGGATTATGAACGTGGCACGTGTTTGTTTTTACACTGACTAGAAGAATCTAGTAAACTGAAGAAGTACACGGTGTGTAAGGATGGGTAAAGCTATTCTAGCAAGGCAGAATGGAAGTGTGGACTTAAGATAAATCACACACTATGGACAAACTAATTTTTTAGTTTCTGTCTGCACCCTATAAGCTGGGATAGGGCACTGCTTGGGCATCCACTGTTCAAAGTGGAAGAACAGTGATATTGCATGGGATTCATCTCAGCAGACTTTAGCAACCTTCAGTTACGCAATTCATCAGCAGTTGTGCAGGTTCTCTGTAGTGTGCTTAGAAAGGCAGACACTTGATGACCTGTCTGGGAAAAATGGATGAGAGAAATCTCATCCACAAGGATAGTTTCAGGGGAGTAGTGAAGTGCCTGAAAAGATCAACCAGCAGTAATAATTTTGCATGTGGAATTGTTTGTGCTACCAATAGTGCTGTTACAAATCATATTTTCACAAAAACAACTCAGTCATTTATATGTAACAGATATCTTAATAACTCTGGAAAACATGATAGCTCTATCGATCAGTTTTTTTACAATTACACCAACTCTGTAGCCAGTACATGTTAAAAGAATCAACACCTTTTTTTTTATTTACTGTTGAGTTTTAAGCTGGAAGTAGAAAGAAGTTTTCCTCTGTTGCAGTGCATGCTCAGCACATACCAGACATTGGATGCTTTGCCATTGTTTGGATAGACCTTCGTAGTGCTTAGTTTTGCAGATGAGGGAAGAGCTGATGTAGCACATTTGATTTACTCACATCCTCAGTAAAATAGTCTAGGAGAAAATTTTTCAAAACCAAAAAAAAATCATCTAATACAATACAATAGACACCCTAGAAAAGTTAATTCCAGTATCCTAATACGTGAAGAATTATTGCTATCATCAGAATGCCTCAGTCAGCAGAACTGGAATCTGTATAATAGAGTCATATTGTGCTCTGTGGGGATAAGAATTGATTTTTCAAATACAGCTGCCAAGCTTGATAAGAAACAGGACAGAAATACACAGAATGGCAGGGAGGAAAGAAGCAGCTGGACAGAGTTCAGATTTGTTTTATTTATCACGGTCTAAATGATATCACTTCAAGACAGGAAAATAAGAAATCCACAGCTGGCTTTTTTAGCCAGTATGAGGAAATTTGCATTTTGTGGCAGCATGAGAAGGACTCTCTGAGGCACAGCTCTTCCTGCACTGCTCAGGCTGTTACAGGTCCCTGGGGCTCCTGCCCACTGAGGATGCTGCTCTGTCACCTCTGTGAGTGCAGGCATGTTGCCCTGCCAAGATACAGTGCTGGGTGGGAAGGAGCACATCACAGGCTGGGTACACAGGAGGAGAGACCGTGGTTGGGAAGGAAGTGGCCTCCCTGCCTACCAGGAGCTGGGGTGGTGTGGAGGGTGTAGAAGGAGCTGCTGCTGCTGCGACCCAGAAGGTCTCTCTCTCTGGGCTGTGTTTTCTTATCTGCAATGACTCCTCTTGTCAGTTTGGCAACCTACTCAGCTGAACACTTTGTGCATGTTGCCAGCTATGAGAAGGCTGTGCTGTGTCTGTCAAATCCAGTCCCTTGTGGGCACAGGTGTCACAGCTGATACTTCCACAAGGGTCTGAAGGGCTATTGAAGCTGCTCTTTCTTCTCCTGCATGGAGCATTTATCCTTACTTCTCTATTCTCTAAGAAAGACAAAGCAATTCAGAGCCTGCAGTCCGGCACAAGAGAGCTGCAGAGAACACAAATACCACAGTTCCTCTGCCCCTTCCGCTGCCATGATCCACAATCTGGAGCAAGGGGACCTCTTGCTCTGATCAGTGTCAGATCAGGAAGGCAAGGCTGGGCTTCCATGTTGCTCTGTTGTGAGAGGTAGCAACACATTAATCATCAGCTGAGTTAATTGCTTATGGATAAATACAGATCTACTTCCAGATTACATTTCTAGAAACTTTTTACTTGGAACTATATGAAGAGGAACCAAAGACAGAAACCCAACAAATTGGTAAACTGAGAGGAGTTTTGATAAATGCAGCCTCGGACCACAAAGTTGGGCCAGGCTTGCTCCCTGCTGGGCTGGCTGCTGCTCATAACCTCCGCTCTTCACCATAGAGCAAAGAGAGTGAAAGAGAAATGAAAAGCTATGGCCACCACAGAGTGACTCGCACACTCAGCTCCACTGCTAGGGGAACACACCAGATGAATCCCAACCAAACATACCGTGTGGGGAGAGCGACGTGGGTAACAGAATAGTCCCTGTCACAGACCCAACAGCCAGCGCACAGCCAGGGTAATGCTCTGCTTCTCCTGCTGCCCTGGTAAATCTAGAAAGCAAGTACATTCACAGTATATTGCCCTTTATTTTATTAACAAGAATATTACCAGCATGAACTACATACTACATTCCTATCAAATTCAATTCCTAGCAATTTTAGCGTGGCCCAGAACCATTTCAAAGGTATTACACCAATGATTAACCTGGATAAAATATGTATATAAAATACAATTCAAGAGAAACTGTACATGTTGCCTGAATAGGGGAGTGTAAAACAGCCCTGTTCAGAGTTTCACAGCCAGGAGTAGATGAGACAATGAATTTCCTGCTGTTGTTGCTATTAAAGCAGTAGGTCTTGGTATGTTTTCCAGACAAATTGATTTGTTTTTATGCATTATCACATTGCATGCAACGGTCATTGTGAGAAAGAGATTGCTACAAGAGGCAACAGTTGTTTTTTGAAAAGGACAAAGTTGTCACAGCACATTGAGAGGGGGTTCTGTTTGTTAGCTTTAAGATACTGATTTCCCTTCACAGGATAGAGCTTCCTCAGGTGTGGAAAGAAATGTGAGATGCCCTAGCTATCTGAACAGACTAGATTATCACAGTGGTCCCTTTGCTTAGAACACAGATTTCTATCTAGTAAGAACTGATGTAGGTTCAGTGAAATAAGTGGGATTACATCTGGCAGTTAGCTGTGAAGTTATCAGACACAAAATGAATGGAGCACTAGTTGTGTTTTCAAATATTTTCTTTGTGGGGCCTTTTCTCCAGAACACAATTTCACTTTATTTGCTTTCTAACATACTGTAGCATGGTCTTCTTGGTTTCAATGCTGAATGTCATTGGGGGTTCAAAGAGAGCTGCATACAGCACCCACAGGTGCAGATGGGGGGAGGATCTGATCCTGCGCTGCCAGGTAACATTTCTCTTTTCCAGTTACAAACAACCTAAGTATCAAAGGACAAAAAGAGGCTGTACAACATCATTTTATTCCAGGACTCAGATATACATAACCCCAAATGAAAGTAACTTAACATCAATGAGGTAATAAAAAGTAACATCATCAATATATTACATAGTGGGCCTGCAGATCTCAGTGCAGCCCAAAGCAGCACAGCAGGAAATACTTGTTTCAGAAGTCCATAGGTTTACTTGCATGCCTGAAATACATGCTGACATGTTTGGTACCACAGAGACCTAATGGGGAAAAAATCTGAGAGGCACTGCAGTTTTCATCTTGTAAAATTGTTGTTCTTTAGGATGAATTTTCTGTTTCTCAGCAAAAAAAAAAAATCACAGGAGATCAGGAGATCACAGGTATTGTTTCTAAACAGGACAGCAGAGACAACATCAGGAAATTAATTACTGGAGGAGGCTCTTCCCTCTGTGGCTCTGTGCACAGAACAAGAATGCTAAAAAATTCCCAAATCTGCAAATTTTAAAGCATGGCAGAAAAGTAGCCGCAGGGGACACACTCTGCAGTGTGCATCTGTACATTAGGGAGCGATTTACAATCAGTCGTATGAGTCGCAGACTTTGGCGTTAATAAGCATTAGTAAGTGGAATGAGGTGCTTCTTCATGGATGGCTTCAAGTGTTACTTTGAAGTGTGCTGTTGTAATGAAGGGATTAGTTCAGAACAAGTCTCTGGAGACAGAATGGGAGGCTTGGGACATGCAGGAGAGTGACTCTGTGATCACCCCCCTGCACTGAGAGATGAGGACCTCAAGTCACAGGGACACTTCTGTGATCACGGGGCTGCCCAGCTCCACTGTCTGCACATGTAAGCTGAACAGTGCACAGAGTATACATAAACCCGGACTGACAGGACCGCTTTTTTCTGTGAAAACCATGGAAGCAAGGAAAGAAAAAGCCTTGTAATAAATTGTCCTGTTCATCAAAGGAGCTGTTGCTAGAGGAAGGTATAGACTCCATCCAAGAGGCACCTCTGACGTGTGTAAGAAAAGGCTTGTGCAGCCTCAGGATCCAGAGCCTCAAGCTCTCTATCTGGGGAGCGAACCAAGTTTGGCCAACTCTTTTAAAATGCTCTTCTGGAATTTCAGGGATGTAAGCTGCTGTGGAGATTTGTGGGGTGAATCTCAAGGTATTCTCAGAAGGGGTGGACAGTCATACTGCCATGTGAGCTCATTTCCCAGACACACAAATCCTTCAATCTGTCCCATCCAATGCCTACTTCCACTGGAAAGGGGAAGGCTGCTCCACCTAAGCCAGGACGTAGGTTTGAATCCCTTCAGACTGGGGCTGACACTGGAAGTTTCCAACTTGCTGGGTAAATTCTCTAATCATGAACAGTTTTATTTCTAAAGAACAGAAATAATAATTGATCTGGCTGCTACTGCAAATGGGATTCAGCAAAATGCAGTCTGGCTCTGATCCAGTGCAGAAACTCCTTTTTCTAAATAGGCAACAAGCTCAATAGAACAAATAGTTGTAGCTAACGGTACTGGGTAATTAATTCATTATTCATTAGTCTGTTGGGCTGCAAGTATTTGCATTAAGAATTCAATGAACAGTTGAAACTTGGAGACTTAAAGAACAATATTTCTGCGCATCTTCTTCCATTAAATGGTATTTTCCAAAAAAAAATAAATGAAGAACATGCTGATTTATATTTCATGCATATTAGCATTTTTTCTTCATTATAAAAACTTAGAATGAGGCTTTTAAAATGTTTTGATATTATAACTAAGTAGTTAATATTTTCATAAACTATGTTCCATAAATCCATGGGTTATATTTACAAAAACATAAATACAGACAACCCAAAAGCTTGATATATTTTAATTTCATCCAAACTCCCTGAGATTTCACAATGATGCAAAAATACCACTGCATGCATGCTTCCACTCAATGGCACAAATGTTTTGAAGATTTCCTTCAAAAGATAAGATGATAAAAAGAAATACCATACCAGTTGGATCAAAGTCTGGAAAATAATCTGGACAATTCTGAGCAGTGATTCTTCCAGCAGGCGTGTCGTCCCAGCACAACCAGCCATCCCAGGTTCGGTTGCAGAACAAACCTGGATATTTAAGAGGAATGCAGTAGTTAATTCAGCACACAGTCACTCCTGAACCTGCTCTGGCCTCCCAAGCAATATTCCCATCTGCAGACAATCATGTTTTCTTTTTTAAGTTGTGCCGTGTGTCCTCCCCTTGTTATTGCTACACTTTGCGTGGCATTCAGGTACCACAAGCTATGTGGCTTTACTGACTTGGTGTTAGTGATGTTAATCTTACTGGAAAGTAAAATTTTAGGACTATTGAACTGAACTTTGAATGTAGGGTCTGATCATACAAATCCTTCTTCTATCCCTGGCTGTAAACATGTACACTAGGGCAAAGGAAGTAGGGAGGGCTCAGTTATCCAAAGACCTTATAGACACCCAATATTCATTTCACCTTCTTCTGTTCAGCAGGTCTGAAAGTTTTTAGGGACGGGTCCCTGTGAGGTTGTTGCTCAACTTGAGATCATTCAGATAACTATGGACCCAGTGAAGCAAGGTGCATGGCTGCAGACAAGGTGCAAACTCTGCCTACCGATACTGTCCGGGTCATCATGGTGTGATCTTGTCCTCATCACACCCTTTTGGGAAGGTAGCACTGTCGATGCTATGTCCTCTACAAGGGCTGCTCCCAGCTCCAGAAATGATGGCTGCACTAGGGGGGCAGAATGCAGCTCATTCTCAATTCCTGTTTTACAGAGATGTTACATACTCTGGTAGCCGTACTATAAGACTACTTGCTGTAACACAATTTCCTGGCTTATTGTGGTTTTATTCAAGTAACATATTAAAAAAAAGAACCCTATAATTCATTAGATTTAATTTCAAATCAGTTTGTGTTGGGGAAAATGTGTTTATCATCAAGACAATCAGATTAAAGGGACATTCAGTGGGAAGACACACCTTGCCTTTTTTTGCTCTGGTCCCTTTCAGAATTACTGCTATGAACATGTAGGTTGTTTTTGAGAGTCATATGGGAGGTATGTAATAACCATTGAAAGTTAATAAAATATTGGCAGCTAATTACTTCTGGTGCTTTTGAAATTATCCACAGATAAGCTTTCCCTAGGAAGCAAGAAAGCTGTAAAAAGATATCTGAATTGTTTAAATTTGCACCAGTAACTGTTTTTAAATCAAAATAGTTGCAGATTAAAAATTGAAAGCATAAATCTTTCCAAATTAACTTTTTCATATATATATATATCAAAAAATAAAAGTTACTTTTATGAAAAGCTTTTCTTCATTAGCTAAGATTTTTTGCCCACATATTTTTCCATTGTCAAATTAAATATGCTAATGCTACTTGTTCACTTAATTAACCAACCATCATATCAGCAGTTGTCTTTCCTTCAGGCATTCTCATGTTCTTCTTTAGCTTTAAGAAGTATCTGAAAGACTTTTAGGAATCATTTTGTAAAATCAGAGAAAAAGAAGAGTAGAAAATGTTTGGAACTCGCGTTTGTATCTGAAAGACACTGCAGAATGGGGTTGGTAGGAATTTCTAGCTTTAAATCTTTGCCTTGCCTGATAAAGAAAAAAATTACTGATGTTGATCCATACTGTATGGAATGTGTCTTTCACGGTAAGCAACAGGTATGCACACATATATCCATAAATATATATATATGTATACACATACATAAGTATATAAGGTTTTTTAAGTGTTGCAAGAAATAAAACAGTGTAAGTGATAAAACAAGAGTTCAACACCATATTGTTGTATCACCAGATAAAAACATTTTTGGATGATCAAGGAGTGTGGGAATGCTGTGCTGTCCTGGAGGAAGCTCAGTGTGCCTGAGCTCCGCATTTTGTTACTTCTTGGGATTTAAGGTAATCAATTCTACCTTGAAATGGGCAAGATAAGAATGTATCATGCTCCATTACTTTGTCTCTGCTGACACATGGCCACTTGTAATGCTGCCACAGCTCACCTGTATGATATCATCTCTCTGGTTCCTGAGTGTGAGACACTATGCGGTTCTCTTCAGCTTGCTGCCATCAGCTTCGAGACTGAGGATTATCAAGGATTTAAACTATTGTTGTTCCAGTCTATAAATGAGCCACATCAGAAACTGCAGAGATGCCAGGGAAAAATTACACACATCTCTCTGGCTCTGTGTAGTTGTACCAAACACTGGGCTTCACTGCAAACTCCACAAGTGTTTGTGTTGAAAATGCATGATCATTATACCCCCTTCAGCTCATGTGTTGGGCTCTTCCTCTCATCAGACACCCCTACAGTTGTGCTTTGCATTAAGGGAATTTCCCATTTGAACCCATCCTCTCTTTCACATTTGCAGTCAAGAAACTTAGACCCTTGTTCACTTCCAACCCTCTGTGAAGTTTAAATGTTGGATGGCTAGTGAGGATCCCGTCATTCAGTCAGAAACACAACTTCAGTAGTGTTGGCATCATTCGTTAGTCACTCATTACCTTCATTCTGGGTGATAAAAGAATTGAGTGCATGTTGGCATGAGCATAACAGTCCCCAATGACATCACTTAAATCTAGCTGCCAGTTGAAGGAATGCAGAACTGCTGTGCTGGTTCTGCCACTGCTGTCCTGGGATAACGCTGACCTTGAGAAAATATTACTAGGACACCACCCAGCTCATGCCATGTGAACAAGGTGAGAAAGGAAGGTGAATCCAGCAGAAATATCAATGTCTGAAAAAATGACATGTGAACAGAGCTGGAGGCTAAAACAGTAATCTGAGCAGACAGTAAGTTTTTTCCTCCCTCAAGCCCCAGCAGCTCAAGGTTTATTTACTTTTGAAACACAATGCTTTCTATGCCATAAGCCTGTTTAAATATGTCTGGGTTTTTCTCATTATTGCCCTGAATGAAAGCCCATTTGAAGTTATGAGAATCTCAATATTCACTCCAAAACATTTCTGCATCAAGACCTGAGTATCTTAACATCTAATTATTCTTTGAGCTTTAAGTAGACCAGTTAAATCTTTGTGGTAGAGTTGTGGAAATTCCTTTGGTTCTTGTATTACAAAAAAATCCCACATTATCTCCACCCCCTTTATTAGTTTGGGTTTTTAAAATAATGCTTTTTAATATAGTTTCTCTTTAAACTGTGTCCTGAGTATCACTGTTCTTTACTTGCATAAATCCCCACAATGCCTACAGTACTTCTCTCTAGCTTCCTTATAACTTCTTCCATATTTTCTGTGAGAAACAGAGACCAGAACACTCAGTCCCAACCAGAAATGCTTCTTCATTCATACTGAGGCATTGTAGCATCACTATTATTTGTCATTTCAGGTTTTTAATCTTAATATGTGACTTGTATGTAGTAAAGATGTGTCCTCAGTGCTTTATAAACCTCTTTTTGCCTCTGTTACTGCTGAGTATAGAACATCTGTAACATCCGTGTTGGTACAGAGTATGACAGCTATCAGTCAATCCAAATGACAGAAAAATGAAACAGTGAGCAAAGCAAACAGAATAACATTTATATTTAAGAGATCACTAATCACAATCAGGTCCTTGTGTGAGCTTGCTGAAAGGTTCTGGAAAATGCCATTCCCTAAAGAAGAACAAGAGACATTCAAGCAGCAAAGCACTGAACCGAGCCAGAAATGCAGACGATGGGGAGGAAGGAAAAGCAATTCATTCCCTGGGCTCATTCCAGGCTTTTTGTCTTTCTTTGCATGTACGTCTTCCTGCACCCTGAGGAAGACTATGGGTTAGTATGCAGAAGAAAATGTTTCTTTATAGAGATATAAGCAAGTGTGGCAATATACAGGTTATTTTTTAAATCTTTTTTACCTTTTTTCTTATATGGAGGAGCTCTGTTCATCCTCTCATAGCATTTGAACTGCGAATCTATTATCTTCTGTCGTATGACTGAATTTTCAGTTACTACAGGCTCTAATGTAGGATCAGTGTAATTTACAGTAGAAGAAAGACTTGGAACCATTCTCTGTACAGAAAGGAAAAACTGTTAGTACATGGGAATAAATAGGAAGGTAAAATAAAAAAGAGGTTCAGAAATTTCTATCATGCATTCTTCAAAGGCCTTTTATTTGCACATATGTTTAGCATTATGATAGCCCTTATACTGCTTGAAAAATAAATGCTGAAATTTTACTAGTTTACCTCATTATAAACTTGGGATTTTAACCAAACCCTTTTTCTTGGCAGAAGAGAGACCCATAAAATATTTGATAAAGTTTTCAAAATCTTTTCATGTAGCTTAGTGAACTGCAAAAAGAAAATTATATCTGCCCAGAGTTACACCCATGTATTTCCTCTCACTTGTGCCAATTTCTCTCCAACTGCACAGACAAAATACCTCAGTGCCACAATCTCACAACAGATTATTTCATGTTTTATGCCACCTGCTTTAAGCTGCTTCAACTGTTGAGGTCACAGAAATACAGGGCAGAGAGTTTAAACCTCACTACCTGATGTTGGCTCCTATTTAAGTACCTAAAAAAAGTGACCCTAAATTTGAGAGTCTGAATAACAAAGTCTTGTTTGGCATCTTCTGACTTCCACTCTGAGCTGCCTGAAGGGCAAAGGGAAGGTGTGATGACTCCGGAAGGAAAAAATTTTAGGTAGAGAAACCAGCTATCTTTTTTCCATCCATCCATCCATCCATCCATCCATCCATCCATCCATCCATCCATCCATCCATCCATCTATCCACCCATCCTTCCATCTGACTGCCACACAGCCCAGGTCTGTAAGCCAGGGTGGAAATGAGTGTGGAGCTTTAGTGAATGCTTTTCTGCCTTAATCCTGTATTAGGACACTTCTCTGCATGAAGGTCTCTGATTCTCCAGCCAAAGCAATGCTGCTGTGACCACTCCCTTTTATGACCCTCTACTTTTTCCCTATAGTAAATCATACTAAAACCATCACAAACACCAACGGAGTCATTTATGGGCTGCTTAAAAACTTAGCATTCTCATAAACACACAGACTTGACGTTTTTAGCATCAAATACTAGTACCCAGATCTGTAAGCAACCATTTGTAGTTGTTCAAACTGCAAATATGACAGCCTGAAATTTCAGGTATCAACTTGCTTCTTAACTTGTTGCTTCCCTTTTTTTATTGCACATCTCAAGCAACTGTATCTCATTAATAAATTACTTTCTTTTCCATTTGCACAGCTAAAACACCTTGGCAAAATACATGGCAAAACCACAATATGTTTGACTTAGTTGAAAAAAACAGGCATTACTTTATCCAGATGCTTCTGTACTAAACCATGTCATTTTAATCCTTTTATACTCACATATGCAATTAATTTTTCCTAATTTAATCTCTTTTGATACTAACATTTTTAATTTGAACTCTATATAGATACTGTTTGAAGGCTGGAGGACAGTGAGGCAATTTATCTCACTGCACTTTAATAGGTACTTAAATAAAATGGGATGAGTAAGGAGAAAGATATTTTCTGGCAGATACAATTTTATATAAATTTTTATGTGTATGTATACACACACAAACACACAGATATACTTGGGCAGTGAAGCCATTGGGAACATTTCTTCTGGGCATCCAAGTGAAAAATTAAACACTCAGAAAGCCAGAACAGGAAATACAGAAGCAAAGCCAAACCTATCACAGGTCCCTCACTTATGTAAAGATTAAAGGGAATAGCTGGAGTCTATGAGGATCATTTAAAAATCAAGCAATCAATGTCCTAAATCCAGCAAGAAGTGCAGGAAAAGGGCAGATAAGGTTCTTTGGACACTCTCGGATCTGTTTTAGCCCTTTGTGTCTATGTATTGCCACAGGCTTTGATCATTCATAGATATTCCAGGCTTTTTTTTTTCTTTCTTATTCTGAATAATATCCCCAGTTCCAAGGTGTTTGCACTGAAGAGAAGAATAATGGTATCACCAAGGAAAGCTAAGGGGGTTTCTGTGGCATCCCCTCTGTTCTTGGTGATTCCTCTGTTACTCTGGGCCAGTTTGGGAACATGCTCCTATTCTGAAAGCATAACCATCTGATTATGCTTGGAAAACATCAACAATTTTCCTTGCCCTGAAACAATGCTTTTATGTTACTTGTGTTTTCTTCTAGGAAGGAGATAATTTGTTCTTCACATCTGTTTGACCAAACCAGATCAACATCACTTCACACTGACAGAGACCAGAAACACTGGTGTTGCTGGCCATAAATAATATTGCGGTTTCATTTGCTTTACCTGTACAGAATAAAGCACAAAACAGACATGAAACAATTGGCAAATGCCAGCTACACAGATAGAAACTATAGAAAATGTTCAGTGGTTCAGAACATCTTTTCCCTCTTCTAACTTTTTCTGTATCCTCTTTTACACACCATTTCTAAAAGGATGGACCATTCCTGGAAGATTGCACAGTATAGAAACATGTAAGCTGAAATCAAAAGTACCATATGCAATCAGAAAAGGAATGCTCTATTTACACCTTTTAACTGGTGATACAAAAATTTGTTGTAGGGATGATGCTTTTGAGGGGTATGATATTATTCAGAGACCGAAGACACCCTACTCTTAAAGTTCAGTTTCGTAACTCCCCATGAGTGATGGACTAATCCAGCTCCTGAAGTCAGCTCTTGTTGGATACAGGTTAATGAGAATATTTTAATACCTGGAGGCAGAATAGAATAAATGGTGGCAAATAGGATAATTATCTTGGATTGTGCACAAAATTATTTAAAGTGCTCAACCTTGTAGCCAGGAGGGCTGCCCATTTTACCACCTCTGAGCAAGGCAATCACAGCCCAGCTGAAATTGCCAGCAAAATTTCTATTGCTCACAGTGAGGCCAGGGATTCACTCAGAGAGATTAAAAATATGGATGAGACTGTGACACTAAAGCTCAATGGAAATTGCTTCATCAATGGAAATCACTTAATAGCCTACAGCAAATCTAAAGCAAGTTTGGATAAAGACTGGAATAATTATATTAAATTACAGCTGCCTGCTAAAGTACCTGATTTTGTTTTTCCTATTACCAAACAGAAAGACTCAGATTTTCAAAGTTAGTTGCACACAAATCTTTCCAGGCACTTTTGATGTAGCTGAATAGCTTATGTGTGAAATCAAATTAAGGGGTTATATTTAGGTGTGTTACTGGCATTGTTCATCTGTGATGCACCCTTTAAATGTACTCCTTGCCTTGATTGCCCTTGCTCGCTTCTGTTTGCCTAGAGTTAAAAAGCTGATCATGGAAGTTTGAACAATATTTTCTGCTACCTTAAAATCAGATGACCATTTCAGCAGACTAACGAGAAATTTGGCAGCTGGTGTTCTGCTGGTTTTTCAATGCTGGTGTTTTCCACCATGCTAGGAGAATCACACGTCCACCACCACTGTGGGACTTGGAGCCTAAAGCCAATCATTTCAGCGAGCAGATGATCCAGCCTTATACTTCAGCCAGACAAAATCTTGGTACAGTTTGTGATGTCAGATACTACCTTTTTTGTTGTTTGTTTTCTTGTGCTCCTTACAGTAGTGGTCAGGAAAGGACAAAGGGGACAGAAAGAAATCTCTGGACCTTTATTCTCTTATCAGAAGTAGCAGAAGCTTGTGCATGGCTACACAAGGATCATGTGCATAGGAGAGGGTGGGAATGTCCCACAAGTCTCTGTGTGTCTGTGTGTGTGTGTGCTCTCATGAAATCAATGGTTTCGAATCACCTCCTACTATGTTTTAGTCATTATACCTAGGTATTTTAGGAATTAAGTTTTAAACCATGTGTTTTCACTATTAAAAAAGTCAATATTAAATAATTTTCACCTGGTTATTACCTATGGTATTGAACAAATTTGGAATGTTCAGAGTCCATTACTGCATCTTAAAAATGCTTCCTATAGATCCATCAGTTACTTCAGATGGAAGAATAAGTGAGGTTGATACAATAAAGCAATGCTTCACTTACTTATAAACATTCTTTATTAAGGAGAAATAAATAATTCACAACTTAAAAATCAGGATGTGTTTATAGCCTGAGAATGATTGGCAAGATTTCTTCAGGAGAAAGATGTTTAAGTGATGTCCTATGCAGCAGTTTAGCAGCCGTACATATGATGTCACTCCTAGAAGTCCAAGTAAATGACGTCATACATACGACCACCAAGCCACCACGTGACAAATGACTGTTACAAGAAAATGTATTATCAATACAAAGAGAAAAAAACAGGGTGCTGTGAATGATGAAGTTCACTTTATACCTAGAATAAAGGAATCTAGACAAAGCAATTTGATTTCATTATTAGACTATATCAAAACAGATAGTGCCAGACACCTGCTACTGACCTGTGCAAGACTGTCCATTTCTGCAAGAGAGAATACAGATCAAACAAACCCAAAACTCCTTATTTTCTTTTCTTTTTCACAAACTATTGTACAGAATGAACAAGCACCCCCAAGTATTTTTCTTCCACCATCAAGGAGCTTGAAGTAACTGTTGACAATACGTAACATTTAGGAAAAGAAGGTGTTTGAAGATATCTATGCTTTTGTTTCTCTCCTCCTTCCACTAAATGCAGTCATTTTGCAGCATTTATTGTTGAACTCAGTCAAAATATATTTAAATTTTTGGGTGCTCTGTTTGTTATTGACCCATTTTGTGGGTCACTAAACTCCTGGCCTTCAATGCATCACATCTTTCATTGAGAGCTCAGCATGCTTTAAGCTGATTGCAGAGCCCCTCCACTCCTCAATTATGTTTGAGCCACTTTTGACAGCTGCTAGCATTAGGACAGAGAAGAAAATGACTGTGATACCTTGGGAAGGTCATTAGTGCATGGTACTCGGTAAATGTAACAATAATTTCTTACCCATCACAAATGTGCTAGGAAACAGCAGACCATTTCTTTGGGGAAATACCTTGGCATGACATGTTTTACTTAACCACTGAATGTTCAAATTTTCCCATATTCAATTGCTGTTGAAGCAGGACAGAAATTACCTCACAGCAAGATCCCATATGACTTACCTTGCAGATTTTGGCAGCTGTTTAAACAAGCACGAGATTATCAGCCACAGCAGATGACAACAAGACACTTCTAATGAAAAGCAACTCATGAATCTTACAGCTCTCCACTGCTGCAGGTTTTGCAGGGAAGCTTTACTCCTAGCGTAGCCTGATGCAAACTGCAGGCCTAAAAGAAGGCTGTAGAATACTCCATGGATTTTTTGCCTGCAGCTCTGACTATTATCTTGCAAGAAGCCTCATTAGGGCAATCAGCTGCATAGCAATATTCTTATTATTTTAAAAAGCAAAGATGGGAGCAAGAGGTCCTGATCACCTCTGAAACTGGGGCGAATATAAAAGAATACATCATTCCTCTCCCTCTTGGGACAATGAGTAGCTTGAGTCTCAAATTGTCACACTAATTCTCAGTATCTTAAATCATCAGTAAGTAGCTTGTTTTCCTGAGATTTCTGAGAATACCTCCAGAACTTTCAAGTCCACTTGCTTACAGCTTGAAGCAACCTACAGTTACAGATGGAAATGCACACTTCAGAACAATGGCTTTCAAAGGCATGATCTCGGTGATGAGACCCAGGGGTATCTCATCATCCAAGCCTGGGGAAGCCTCTGGTAGCCCAGTGATGCCAGACAGCAAGCAAGGCTCTGACAAAGCATGCCAAAGGAGGCTGTGACAGATCTTCAGCAGCTCTTCTGGCCCACCAATGAGTGGGACCTGCTCTAGACAAGATGTTGGAAGAGCTACTGTCTAATCAGGAAAAGGTTTGTGCTTACCACTCCTGCACCAACATGAGTTTTAATGATTTGTGGTGAGAGCTGCTAAGCTGGGCAGGAGCCCAAGGGAGCATGTGGCCGCAGCACCTCACCAGCACATACTGCACTCCCAACCAGGAGATCTAAAGGGTACACCACGAGCAATACCCTCATCATAGTGACTAATGTTTTACTAATTGGCTCTGGAGAATCAAACCTACTGCAACGGCATTCCTAATCACAGCAGTTTGTGCAGTTCCCAAAAAATACATTTAGCCACTCACATAATTAATTTCCCATGTTTTGTGAATGGCAATTATTCAGATGCCTTTCACGAGCTGACACGATGTACTGGACTGTGTATAGTTTAGTGACTGAGGCTTGGTAACAATTTGACAGATTTAGACTTAATGAACTTGTGCTCAAAATTAATTTGTTTTAAAATACAACCTTGATCAAATGTTCCTAATTGAATAATAGTGCAGTCTTCAGCTGCAGCACCCATTCTGTCCTTCCTGAGCACTTTGTTTTTGGTGCAGGACCAACACAATTGGAATATATGAGAAAAAAAATATTCCATCAATCCTCATTTACAGGAGAAAACCAAACCACCATCTGTAGGCACTAGATGACAATTCTTACTTGAAAAAATCAAGTAGAACACAGAACTCTCTTTCCTCAATGTCCTGCAAAGCTCATCAGTCACGCAGGAAGGAGACCCACGCTTATTTCCTTCTCCTCATTCTCAGCAGTATGATGCCCCCAGACACACTGTGTGGATGCTCTATCCTTCTTGTGGAGAGAAATGTGCACTAAGGAGATGAACTAATTGCTCTAGTGCACAGGGCCTCACATACTTGACAAAACAAATCTCAGTCACATTCTGTGGCTCTCAATAATTACTAAAAATGAGAGAGCATCAGGAATAATGTGCAATAAGGAATAATGAAGAGTTAAAATTTTAAATGGAATTCACTTTGAATTGTAGGGGTCTGTCTGGTGATGTTGCAACCATCATCCTTATTTCACATCCAGAAGCAAGGGAACCCATCAGAGAGGAAGACAATATGGAGTTAGTTTTATTTTTCTATTAGGCTTTGGAGCAACTGGTGCTTTAGGTTTTGTGTGGCAAAGGCAAGTTAATATGGACCTTTAGAGAGAAGAGTCAAGTCCTATTTATTCTATGTAAAAAACATACATATATAAGAGAGGTAGCATCTATCAAAGGTACCAAACCTACTTGGTGACAGACCTAAAGGCTGGAGACTGTGGGGAGGGGGGTGTCTATGGATAACTTGTAACTAGGGTCTAGGATAAAACATTCAAGGAGAGATATGGGATGAATCTGGTGCCTGTGGTAGGAAAAAATGTATAAACAGAGAGGAGAAAGAACGGGTTGTGTTGCTTTGCAACAGCTTGCAGTCACCAACTGAGACTGCAGGGGACAGATGAGAGGATAACAGTAAACCATCAAAGCCATCAAAGAAGATCTGGAGGGCGGTCTGTGGGTTGGTAGAGAACAGGAATGGGAGATTACCTTTGTGTCACAAATCACTTTGATTACTCTATCTTCCTCAGCCTTGGACACCACCTGACAAAGAAGTCCCAGGGACTCATAGCTCTGAGAACTGAGGCGTGATTTAAAGAACCAAAGAGTGGGAGCAGTATTTTTGGAAGAAAGACCCCCTTCCTTTTCACAGAACAAAAATAAAATTCATGGTTTCAGTCAGCTACAGGTGGGGAAATTTTTGGAAAGATGACTGATGCCAAATATTTTTTGTATTTGATCTAACAGTGGCAAGTGATATCCAGGAAACAAAGCTTGTGCATGGTCTACTTCTATGACCATTCCTTTCCCCTACTGGAAGATGAATCAATCTAGGGAAGTGTCTAAGTAGATCACAGTATGGCCACTGCAGTGAGGAAGGAAGGAATATAGATATTGGAACAATGTAAGGACAGCTTAAGTTATCCATTGAGGTCAGAAGTGGGAGAGCCCTCTGCTGAAAAGATATCCAAAAAGGAAAGGGATACAGATCTCACCTCAGAGTTTCTTAAAGAAATCCTGTCCCTGGAGTACTGCAGGAATAAGCATACAACTAACATTGGACACATGATACCATTGGTGGGAGATTTAACAGATTTGTGGACATCAGGGCAAGGATCAGCTCAGCTTGTCAAGGGCTGACCTACAAACTCATATTGTAAGTCAGAGCAGCTCAGACACTCAGAAATACTGTTGACAATTTCAGTTAGCAGAATATTTACAGTCCCATCATTTGACTGGGGAAGAAAAATGATCTGGAACTGTTCCACCAGTCAGCATTGGCTTGTGGGAAGAATGGCTGACCTTTGCCAAGACCCCATTAGGCAATGCAGATCATCTGGGACTCAAGCCCAGAAGGCAGCTGGTGTCTGTCAGGCTGTTTGGCTAGATGATCTAACTTTGGTTAGATGATCTAACATGATCTCTGACCATGGGTGATGTCCCAGACAGTGCACTGCTATATGCATCCCGTGCAGGGCAATGTATAACAGCCACCAAAGGACACAAATATGAGAGTACTCTGATACACCTCAAGGCAGAAAATTTTTTCCAAGCACAGGGAAGATTCCTCAAAGAATTAACTAGTTATGGGCGAATTCCTTTTGAGACCAAGTTAACAGAAATGTGTTAGCTCTTCTCTGTTCTTTCTCCTGCTCTACAGCTCTTCTTTGGTTGATAGTCCTAGTCCTAAACTATGAGTTCAGTATTTTACCAGAGTGAGAAATTCTTCTTTGTTCCCCATGATCTCATTTCATTTTTTTTTCCCTTTTGTGTCCTATCTACCATTCTCTTACTGTTCCTTCCCTCTTTTTTATCCATATAAATTTAAGTGGCAAATAGCACTGCAGGCAAGTCATGCTAGGATGAAAGGAGGCACACAACCCAGCAGACTATCCAGGGAGAGCAGTCTATACCGTTCCCCGGTGCGTCTTCTGATCCCTTTTCTACAACGTATATCCAGAAAAGATGGGAGTTGATCAGAAGGTGCAAACAAATAAATGTTCCACATTCAGGTGTCAGAAGAGAAACTGAGAAGCAGGGCATACATGAGGAGCTAATGAACAAAACACAAGACGAATAAGAATGAAAGCTGTTTTCAGGAGCACAGAGTTAAATGGTTGAGGAATAAGGTGGCATCTAGCATGCGAGTTACTCATACCACACCAAGGCTGAGAGATGCTCGTTCCCAGAAGCATTGTTCTGACATATTCTGACCATTCTGTAACTGAGGCTCTGGGCAGTATTGTAATTTCTAACTACCTGCAGTATCTTTGATTTTATGATAATTGCTAATATTTTGAGGTTTCACAAGTAGAGATCAGAAAATATATTCAACTTACATAAGAGGTATTTATTCAGGTAGAAATTAATTAGTTACATATTTAGAACAGCAGTTTCTCAGCCATGTTACACATTGAAATAATGATAAAATTGACATTAAACTGTTGAAAATAGCATTTGAAGTTACTAACTAAACTTTATACTGTTACCTTTCATTTCAGTTGCTTTCATAATTGCATAGTAACTATAAACAGTGAAAATCCAGTTACCTAAGCCAGTCTGAGTATCACACAGTGATGTTAAGCAAGTTTTCCAACACAAAAGTTTTCATGTCACTGATAGGTTGTAGCCAGTAAAAAAAAGAAATGAAAAATCACATGCATTACCTTCGTCAGACTTGCAGTTTTCTCTCACCAAGCAACAATGGTTTCAAGTTCAACATTTTATGATGTATCTTATTTAGAAACTTTGCTAATCTTATTTCAAAGTTTATCAGTAACGAAACTAATTTCTTCACCTGTACAATATAGTAAATATAACTCAGTATTCCTTATTTTTCTGAACATCACCACAAGTTTAAATTTGTCAGGTGTCAGGAGCAGCTCAGTTTTCTTATACTTACAATTAGAAGGATGATCACTAAGAAGCAACTGTGGGTTGATTTTTTCATTGTGGAGGCTTCCTGGAGAGACACGGTGTAGCTGACCCTTCTGGGAATTAAACAGCAACAAAAGCAATATTAAACTTTATTTGTTAAGGTAAAGTCCTTGTCTTTTTACACCTAAAGTGGGCTTTATGTGTTTACGTTTCTCCAGCCTTGTGTATGCTCATATTTGATTTCACTGGAGTCCTGTATGCCTTTAATTTGGTGTCCTCTGTGGAAGTGGTGAGTTCAGTTGATGTGGAGTACAGCTCCATGTTACTATGTTACCAGCAGCAGATTTAGGTTAAGCTCTCCATCTTCACCAGGTGAGGCTACCTTGGTTGTCATGATTCAGCTGCTTCTAACCTACAAATACAGCTGCTGACCTATGAAGAATCTGGATATTAAAAAAAATTACCTAGACACCCCAGAAAGATCTGGTTTGCAGAAAAGTGTAATGGCAGATCAAAAAGCACATTTATGGAGCTAGAGAAAGCCAGAGGTTGGATAACCTCAGGAAAAGAGAGAAACTGGGAACACCATCACGGCATTACACGCTCCCTAGTGCAGGTAGCTCAGTCAGGCTGCAGACAGACTCACAGCAGAGTAATCCTCAGGCTGTCAAGAATCACTGCTTCAGCCACACAAAGTAGTGGAGGGACAGAGCATCGACAAAACTCCACAGCCTTGGAGGGAAGTGGATCAGCAGCTTTTTCATTTTCCTTTTTTTTCCTAAATCAAAAACCATCTGGCCTTCCTGGAAGAAACATCCAGGGGTCACCATGTATCATCATGTTACTTCACAGTTGTGGGAGTTCAAGCAAGCAAAGCTCTTAGCATTAAAATGTCAATTTTAGTGTTATAAAAGTGGAACTTTTGCATTAAAGTGAGAAACACGGCTTTTGTCAAGACAAAATGTCTTCTGGTGTCTCATGGACCATTCTTGGTGCATAGGCTGAGAAACATGCCTATAGATCACCTTTGGCCACAGTAAGACAGTGAACACTCACACACCTTTATTTTACAGAGAGTTTAGAAACTAAGGGTGAAGCGCTTTGTACCTGGGCTAACAATCCTGTCAGCACCCTGCATAGCTGGAACCCTGAAATTTAATGGGGAGAAGGCACACAGACTTGGATGGTTAGTCTACTTGACATGTAGTGAGCAACACAGTCACCTGTGTAACATTTATCTCTGCAACAGCACTGTAACAGCTTTCCTCATCTTGAAATGGTTTGGAAGGTCATCCATTTTCAGAGGTGAAGGAAATATGAGATCTGTTGTAACTCTCCTCATCTAAAGCAGAAATATGTAATCCTAAAATGTAATAAAGGTGTGGCACTTACACTTCAATGTAGCACATGGGGATGTAGTCTCCTACTAGATCCAAATGGGAGCACTGCAGTCATGCCACTGAGATTACATAGAGCACAAGGTGATGGAAAAGAGGGTTCAGAGGATTTGTGTTTAATAAGAAGTAGCCTTACTACTGTCTGAGCCTTGCCAGAACCACTCTGGTGCGACAGAGGTAATAGAACAGGCAAATGACACACAAATAATACGTAATTACTCTGTCCACTACATATTCGTATTTGATCAGCAATGGTAGTCAACTTAATTAAAGCACAGATTGGATAGCTAGATGAGAGGAAATACCTGGAACTGTCTGCATCTTCTCCATACTATTCACTGCTGTGTGCATTGGTTCAAAACTGCCAAAAAGATTCAGGGGCATGTAAACAACGGGTCTTGGTCAGCAGTGCAATGAGCAGACATACAACGCGAATGTACATGGAGTTCATGCAGATACAAGCTGTACTGTAAAACGTTCTGTAGAGTGGTGTAAAGCCACTCTGGTGGGTGCCTCTATTCTTGCTAGCCTCACTACTGCTGCTGCCGCTATAGGGACTTGGCAAAATGCAAGCACATGAAGGGTTTTGCCTTACAGACTGTTGACAGTTCTAAAATACACATAACTTTCTCCAAACAGCACAGAGATCAACACAATATTTTGACCTAGAATGCATAAGCAAAACCAATAGCAACTGAAGTTACCTGCAATACATCTACTTTGCCTGTACTTTGTGATGGGAATGGTTGCAACACCATGTTGGGTTATAGCTGTGGCTACCAGCAAATCTTATCCTCATGAGAATTTGTGAACATTTGTTATTATGTACTGAAAGAGCTATTTAAAATGTTTCTTGCTCCCATCTCTCCTAATTTAAAAAAAAAAAAAACAACAAACCAAAACCAAGCCATCTGTAAAATATTTAACACATTATTTCCCCCTCTGTTAACTGTGATGACTGTGCCATATGATACCACATACGAGTAAATGAGTAAGAATTATTTCCCACGCGAAATCTTATATAGTCTTGATATTTCTAGTCTTTCTTTTTCTAGCCAACTCTAACAGGAATGGCTGATGTGCTACATAGAATCCAGCACCTTGGTTTTCGTCCTCTTTCAGAGTCTTTTCTAGTGGCAATTTCAGTAATTGTTGAACAACATTTTAACAATCCTTTTATAAAGCCTCAGACTAAGGAAGTGGCTTTTGTCTACTTTAAGCATAAGAACAGTCCATAGCACTACAGAACATTTGGGTTAGCATCCATTTCCAGTCAAGGATGATGATCACACTCAAATGAAAAGGTACATGCAGCTAAAATGTGTTGATCAATGGGCAGGGCTAGATCAATGGTGAGGCAGAAAGATTAACCGAAGGGAGCCCTGAGAGACAGACCCCGTCAACCTCTGGAAGAAGAAACAGACCAGCATCTCCACGGCTCTGCCCTCATGTCCAGAGATCCAGGTTCAGGTGTGACATGGCAAGCAACCTGGGATGTGCAAAGCAGTGCCCTCAAGTGCCCTGGGGTTTGGGTCTCTTGTGATAGAACTACTGCTTCTTTACACTAACTGGCACTACCTCCCATGGACAACCTGCTTGTGGCCAAAGGGTGGCTAGGTAGCCCAGAGCAGCCTCATGGAGAGTGTAGGTACTGCCCTGATTGCTGTTTCTATACTATTTATCCTTTTTCCATAAGTCAAACAGTGTTCTTTCTTGATGTTAGGATAGTATCACGGGCTTCACACATTTAACATCCTTTATTTGGTGATTGATCAAAAGCAGATTGCACAAGTCCAGTACTTTTCCATGGTTGTATCAAGTCTTCACCCTCTGTTGCTTATAATAGTTATGTATGAAATCCCTGTCTATTTTTTAAACTATAATATTGTTCTTTCTTTCTTTGCAAATGTAGCATAGCTCATTATGTGCTAAAATATTCCTCCTGCTCTAGCTATTATAGTAATACCACTGACACCTTGGGATTATTCCTGAAGCTCATCTGGGTACAAGCACAACATCCTACTTAGTAGTGACATCTCTTTTGGCTCTATCTAGATTTCTAGAGCTGCAGCACTAAGCTTGAACAGGGCTTCAATTACAATTACGTTGGGTTACCCAGAAGGCGGGACAACCCTCTCTGAACAGCCAATTGCACAAGGATGACATAGGGGGTCACAGTCAGTCATAAAGGAGGCCATAAGGGGGAAGAATCAAAAGAGGGCGGTAGAGCAACATTTCTTTGCTGAGGTCTGAAGAAATTATAAGAAAGAAAGGCCTTTCTGACAGAAGAACTGGAAAAAACCTTCGCATTTAATTATTCTGCTCTGATAATTCTGCAGTGCCATCTCTCACAATAGTGCTGACATACCTTTGGAGGAAGAAATGGTTTTAACAGCACAAAATGGGATGTGTGGGGGTTGTGGCTAAGTACAGAAGTGTAACACAAAAGTAACTTTCTCAGTCATTGTCTTATCCCCAGAAACTCTGAAAATTCACTTGCTACCTCCTCAATTGGTCTCAAGCCTTTCTTTCCACTCTCAGGGTGAAAAGCTGCATACCCACCTCCAACCCCAAGGTCTCTAGGATTTGTTAACTTGCAGAGAGGCTTGCAGACCCTAGAAAGTGCTTTGTCCTGCAGCACAGAAGAGCACCAATGCACTCTGCCTGTATTAGCACTGGACAGTGAAACACAGGGCAGAGGCACCAGGGACCAGGCACAGGCAAGTAAACAGACCTCACTGTTGAGCATGCTGGGAATTTAAATCCAAGGAGGAGGATGAAGATCTGCTTATATTGCCGAATGCACAGATAGTTTGAGGGAAAGTATTAAATTTTTCCCTTAATTCCCAGATGGATATTTTACTCCTGGGTTCCTCATTTAGGCTACTGGTTTGAGCCAGGAGTGAGCTGTACATCACACTTCTATAATCCCAAATACTGCGCAGACCAGCATTGTACCTGTAGCCCCTTCAGGCAGTGGAAATGCCATGGATGTGATCCCCATGCAGGAGAAGGAAATAGAGCCAAGGCCACCTACTTCCCAAGCAGATGCTCTAGCCATTAGCCTGGAATGGGCTGCAAATGGTTTAACTGGCAACAGAAACTTCTGGCAAACATATTTCAGAGGGAAATAGAGAGCTCTGTTCAGTTCTTCCCAATATGCCAGAAAACTGGTGACCATCAGTCCCAGGTGGAGAGACATGCCTCCCTACAGTCTTCAGTCCAGGAAGATAAGGCAAGGCAAGACGGAGGATGCATCTAGTGTCTTGCATTCCTGTATTCCCTATCAGTTACCATTTCACAGCTCCTGTATCCTTTGTCTACCCTCCTTATGTTTTCATATGAAAATCTCACGAGAAATACATGTTCCAAACTCTCAGTTTCAGGTGTGGAGCAGGTAAAGGTATTGCTACATGAAAACTGCAGGCATCTAGGTCACTTGCTGGATCTTATCTTAGTCCTTTTGGTAGTCTTGGAGATAATTTCACTATCAGGGAGCCAAATGCTCAGTTGTGTGATGACTACTCAGTTATTGCTCAAGCAGATCACCATTAATTTGCATTAGCTTGCCTGGTGGAGACAGTGAACTGTGTCTTGTAGAGTTGAGTGTGTACTATGTTAACAAACTGAAACTATTAGCCATGGGAAATAGGTAATTTCAGACCTGCACAGATCAAGTGACCAAATAAATAATTTGATTCATTGATTCATTTGGATTTCTTGGGAGCTGCAATGTTTGATGCTTCATTTTCCCATTGAAAACCAGTCAACAAGGGACTATTTTACCTCAGACTTCTCTTTAACCAAATCCTTCCCATAAACAGAACAGAAATAGAAAGAAATAGAGAGTAGCTACAGACTCATCTATGTTTACTTTTAAGGTAATCACAGTTTTGGAAAGCCCCCCCACTATGTATCCAAGCAGCCATTATGCTCATACACATTATGGAAAAAAATAAAAATGGTTGTTAGACCAGGTAATATGACAGAGGTACGTATACTTTGACAGAACAAAGAATACAAGAGTTATACTTTGAATGAGAAATATTTTCCTGGGACTGTAATACTATGCAAGCCAAATTATCCAGAATATTTTGAGAAAAGGCTGAATCTTCCTATGAATTAAATGAGAGTAAAGCATTAAAGGAGTTAGAGGTACTGATTCCTTCCACGTACCAGGAGTGCCTGGGTGAAGGGTCCTTGGGAGGTTTCCAGCACCTGGGGGTGGAGCTGAGGCAGCTAGATGAGCACCCACACCTAACTTCTAGGTCCCTGAAGCTAAATAAATCCCACTCGTATTGTACATAGACCTAGGGGTGGTATTTCTGCATCCTGTGATGCCTATTACTGGGTGTGTTTCCTACCACTTTTCAGTACTTAAGAAGCTATCCCTAATCCCTCTTGGCTCTTGGCCAAGGAGTTTTATGAGGTTTTAAAATCAAGTAAAACCAAAGAAAATTTCAGGAAGGGACTAGTAAAGTATTTCACAGGATTTGATGGTAGACAAAGTTTTAAATACTTACAAAGACAGGGAGTTGTATTTGTGCATGGCTGGGTTCTGGTGGAAAAGGGGGGCTGCAGGGATGGCTTCTGCAAGAAGCAGCCAGAAGCTCTGTGCAGGTCCCAGAGAGCAAACACCAGCCGGCTCAAGGCTGGAGTTGTTGCTGACCAAGGCTGAGCCCATCAGTGATGCCCATAGGGCCTCTGGGAATCACATTTAAGAGGGCAAAAAACACAAGCAGTGTCTTTTCACCACCACAGAAGGGATGGAGAAGACGCAAGACACTCTGCAGACATCAAGGTCAGTGAAGAAAGTGGGGGAGGAGGCTCCTGAGATACCAGAGAGAAAGATGCCCCTGCAGCTTGTGGAGAAACCCATGGTGAAGCAGGTGTCCCCCTGAAGCCCATGGAAGAGGCCAGGGAGCAGAGACCCCACCTGCAGCCCGTGGAGAGGGCCCACACTGGAACAGGTGGAGACATACGGAAGACTCTGTGACCGGTGCTGGAGCAAGCCTCTAGTAGCAGCACTTGCAGCCCATGGAGAGATATAGAGACACAGAGATGAGAGAGAGAAAGACATGGAGACATGCTTGAGCAGATTTGCTGGGGGGAGTTGTGACTCTGTGGGGGACCAGGCTGGAGCAATCTGGGCTTGAGAGACTGAGACATTCTATGATTTATGACTGCACCCCATAGAAATGACCCACGCGCTGGGGCAGCTGGTGAAGAGCTGAAGCCCCAGGGGAAAAGACTCACATTGGAGAAGTTTGTGATTGCCTGTCTCCTGTGGGTGGGACCCCACAGTGCAGCAGGGGAACAGTGTGAGGAATGCCCCCTCCAGCTAAGTAGGAAAACAACTGGTGAGGAACTGACCAAAACTCCAATCCCCCATTCCCTGCCCCTCCCTGCGTCACAATGGGAAAGAAGAAGAGAGCAAAATCATGACTAAAGTGAAGTCTGCTAAGAAGGGAGGGGTGGAGGGAGGGGCTTTAAGATCCTGTTGCACTTCTCATTATCTGACTCTGGTTTCACTGGGTATGTGGTGTAACACATTAAATGGTTTTCTTTCAGTTTTCTGTGTTGAGTCTGTTTTGCCGGTGACTATTGTGGAATGATCTCTCCCCGTCCTTGTCTTGACTCCTGAGCCTCTCTACATATTTTCTCCTCTGTCCATGTGAAAAGGCGAGTGGTAAAATGGCTGCATGGTGCTCAGCTCCTGGCTGGGGGCAAAACCACAACACAGGGTCATGTAATTTCTTTAAAAAACTTTTGGTTTTATCTTTGTTAAAATTACTCAAGGAAGTTGTAAAACATGAAGTATTTTAGCCCAAAGTGTTCACATGTGTATTTGAGGACAGCTGTTCCAAGCACTTCTGAAGTCCTTACCTTCTCTGAAATTGGTAAAATAATTCTGTTTTACCCTGGAATTGTTGTCTGAACAAGGTACATAAACCTATTTTGTAATCTCAGGAATGTGTGTCTCATTTAAGCTGCACATGAAAGTTATCCCAAGGAAAAATCCAGCTCTCCCTTGTGCTCATGTTGTGAAGATGTGGCCCAGACAGCTATCCCAGCAGAAACTGATCCCTCAAGTGTGTGAGTGACAGTTTTCTGCCTCTGCAACTCTTCTAACTCAGCACTGGTGATATGAGCACTGGTAAAAGGAAGGGGATAGAAATACTTAGGTCAGAGGAGATGGTAGCAACAGCACATCTGCCTTGATATAGATCAGGTTAAGCTGTTGTGGAATTGAAATGGAAATTATCTTTGGCATGCAATTGCACTTCTACTTAGGCCGTAATGCAGTACAGAGAGTGGATCACACTGTGTCTCTGGAAAATCCTCTTCAATCGCTATTCAAAGGATAAACTCTTAAAATAATCCCACTGTAACAAAACAGTGATGTTTCACATAAGAATTAAGTCAGGCTCTCACACCCTTTAAGGCATTATAGAATGGTTTGAGATGGAAGGGATCTTTAAACATCATTGTGTCCAACCCCCCTGGTATAGCCAGAGACAGTTGGAGGCAGTACTCCAGGTGGGGTCTCGTCAGAGCAGAGGGCCAGAATCACCTCTGTCAACCTGCCAGTTTCGGTGCACCCCAGGATATGGTTGGCATATCATATCATTCATACCAGATGCTGAAGGCTTTATTTGGGGGGTTATTTACAATCAGATTTTCAAGGATAACGTTCAATACAAAATGTGCATTTCTGAAATATTACTCAGCATTTTACCAGCTCTGCTTCAAGCAATAGATAATAAGTTAAACCCAATAATAATTTAAAAGAACTTACTAAATGTCTCTAAATGTTATTGTGTTAAAGTCAAATATTCTGAAGCTACAGAACAAAGGGACAGAAAGCTGTGTGAAAGAGCAGGGGAGTAAAAGCTATGGCAGAGCATTCTTGTTATTGTAAGAGTGCTTGAATAATGGGATTAAAGGAAGCAGCTTTGGCTAGTGGTCTACCATGCAATAGGTGAAAACCACGGTGCAGGAATGCCAACTTCATCACTGCACATTCCTCAAAGCAGACCACTTCCTTGCCTTTAACTGCACTGCGAAGCTGTGCTTTACCATCTCATGTAGAAACACAGCATAATTTTAGCCTTTTAGATCAGCTTTGAAAGGCCTTTTTTGATAGTGCTTGCAATTTTTTGAGGGCTTTGTAGCAGTACTTGTAAAATGAGCAAGTATGCAATTATCTAATATTGGTGACACTGCAGCTTGAACACATCCAGAAGCTTGAGATTAATACTACCCTGCTGTAGAACAAAGACTTCACAAGGGTTGCATACATTTGTGACAGATTATAATCTTTTGCATAGCCTGCAAAATTAAAGCAGATATTTGGAATGAACCTGTATATATAATTCTAGATGGGTTTTTTTCTTCAGAGAAAAAAGTTTTCACAGTCCTTATTACCTGCAAAATAATCTTTGTAGTTAACATTAATAACGTTAGTATAATTTACAATGAGAAATGTGAGGGGTAGAGCTAAATAAACACTGCTAAATGAATTGAAATATATCACACAGCTTCAGTCAAAACTCTGAGTTACGGAAAAAGTCACTTTCATGGTTGTATTATGACTTCAACTGGACCAGCATGCTGCACTGTACATGCAGTCTAGGTCTTACAAACAGTACATGTTCAGTGGAACAAGAATGTAATGACAAGGCTGATCTGGATGGACTTTGGAAGTACCCCTGAAGAGTCAGGGAGAAGCAAGAAAACCCGCAGAATACAGGTTGAACATAAGGGCGTTCCTTTTTCCAATTCTCAAATACCTTCTGTGTCACACTGGAAGAATCTTCATCTAATTGAATGAACACGGCCTCATATGTGACATTCTTCCCTCTTGGATCAATACTTTTTTTTGATCAATACTGTTTGATTCCACATTTTCTTTCAGCTGCAGCATATACATAGACTGGAAAGAAAAATAGTTATTTAATATTTATTCGTGGCCAATTCCCTCTCAGTTTTCCATTTGATCTTTCCCCAGGCAAACTCCCACATGTCCTTTATTTGTAACTACACATTCCTATAGATTGTATGAAACAAGTGAATATTTTATGGGGTGGGCACAAAACCAAGAAAAATATAATTTCTTATTATGTCACTGTTTTTATATAAATCATATAAGGTGTGAAAAATCCTGTGAGTGGATTGCTACAAATCAAATGCACATGACACACATTTAAAGCATTTTGTTCCCATTTGGCAGCAGAAAAAAACATATTACAGCTGGATGTAGGTTTCATTTCTGTCCTGACAAAAAATGAGCCTGTGCTGAAACACTAATACTTTTTCCTTGAGTCTGGTTCTAATTTTATAGGCACTTAGGAGCTCTGCTAGTAATGAACAGAAATCCTGATTATGATTTGAAGTCAGAATATGTCACCACTGCTCTGGAAGGGTTGAATCTAACAGGGTATTTTAAACACCCTAACAGAGAGACAGAAGCGTTGGGACATGCAAGCCCTCCTGTGACAGTCTCTGAAGAAAGCTTTTCATGTCTGGGGTCTTAGCTAACTTTACAGGGACACCAGTTGATCTACTTAGAGTTATTACCACTGCTTGTAAATCTTGCTTTACTTATGCTCTTAAACTACTGCAACACTGATATTACATCTACCTCAACACCTACACTGCCATAAATAGAAAAGTGACCCAAAGTTGTCATTGCATTTTAGACTATTTTTACAACTGATGCAATGAATACAGGCAGGATGGTTTGACGAATGATGAAGATATAAGAAAACCTGTGTAAGTCTGTAAAAACAAGACTGCCTCCATCAGTTGTTACAGATTAATTAAATATCCAAGCTGTAGTGCTTGGGTGCTGTTGGCCCTGTTACTATAAACCGTTAGATTGAATGCAATGATCTAAATTGCCAGTTTTGGTTAGGGCAAATCCACACATTGTTCACTATGGCATTACACTCTCATTACAGAAGTTCAACAGGGCAGTTTACATATGGTAAATTACTATGAACTGATGTTTTACTAAGAGCTAGCTATTAGCTACTGATATGAAAATTCTGTGGAAGACTTCCAGACTAACATAGATGAAGACATCAACTTTCAGTGCTAACAAGGCAGATGAGGTTTGTAGTGCACACACACATATGCTTAGGTTAGAATAAAAGGTGGTATGGGTCTTTGAAGACTTGCAGAGAGAAGGTTAGTATTTTCTTTATGGTTCTTCTTTTCTTCTTTAAATTAGGGTAGATTAGCAAGTAATATACATGAGGGAATGGGAATCACCTGAAGAGCAAGACAAGCCATTACTGGTGTGATTCACTTGCAAAATCCTGCCAAACTTTGTAAAAAGCCTCTGTTCTTTGTCCCAAACATGCTTGCAGTCTGGAGTTCAGGGTTCATCCACGTGTATCAGAGGGATAGGTGGGTCCAGTTGAGACACAAAGTCTTCACAAGAAAACAAGGCCAGGAGATGGTGATGCCTTCCACTGCTTATAAATATTAATAAGCAGAAGAATCAGCATAACCCCTATGGTGTTCAGAATCTCAGCAAAGAACTCACACAGGTCATAAATACATGTGAATATCAATGGAATATCAGCTATCACGGAAATACTCAGGTCCATGGAAGAAGGCTTAATTTTCTGGCAGGTTAGAGGTGGATGTAATATTCCCCCAAAAAAAGACTAGAATTATGGAGCAGGAGGAACCCAGAACAACAGAGACACAAGCCCTTTCAGCACATCCTTTCCAGACAGGAAGATGCTGGAGAGCACATGCTTTCTATCTGTAGGTCTTTGATGGCATCTTTCTGCTAGGATGAGCTACTAAATTCTTGAGGAGCTAGTGAAGCACTGCTTGTATTGACCTGCAATTTTTGAAGATCTCTTCCTATCCTGTGGTATGACAGCAATGAGGATTTGGGCCACCCCTCAAATTACAGATTGATACTTGCTCTTGCAGCCCAAAGTACCAACGTTCTCACTGCCTTCCGCAGAATCTGCAACATAGACCCAAAGCAACTGAACTACTGTTCTGTGAGCCCTGGGTTTTCCCTCTTCCATTATGCATGTTAGGTGAGCTCCGAGACAGCCCTCTGAGACAGGGGAGCTAACCTACATGCTTTGAAAAGGGAAATGGTGAATCTTGGGAATGATTTGTTGTCACCAATGTTGCTAAAATTGTCTCCTCCAAATCTGTTAAATGCAATACAGTTTGTTTTTTGGTTTGGGTTTGGGGGGGTGGGGTGGGTTGGGGAGGTTGCCTCCATTTGCTATTACTGGGATTATTTCAAACCTATTTCTGTGACTTTCCTTACATGCATGATTTTGTACATGAGGGTCCAGTCAGACAAATAATACATAGACTCATCCTGTGCTGGACAGAGCACTGGTGGGAAGAAGGTCCAGTCCTGAAGGATCTCCTTAGCCAGAGCCAATGAGACACACCATGGGTAAAGCATCCTTTGACCTGGCTCCCACCCACTCCATTGTTAGGACTGAAAGCCTCTGGGGCCATTGTAATTCTCAGGCGAGTCAGTCAAAGTTCATTTATGGTCACTTATAGCATAATGTATTTCTTAAGGCTGCCAAAAATAACTCTGAATAGTTCCTTATGCCAAGGTTTGCTTTTGGTGAAATCGTGATATACATTGGCTAAAGCCTGTCTTTGGCCAGGTTTTATTTTACTGGGGCTGCTGAAATGAATTTCTGGCTCCATTACCCAAGGAATTCAGAACCAACCCTGAAATGCCAGGTGAAGTCACCAAGAAAGACAAGCATCCAAGTTTTGAGTCAGCTAAAAATATAGTCAATTTGGCTTTTCTGAGCACAGCTCAGACCCGTGTAGGTGCCATGGGGCTGTTCTTCAGTCCATAGGGCACTGGGACACTTTTCTAACAGGGTTAGAAACTGGGTTGCCCCAAATCTTCCTACCAAGTCCAGCTGCAGAGACAAATGATAAACAGTGAAAGAAATGCCTCCAATATAGCACCCTCTTTGTAAGGCTTTTCAAAATAAAAACCTGGAAGTAGTCTGTAATTCTCAGCAAGATTTTTCCTGTTACACAGTAGGTTGCCAACTTTAGTATTTATTTCACTGGCAATGAGTACAAAGACCTGAAACTTTAGCCTCTCTGTGCTGTTAATAACTTCAAACATCTATCCATGATCAGAAGCTTCATGTGGAAAAATAATAGACGGTCTCTTCCATAAATTGTGTTGCCAGATAGAAAGTGTCTTCATATGGAAAGTACTTTATATAGCAGATAGAGGACAAAAGGGAAGTCTATTTGGATGAGCACTGAGATTCAGAAAAGATTTCTAATGGCTTTGAAAAGAAGTCTGCATGGACTATTCAGCAGCATCTAGGGGTGACCTTGCTTGACATCCTGACTGCCTCACTGAATCCAAGCATGTGTGTGTGTGTAAGCTTTTGCAGGGCTGTACAAAATCTCAAGATGTAGGTAACTTAACACAGCCTAGCTCTTACGGGATCTGCAGAGGTTGTGTCTTGAGGCTTTTTGCCCTTCTTCTGGTTTTGATTTGGCCTTCTGGTGACGCAAAAAGTTCAGGCTTTTATTTGTTTATAAGCAACTTGTAGCTTTTGCTTAAAGCTTGCCAGGTATTCATCCTGATGAAGCACTTGACCTTTCTTCAAAGTATGTTTTTCAGGCACCAGTAGTGTGAAAAGCATCTAAAGTTGCTTTTTATTTTTTTAAATCTAAATATTTCTAATTATAGCTACATTATGAATCTTCTGAACCGTACCTAGAGGCCACCTTCACCAAGGTAATGAGGCCCAACTCTCATTAGTTTCTTGAAGTAACATCTAATTTTACATACCATACAGTTTGCATATTGCACACACAGAATCAAAATGCAACATAAAAAACCAACATCTATATTTTTTTCCATTATTAATTGTTTCTATATTTTAATTGTTGGGGCTTTTTATTACCTCATTTTATCTCAGTATGTGCAAGATAATGCCACTTTATCATGGTTTAATTTGAGGTGACAACTAAAAACACAGAAATGCTTGCTCACTCCCCATTCCTAACCTGGGTGGGATGGGGGAGGGAAATGAAAGAGTAAAAGTGAGAAAACTTTTGGATTAAGAACAGTTTTATAAAGGAAATAATAATAATAATAATAATAGGAAATAACAGCGTAATAAGACCCAAGAAAAACAAGCGATGTAAATGAAAAATAATTGCTCACCCCCTGCTGATGGATGCCCAACCAGTTCCCAAGCAGAGGCTGCCACCTCCCAGCCAACTCCCTCCAGTTTATATACTGGGCATGACATTGTATGGTACAGAATATCTGTTTGGCTGGTTTGGGTCAACTGTCCTGGCTGTGCCCTCCCCCAGCTTCTTGCATACCTCCAGCCTTCTCACTGGGAGGGCATGAGAAGCTGAAAAGTCCTTGATTTACTGTAAGCACTACTTAGCAATAACCAAAACATCAGTGTGGTATCAACATTACTCTTATACTAAATCCAAAACAAAGTTCTATACCAGCTGCTAGGAAGAAAATTAACTCTATCGTAGTTGACACCAGGACACACTTTTTTAGCCTCATTGATTGAGCCCATTTGAGCAGGTGTTTCACAGAGCTACAAGGAAAAGGAAAAGTAATGTTTTAACAGAAGAATACAAACCCCAGTGCAATACAAACCCCAGTGCTTAAACAGAGGAAGACATCACTGTAAAGCAACAAATGAGTGCAGGCGCAGGATTGGCACTGGAAAATCAAATTGCATGCTTGCATAGCTGTATAGCCTGGATCATACAGTGAAGGAGAGTTCTTGTTTGGGGTGGAAGGAATGGAGTGGTCTACAAAAGCAACTTTTTGTAGAATGAGTCTTGCCAAATAAGCCAATATTTCAGATGTGGTAGAACATCTTCTTTATTCCTATTTAAGAGTAAGACTCAAGTAGCCAAACTTCCTTTTCCACGCTTATTTATCCCAAAAAGTCTTTTTCCAGACCTTGTAGTCATAGCTTCTTTCCCTATATTTAGCTTTTTCCCACCATCCTTTATCTCCTTTTCCATATGTATTTTTTCCAGGAGATACTATTTACACCTTCTTTAAATATTCATAATGCAGTCCTATACTGACAGTACAGAGCTCCACAGTGTATGAGAGTGGAAAATCCCATGCAACTTTATATTAATATAGTTCAGAAAAAATGGTATAAAATAATGACCTTTTGGTGATTCCCAGACATTCCTGAATGCCTTCAGCTCCACTCGTACTCCGATGTAATAATAATATGGGCAGCACTCAAAGCCAGGTGGGCAAATTTATGTGTTTTGCTGTTTTGGAGTGTTTTAACTATGACAAACATTATTTCAGCAATCTGCCCTTTTCGTGCTGATAGCAATGGGAGAGTATCTAAAAAATCATGCTGCCCCTATGATGTGAACAATGGTTGGACCTTGAATTTTTAAGTAGAACTGGTACCCAGACAGTTTGCTATATTGAGAAATTCTAGCAGATTAGCCTGTTTATTTGACATTTGGGTTAAAATAATGGTCCAAATAAGGAACTGATTTTCCCACTAACATAATATTGTTTCATACCATCTTCCTGTGTGATCTGATCCAGTAAAGCTGTCCTGGTTCTGGCCAGGCCAGAGTTAACCTCCCCAAGCAGCCAGCACAGGTGAGCTGAGTTAGCCCGGGCTGCTTTCCACACCACCTGACATCACTCTCTCATAAAAGGGGCTGGTCAGGAAGGGTGCTCCTGGGTGCCTTCAGGACAGGCTGAGTGTGGCTAGGGTGTCAGGTCAGTCCTTGTATCATGCAGCACTCTGTTATTCTTGGTTTGGTAAGGTACTCTGTGTTATTGCCAGGTGTGATTGTAATTTGTCACAGGCTGTTATTGTTCTACTTTCATGTTGCTTTTGTCAGTAAGCTGGCCTTATCCCAACCCAGGGAGGCTCTGTCTGATTCTCCTCCTGGAGTGAGTGAGTGGCATGTGGCTCTCAGCCACTGCTCAGGGTTGAATCACCACAAAACCAATCTTTTGGTATAGCACTGCCAATGCCACTCTAGCTAATGGACAGATACAGAATTCTGCTCTTTTCTTGGTGTTTCTTTGCTGAATGGAAACCAAATCTTGGGTCAAAAGTTGTGACACTTGATCACTTAGCCTTTGATGATTAGCAGCACAAACCTGACTGTATTAATGAAAGAATGTATGACTTGAATTCTGCCAGAAAGAAGACATAAGGGAGGAAAAAATCTGTGTAGGAATTGAACTTCAGACATTACTTTTGACTTTAAAACACCTTAAGACAACACACTTCTTCCATTAGATAGTTTATTGTAATAGTAAAGATGATAGGGGGCTGGTATTTAGTAAAAATTACAAGGAAAAGGACAGATTGTCCATTGTGACATTTGTCCACTGTGACCTACTTTCAAACTTAGATACTGATTGCTATAAAAATCAAGTGCCTATAGCATATTTAGGTTGGCTTCTATTCAGGGCAGTGAGCACAGTATCATTCCATAGGAGAAGGCCATCACATTGAAAAGATTTGACTGAGCCCTTTTATTTCATGCCACAGTGAAGAAAAAAAAAAAGAAAGCTTGACTAGGCCTAGAAAACCTCTGCTGGAGGTATTTGAGATTGCTCTCTACCAATATAGCTTCCAGATAACAAGAATGCACATTGTACTCCCTTGTGCTGTACTCAGGCCGTGTTTGCAGGGAACACTCTCCCTTTGTCTCACTAGATTTTACCTCAGCAAAGAGCTACACTCCCTCCTTGATCACAAAACAGGGTAAAACATACTGCTGGCAATGTCTGCAGGGTATTTTTGCAACACCACGAGGGAGAGTGTACACTCATACTTGATGCTTTGAGCACAATTCAGTAGAGGTCTGAAATATTTACATCTCTTTGGCTTGCACTACAGTCAATCCCAGTTTTGAACAGCATCTAAGTGCAACCCTGGCTTTAAATACCATCTGTAAATGCTATTTGACAGTTGAAGTTATTCAGATGATGCAGTAAGCTTACTCCTTGGAGGTTGTGCTGTTGACCATGGAAGCAGCAGTACAGGTTTGTTCAATGGACTTTGTGTTTAACAGGATTCATTGCAGAATGAGATCCTGACCATCTGGGAACTTTGGTGATCTCACAGGGCAAATGTCAAGAAGACTTCAGACAGATAGCAATCCCTCTAGCTTTACATTAGATTAACAGCAAGGTAACATTTTGGCAGAAAGAAAAGAGATGATGAACCAGTTTCTTGGGATTTTATCAAGTCCCAGAAAAACTGCCCAGTTAATTCCTACCTTGGTGAAGGTGAAATTTACCTGCCATGAAACCTTACCTGCAAATTTTTGAAGAACTATCTTAGTGACCATCATGTGTAAACAGATACTCAGCAATACAGAGCTCCTTCTAAGCAGAACTCCCCAGTGCTATACCTCTATTAAACACTGAGTCCCTTTTCAAATAGTTGCAGTGACAGCTCTTTGGAAAAACTGCTTATATGGTAGGACTCACTTTTTGGAAGAGAGGGACTGTGATCTTTCAGGCAGCATGTCTGTATCTTTCTGTTTATATGGAGATATCAACCATTGCAAGACAAGCGATCCTCACAGTAGTGATTACAAGGGTGTCTCACAAGGGGTTCTTGCGCCAGGATAGAGGTTCAAGCAGACATTTATAGCTAAATAAATATCTCATATGACATCATAATTATAAAAGTAGAAGTTTGGGCAAGATTGGCAACTTAATTTTTAACATCAGGTTCTTTGAGCTGATCTCAGTTTGGGATTTTGAACATTGCACAGCTGCATTTATAGTAGATGAACAATACTGCTAGCTGCTGAACTTCTGACTTTAAATTTGTGGAGGTGAAATAAAGACATGTGAAATATCTGAAATAATGACAATTTTCTTTGAGAAATTATTGTGCTGTTTATATCCATATGAATCAATGTATGCACCTAATTAAACTGATTTTTAATTGAAAAATATTTTGAAGTACGTTAATATCTTAGTGCTGTTTCAGGACTTAATTTCAGGTCTCAGTCATTAATAATATTACATACTGCTGATGAAATAGAAGGAAACATCTATCCCATAAATTGTGAAAGAAATAGAAGGAAACATCTGTCCCATAAATTGTGAAAGAAACATAACTGTTAAATTACTATTAATTTTGAAGTTGAAATATTATTTTCTGATTTAACTTTGGCCTGACTTCGGGCCAATGGTGCCATTCAAACAAAGTCAACATTTAGTATTGATTTAAACAAAAAAGGAGTTGGGAGCAGAGAGAGGAAAAGAAAAATGCTGCAAAGTTAAGGACAGGCTCCTGCAGTGAGCAAAGCTGGCAAAAAGGCCAACACTTTTACTCATCACGGATTTCTTACTAAAACGTCCTCCCTGATAATTGCCTTTCTGAGCTGGGGCACGCAATGCTGTCCACACAAACAACCATGCCTTGCTTGAATCGCATTTAATAATGAGGGTTTGGGAGAAAGCTAACTACCCTGTTTAATTAAAAGTCTTCCAGACTTTAGCAAAAACTCCATACAGACTTGTTACCACCACACTCTGCCAGAAAGACTTTCACCTCTCTGAACTTCTTCCACACGCTTCACAAGTTGAAGCTCCAACAAAACCCAACAGAGTCCAAAGCCAAAATGGGGTTTAGTTCCTGCAGGTTGCAAAATTGATGGGATAAGCTGTCCTTGGGGGTAACAGTTTCTCTTAGAGTCAACCAAGTCTACATGAATCCTTGTATTGGGCTGCTGCTTGATATTTTGTTTTGGAAGCTGAACTCATCTATTGGCAGCTCTCCAAGTTTGATGTCAGACATGAAAATAACTTTTCTTTTACTCTAAAGATACCGGATGAAAAACCTTGTGGATTGTGACAGTGTAATACAAAAAAGAACAGTTAGGATTTCTAATGCCAGCACAGAAGATAAGCTGCTTCTTTTTTTGCTTTCCTGGATACAAATTAAGGACTTTGTTCAGTTTACTGTCTATGACTCGAATTGGATGTTGCACCTTACTTGAAGACAAGTTAGTAAAAAATAATAGAAAACACTTCCCAACCAGTTTTGAGATTGAAAACAAGTTCTAAAATAGGAATGAGATAGTAGTGTGAAAATTAATGTGATTCTCTACTGACACAGTTCCATCAGATAATAACGTTAAACACACTCAGTGTGTGATAATGTTAGACACTGCTCAGTACTGGTAGTTAAAGTGAATTCATCTGAGTTTATGTAACTGCTTTCTAAATTCTTATGTACAGACTGTTATTTCTGCCTTTGGGTTTGTTTATTAATGAAGCCACATAAAATTCTTGATTTCCCTTCAAAACAAAACAAAACAATTTATTTTTATATTTGAAGTAATCCTAACAACTGCACCCTTAAACAGCCCAGTAAAGAGGGCTGAACAGAAAAATAGAACAGAATGATAGTACAGCAGTTTCCCTAGAGATTCTGGTCACTAAAATCATGTGAGGAATTAGATTATTGAAATTAGCTTGAATTTAACACTATTTAGGGACTTCCAGAGAGAAACATTTGCTCTGGAATGCATGAAAATACATCAGGCAGCTTGCAGAATTACCATCAAAAATGCATTCTTGAACAAACTACATGGGACTCGAGTATAAGGTATGTTCTCCAAAGTTATGAATACTGACAGGAGAATGCCTTCTCCACCTATAGCCACAGATATTTCACAACACAGAACACATCATTCTCTCTTTCCCCACCTCTCAGGCCAAACATACTGTAGATCCATTGTAGGTCCAGGCCTGAGGTTGGTGATCCTGCCTGTGGCAGGGGGGTTGGAGCTCTATGATCCTTGGAGTCCCTTCCAACCCATGCCGTTCTATGATTCTATGATACTTGTTTTTAAGAGGTTTTAAAATTACCTATTCCAGTTGTATGCCACACAGGTATTGCAAACAGGTACACCCAAGGAGGATAAATAGTAAGAATAGAAATTGTAATGGGTTCTGGAACTTCCTTTTCAATTTAATGTTACTCTATACCATTTTCCCACCTTTCATGTTCTGTATATACATATATATACACAGAACCATATATGCTGCAATATACAGATTTTGTATGTCCTACTATCCTTGATGCAGTTAGAGACACAAAAGTTATGAAGAGGGGACCAGAGTCCAGGCAGGTGTACTGTTTTCTGCACTCGGGATGTACCTACATGGGATAACCTGATGCCTCTTCAAGCGTAGCACTGCTGTAGAATTAACAGTCAAACACTTAATTCCAATTTGTTTTATGTCAGAATGAGAGGAAATGGTTCAGGTCTACAGTGCTGATGTCTACAGATTTAGAAATGAACGTCAAGACATTTATAATCCTGTTGTTTTGGGTTTTTTTGTTTTGTTTGTTTGGCTTTTTTTGGACAGGGAACTGGAGCCAGGTAAAACCTTGAAAGCTGAAGACCCAAACTGCAGCTTTCTGAATCCTGCAGAGAGGCATTAATAGCTTTTTCATACAAGAGCAAGAACAGAATATGTCCTTCATCACTCACAGCCACAAGAAAAGAAGAGAGGAATTTTCAGGGTTGGTACTAAGGGTGCAAATCATGTATCACCTTCATATTCCAAGAGCATTCAGGTTTTCACCATTCTCTTCTCTAAATAAGTAAAGCAATAAGCTACTTCAGGGTAGGAATAATATTGGGGCATGGTGATAACTAGAGGTTTGATGGAGGAGGGAATGAATGTGGGAAAGGCAATATTTTTCGGATTCATTTTTTGTAGTTTTACCAAGACACCTGTTCAGAATGGGAAAAATAGAGGACACAAATAGCAATCAGCTTTTACTTAACTAAACATCTGTTACAAGTAGTACTGTTGTGGTTTATGCAATGTAAGAAATTATTGTAAAATATGGTTTCTATCCATCCTTGGAAAAGTATTCCAGCATACTCTTTAGAAATCATTTATTTCACTAACAAATATACAAAAGTCAAAACAAAACAGCTGAGAAAAATACGTTAAATGGTCAAATAAGCAAAAGCCAAGTGAGAGATGCAGAATGCTCACTTTGTTTTCCCAAAGTGAAACAAAACCTAATTTTTTAAGTCAAATGTAATGATTTTTGTAGTGTGGCTTATGTGCAAAATGTTATTTAGCTAATTTAGCCAAATGAACTAAAGTAGCTTAAATTCATGAAAAGCAATACTTATTCTCCCCCTTGAAAGTATACCCAGAAGGACAAAATTGGAAACAGTATGGTCTTGAAGTGCCAGAATTAATGACGTTTTCTTTCTTAAGGACTTCATGTCCTAAGATTGATCTCAAAGTGTGAACACAGATATTTTGATGCAGAGGCATTTATTATGCCCTATGCAGACAGCCTGTCATCTAACAAAGAAATCACCCTGGCAGTTTTCGTCTCAGTCAAGAGATTCACAAGACACCCATATTGGGTTTCTATCATCTACATGTCCACCTGTTTTCATGAAACTTGTAAGAAAAATCTACTGGCCCTTCAGACATGTCCAGTTTGGGAAAAACAGACAAACTGATTCAGAAGTTATTGACAGAGAATAGGGAGGTCCACACATGTACAGCCAGGCAATACCATCACAGGAGTCTTGGTTCCCAAGAAAGAAATCAAATATTGCTTTCTCTATTATTCTAATTTTTCATGTAGATTCTTCTTTACTTTTTAGATACATTTTAAAATTGACTTATAAAAATCCCAAAGTGGTTATATTTCTATATGCAAAGTATTAAATATTATAATAGTATCCATCTATGTTTTTAGATAGCACTTTGTATGTAATGCAGAGCCAACAGATGTATTGAAGTATGTAGAGAAATGTGCTTGCAAATAACAGGGAAACTATTAGGAGATTAATTAAAATTTCTTCCCGTTGTGCTAGTCAGATGATGCAGATGAATTTTAGTTAGGTGTCTGGTTAAACTCCTGGTCTCATTTGATTTAATCTTCTCATACTGTGCAAAACCTTATTTCTGTCTGATGAGGCAGGAAAACGCAGGGGAAAAAAGGGGGGTGGGGAGCTCTAAAAAGAGATTGGTTTGGGGCTAATCTGAGAGGAATGGATCTGGTTTACATTCAGCAGGCAGAAGTTGTGGTACAACTTGCAGGGCAAAGCATGGATGTTAGCAAGACTCCTGCCCTTTTTGATATGACATGAACAAAATCAGCACAAGTTTTCCTGTGTGTCTCTGGTCCATATTTAACTGTTTGCCTGCAGGAAACATCTATTGCTGGTAAAAGCTGCAGACAAGCCACCAGACTAGCAGAAACATGGATCTGAGATAGATAGAGCAGCAAATTCTGAATTACTGTTCTTGACTAACACTTGTTTTGTCTCTTATGGGTGGAGCATATGAGAATGACTCAATATCTAACATGAGTCAATCCTACTGCTGGCAAGAGAAATTAACAGTCTAGATCATCTACTCCACTTTATATATGGAGGAGAATGAGATGCACATCGTGAGGGGCCTCAAGGACAAAAGGATAATTCAGTTCTTTGGAGGACCAACTGGCTAATTTTTCCTTTTCCTCATCTAGAAATTTTTGCCTCTTGATACAGTTTCTTCCTGCACCATGAGACAGAGGAAACTAGGGCCAGCACCTAAGGACTATGTGTCTGTGTATGTATAAGTTCATCCCTATACGTTAGCAGCTGATCAGAGCTTCTTCCCACACCCAGTAGTCCCAGAAAAGAGCTGGATAAGGGGAGTAAAAGTGCACTGCCCATGCCATGGGCATGAATGCAAATGATGAGGTCACCTTGGGTTGCCCACAACGTGGAATTGCTATAGCTGTGGTGGAATTGAGACTTTCTGATGAACATGGGAGCCAGAGCAAGAAAGAGGGGATTTCATTCCAAAATCTGCCAGGATACGATCCTATGCAGCTTGCTCTAGGTGAACCTGGGGTTGGAAGGGACATCTGGAGAACATCTAGTCCAACCCCAACCGTTCTGTGACCCTGTTACTCTGTAATTCCAGCAGTAGCTCAAAGAGGCCTGAAAAGAGTTCTTCACATCATTAATTTCTTATTGAGTTGTTAAACAAATTTATGCTCTTTCTTGCTAATTTTTTTTCCTAATTCATCTATCAGAGCCCTCAAGATCAGTTTGTTTATAAATGTAGTTATACAGTTATAAACTGGATAAATATTTTTTCTGTATATCCAGGCTAAAGCAAATCACTGGCACAGAAATCTTGCTTCACTGGGTTTATGAAATACACTGATGTGCTTTATTCAATTTCCTGCCAGTATATCTGTCCAACCAAATTGCACTGTTCAGGAGCTATCACAGTTCAATGCCAAAGCCTTTTTAAACAAATCAATGCTACAACCTTTAATAAAGTACCAGTCCTGCAGTCCCTCACAGAATCTTTGCCTTGGAGACATGGGTTATGAACAATTTGAAATACAACAGGACAGACACTCATCCTTTGTTGTAGGTAAGTGGAAGTTAATCCCAAAGATTGCAGTACTATCACTGCACGTAGCGATCCACTTTTTAATCTCAAGAGAAAACCAGCTAGATTAACACACACAAATACAGCCTGTCAGGTTCCTTAATTAAACCTGAAACATATGTAAGAATATGCATGTCCAAATTGATGAAAATATGATAAGCAGTCATCAAAAATCTTCCTTGGGTTTTATGTACAAACTCTGAAATTAATCTACACGGAGACCGCTATTTCCCACCCTGATTTCCACATTTCCCCTGACATGTTAAGCATGTTGTAATCCATTCATTATACATAGGAGGATTTTCCCGGCCAAGAAATGGAAATGTAAACTGGGCTACTTTATCATGTTGGTTACTGTATCATGGCTATGGTATATATCCTATCCTAAATCCTTTCCAAATGACTGGGAATTCACCCTCCCTGACTTAGAAAATAACAGTGACTTTACAATATCCTTCCCTTATTGCTGAGTTGCACTGGGGACTGAGATGCAATTGGCACAGGAAGTCAGTGCACTGGTTTCATAGTAAGCAAAATCTTGGCAAATGGAATAGCTTAGCACTGTGTAACAGCAGAGAAATGCAAATTAGTGTCAAGAGTTGGCTATCACAGCAAACTACATTATCTCTGCAGTAGGAAAACCTCTGTGGCTGCGATTGATTTTGGCAGAATTATGGGTGTCTAATACTACTAAGATTTTCTATCCCTTGCTCTTCTAAATGTATTTTCACTTAGTTTAATCTTTAATGCTATTTCTGAAATCCTACACCTTGGGTAGCAATGGTACGTCCTTGCTCAGACACAGGCAAAGATACCTCTGGAACCCTTCCTTCTTAAGGGAGTTAAATGAGGAACTTAGGGAGTTCGCTGCAGCATTTCAGTGGATAAGCAGGAGTGTCCTGACCAAGACAGGGGGTGGGGGAGGGAAATGCACACATGGAGGGTTGCAAAAAATTCCTTCTCAAGAGCAAACAAAAGATGCTTGCATTACAGTTAGTTAGAATCACTGCAGCATCCCAAAGCTTCTCCTGTTGTGAGACACCTGTGGCAGTGTCCTTATCCAGAGATAAGTGTGCAGGTTTAATCTAGTGCTTAATGAATATGATTAATCAACATAACAAACCTGATCCTCAGTCTGAGTTGTGATACTGTGACTCATGCTAAAGAGCCTTTTATTTCCCAAGCAAATACACTGGTTTCAATGTCACCATTCAAGGGATAAAGATGCACAGAACTTTAGGGGTTGGAAGGGACCTCCAGAGATTGTCAAGTCCAACCCCCCTGCCAAAGCAGGTTGCCAAGAACAGGTCACACAGTTAAGCGTCCAGATGGATCTTGACTATCTCCAGAGAAGGAGACTCCACAACACCCCTGGGCAGCCTGTTCCAGGGCTCTGTCACTCTCACCATGAAAAAGTTCTTCCCCATTTTGGTGCAGAACTTCCTATGTTCTAACTTGAGGCCATTGCCCCTTGTCCTGTCCCCAAAGATCACTGAAAAGAGGCTGGCCATTTCCCTTTGTCTCCTACACTTCAGATATTCATAAACATTAATAAGATCCCTTCTCAGTCTTCTTTTCTGAAGGCCAAACAGCCCCAGTTCATTCAGCCTTTCCTCATAGGGAAGACGTTCCAGGTCCTTAATCATCTTAAGATCAGCTCAACATGAGCAAAAGTAGTGGTATCTGGCCAGGAGTTTTTTTGTTATGGTACTTCAGACACACCCAGAGTAATCAGATATTAGAAGGAGCACACTTCCCTTCAACAAAACCCTTTCCCAGAACTAGCATGACATCCATCACTACTGATGCAAATTACAGTAGTAAGTAAATTAGAAAAGCTGCATTGCGTTACTTTAAATTTTACCAAAAGAACAGGTGGTATAATGTCCCTTTCTGTCTGAGGAAAATCAGAATATCATACAAGAAAGGAATTATGCTGCTTTTTTTGTAGCTGTTATTTCCTAGTGCATAACACTTCTGAACAATCTAGCATTTAGAGCACAAGGCAAGTATGCTCAAATGATTAAGCTAACAAGTTTGTGCCTGATCTCTTATGGATATTATATTTATAGGAGCATGTTCTGTCCCCCTTGGCATCTTCCTTCCTTTCTCTCAGCAAAGACACTCTTAAGGGATGCCTGAAGGTAAGAGATAGAACTAGGAATATTAAATGCACCCCTCTGAATGATACTTGGAAAATCTGGTCATTTCATGTTGATGTTCTTTTAAAAAGGGAATGTGAGAAAAAGTACCGCTTCCAGTAAGTCAGCTCACTTGGAGATGGATGTATTTGGGCTATACATCCATCTTTCCTTTCAAACTCAGTCAAGGCAAACAGGCACCTGTAAAACATGATTCATTCACATTCTGTTTTAAATGTTTATTTTAGGATGCTATAAATTAGCACTTTTAAATGTCTGGTTCTACACAATCTATGGATTTTTACTTTGGTCACAAGAACACCATCTCATGGCTTCCATGAAACTACAACACAATGTCTACTGGGGAAAAACAGAATTGCAAGCATTGCACTTGGTTGACATTTCAAGATGCTTTAGTACATTCCATGACAATATTTGTAATCAAATAACCCTGACAGCGTCAAACTAGACTTTGACCAAGTCAAAGATCTGGTCCAAGAGAGTAGCCAAAAAAACTATGTCAGCTGTATGGTTAGAGGTATAGTCATGTGAGGTTGTACATAATTCCCCTATAAGGGCAACAAAGACCAGTGTAGCGCACCACTCAGTTGTGTTTCATTTCTACTACCTGCTATCCAAAGTTCTAACTCCCTGAGTGGTGATACCATTTGTTCATGAGAAAAAGGAAATCCTTAAGATGAGCTTACAGGGAATCCTTAAAATAAGCTTACTTGGGAAGGCAAAGCATCTGACTATTGAATTTTTCTTTGTCTTGATCTGAATCACTAATGGTTCTTGTGAATTTTAATGCACAGCTGATAGCTACATCGACTATGAGCTCCAGAGCAAGCAGCCTGGCTACAACCCGTTGTTCTCCACTACATAGCAGTGCAGCCTGAGCACCCTTCACACTGAACAGAAGGATCACGTGTTATAGAAATGTTAAGATCTCTTTAATAGAGAGTGACTGTGTAGTCTCCATCTCTCGAGATACTCAAAACCTACTGTCTAGTGCAGCCTGCTCTAGGTGATCCTGCTCTGCCAATGGGGGTTGGACTAGATGATCTTCAGAGGTCCCTTCCAACCCCTGTCATTCTGTGATTGGGAATTTCTGAATTTGGAAGTACTCAGAAGGAACAACTCCCAGGACAAGGGTTATGGGAATGGCATGTGCTGATGTCATGTATGTTAGTAGGCAAGGTCATTTATGTGCATCTTCTCAGGGCACCCAGCATCAAGGCACCAAAGAACAGATTGAAAGAAGGGACATCCTAAAAAAAGACAGCACACATGCAGACTAAAGTGAAGACTAAGTGCATTTAGAGATGATGGTGAGAAAACAATGAACAGAGTAGAAGCCCAAAGACATCCCTGTAAGGAGACAAAAAGCAGCATACAAATCCAGATGATTCACGGTGGTGGGACAGGATAGAGATGAAAATCACAATCACTGTCCACTTCTTAAAGGTAGAAACAGGCAGACGAAATATTGGCAAAGGTTTCTAAGCTAAGAATCACCCAGGAGAAGGAAGGAGCTTCCATTCCTTGTCCTCCAAGAAACTGCAAGAAAGCCTGGACAGACCACCTGGGTATAATGTAGTGTGTGCATGCTGAACAGATAACTCAAGCACACACATGTGGCTTATGAATATGTGGTACAAGAGAGTGACTGAGTAATACTGATTTTTTAAAAAATAAAACAACCTTTCTCTCACTTGCAGCCTCATGTTGAGCTTTGCTGTGCTACAGTGCTGCAACATTACTTTCTATGGTCACGAGAACCAATCTCTCTTAATTGGTTCAATTAATATTTCATAACTCATGCAAACAGTGAGCACTTCTGCACTGAGGATCAGTCATGACTGGCCAAGACCTATGTATTTAGCACACACTCAAAGAAGTGTGGATGACTTACTTCCATCCTGCCCTGTCTGACTCACATTAGACCCTTACAATCTTCTGCATCCCAGTCACAGCTAAAACATGCAGTCTTTCTACCCTTTTCTGTTTGTTTGCCAATGGTCTATCCTAAATCAGATAAACTTTTCCATATAAGGAAATTATTGAAATGTATATGTTCCTTAAGGCTTTTTATTTCAACAAACTGCATTGTCCAGCAAAATAATGAGGCAGAAAAAACATTTTGATAAAAAATATCCAAGCAACTTCAGAAATAACAAGATTATCCATTATCATTTATGTCTGATTCAAACTAGAAATGCATTTACATTCTTACATATACACGGTTATTTAGGAGACACAAAATAAATTATAGCAATTTACTATAATGCAGTTTTATGATATTGTCTCTCTCAAATGAGCTACCTGTAGACCACACATGAAAGAAATTATTGTATTGCATCACCAGGCTCTATTGTCAAAGGGCTCACCAATAATTTGTTCGTTACAGTAAAAATGTCCATTTCATGTTTTAAAAAGACTTTACACCACAGAAGCTGGATTACTATCTAGCTTTGGAGATATTTTGAACAGAACTTTTTTATGCATTCCTTTCACCTGGTCTATTATGTTCCTAGTGGAAACAATTTCCATTACAATTAGTGTTTTAGGAGTGTTGCAGGAAGGAAGCTCTAATAAACAGAGCAGTCCAAATTTCCCTGTACTAATTCACAGGGTCTATTATTTTAACATTTTACAGATAATTCAAATACACACCAAGAAATGCATGACTTAGCAATGTTCTTATTTATTCTTTGCTATTTAACAGTGATAAAATCATTGCATGGCAATTACACATTGTATGGTTTGTGACACAATTCATTCTTCCGTTACATGGATAAATCTATTTTCAGCTACAGTGAGTTAGAGGACACAGTGGGATATGCAACACTGAAAACAAGGGCACAGTGGCAATAATGGCACTGAGTTCCTAGGAGAGACCAAAATATGCAAAGGGGTGAAAACAACAGGATCAAAGGTAAATTCAAAGGCATCTCTACACTCCTCTGGGATAAACACACTTGGATATTGCATTGGTACAGGAAACAGTTTGCAAATCTCCACTTACGAGGAATTTCTGGGGCCATTTGGCAGGATTTGGGGTGCCTCCAGTAGTTCCTACAGCAGAAACGGCAGCTGAAGGAGCTGCAACAGGGGTCCCATGGCACTAGCTTCACCACAACACACAGAAGTTGTTGCATTGCTATGAAACCCAGGTGTGTACCATAACCCCAGTGAAAGAGTTTGGTCCTACCTATCTAGGCATGGTTCACGTTTCAGTTTATTACTCCTGTTAAACACTATGGAAAATGCAACAAAACGTATTACATAATTTTTCTGGTGTGGAAGCTGAGGTCCAACAAAAAAGCAGTGTTATGTACTAAGCTGGTATCGAGTCCAGGACAGAAAATGCCAGAGATTGACTCCAGGACTGGTCTTTGGACTTCATACATCGACATCTTCTCATGACACTCTTTATTGGGGCAGCTATAGTTTGGAACAGGTTGCTAGCAATTTTTTGAGAGAATAGTTTATAACAAAGAGCTCCACTTATGGAAATATGGGCTTTGGACTCGATTCTGTTTCTGGAATGTGGCGCTTGAATGCTAGAAACATGCCAGTGTCTGGATTTTCAAGGACTGAAAAAACAAAGTTTGACAGCATTCTCTTTATTAAAAAAAAAAGAAAAAAAATCATCCTTTCTTATGATGCTTTCTTGCTTTTGTTCACTTCTTGAACAAGTGGGGCAAAATGGATCCTTTGAAAAGCATAACAATAATGCTGAACTTAAACAGACCGGCTGAAAACACCTGAACAAATAAGTTGGCATTGCTTCTCATTGATTTCCAACTTCATCTCAGTCAGACAGCTGAGATCTCACTTGATGAAACATAAAAAATAGGCAAGCTGTTTCTATTTAATTAAATTTGGAAACAAAAACATCGAAGAAAAATTTATAAGATATAAATCACCTTTTAATACTACTATTTTATTGAGATTCAAGGGGTCCCTCTCTGTGTCTCACAAGAAACTGTGACCAACAAATGCATGCTTCAGTCAGCCTGCATGAGGAGGCAGCCTTTTCTGGATGCTCTGTTTTTAGGAAAATAGGGGTTTCAAGCTCTGTTTGCTGCAGATGAAGAAGATATAAGACAACAGAACAACACATCACAGTGGCTGGGCAAATAGTAGTACATGAAGATATTGGCAGCCTTCAGGTTTGCTTTTATCTCATGGTTGACAGGTGCAAGTGCATGGTGTTGAGTATAGCACATTCTTTCAAGTACACTTTTGAGACATATCTGTGAATATTTGAATGGTTTGTGAACAGCTCTTTTCACTCTGTCAGATCAGATCAAGAGCAGAGGTGAAGACTGTGCTGCTAACTTGTGGTAAAATAACACTGGAATAAAACTTTGTACCTACGTGTTGTTTCCCACATATTTGTATTACTTTGTGGCACACTCCTTATCTCTATAGTTATGTACCTATAAAATATGTCACAGATAAAACTCTATAGCTAGGTAAATATACAGATAAGCAGTGTACCACAAACTACCACAAATGCATGGCAAACCTCATATTCTGAGCTTAGATGCACTGTCACACACTCTGACTTGGCTGGCCCTGTGTGGAGCCAGAGGTTGGACTTTATGATCCTTATGGGTCCCTTCCAACTCAGGATATTCTATGATTCTGTAATTCTATAACTAATTCTTGTCTTCACTGTCAAATACATATGAACTGAGGTTTAGGTTGCTCTGATGTCAGGGCAATTGTGATGATGCCGTCTTTAAACATATGCCATTCCTAATCCCAGCAGGGGACCCTGATACCCAAAGGCATCTGTGTATGAATGTGCTGTTGTCACTGCTAGGCTTGAAAGGGCAGGATTTCACAAGACAATGGGTGTGAAACTCTGCTAGGGGAAGAGCATTCAAGACCACAACTCTGGATCCACCAACAGTGTTAGTTCCTATTACCACAGAGCTGCGCTCAAATACTTGGCATTTCCTCCCAAGACACATTGCTCATCCCGGTCGTCTTCAGTGAAATCTGGTTCTACATTCCCAGTTCTCCCCATTTATGCATGGGAAGCCATGCGTGAGACAGAATGGTACAATGCCCTTAAGCTGCAAATTTCCCAAGAGGTGCCTCAAGAAAGACTTTCCAAATTCTGGCTTAGAATTGATGCTACCTTGCTCATTTGCATTTGTGTCACCTGGAGAATATTTGTGGGACATCTGCTCTATATACGTTATTGACTTAATATGATAGAATTGCCTAATTCCTTCAATTGCTTTTTCTTCACTGAGACTGGGACAGTGAGGGTTATGACAAGAGAGGAGAGACCGTTATTTGATCATAGAGATAGGATTCTTGAATACCTAGGTAGAAGACAGCTGTATCGGAACTTCTACCCAGTTACTTCAAGCCCTGTCTTAAAGTCAGCAGTGCATAGTATACATGGATATTAGAAATACACACCCACAGTTATCTCTAGGGAGCGGCATTTTCTTTTATCCTGCTAGAATTTAATTAGGTGAAACATCAGATTTGAGTCCTCTGGCATATAAACTCGGCAATACAGTTTCATCTGTAATTGGCTCCATCTCAGAAGAATTATAGGAGCCCAATGAGACAAAGCAATTATTTTCTTGCTTGCTAATAAGCATGCATAAACCTAAACTACCATACCAAGAATTAGTAAGTCACTTCTAACCTTCTGTCATCTTTCTTAATCTTTATTTTTGTCTTCAAGTCCAACCTCTACCTTTCAGAAATTCACTTTATGTCAAGAAGTTGTGAAGAATAAAAGGCAAACAATGCTAAGTGACAGCTGTACTCCAGAGAACAGCAACATCCTTTTTGGAGTCAGCCGCTGCATTTCATGATCAGTCAAGTGTTCTCCTAGGAGCCACTGGTTCAGTCAAGCTTGGGGTATATTTATTTTGAAGTAAACAAGAGAACATATGTTATGATACTAAATAGGAGCACTTTCTGGTTAAACAGACTGTAATAGAAAACTCTTGTACTTTACATGCACTTGCACATGGGACTGAGCTGCGGTATGAAGCCTGCAGCCTCTGCTTGGAGTGCTGCCAGAACAGGCTGCTTTGAACTTGCATCAGCAGAATGCTTGGCTTTGGCCAGGCACACCCAGCATCAGGTCTTTGCTCTGTTACTGGGCAAAGTGAGAAATTAGAAATAAGAGTCAGTTCATTTTAGTTATGGCTTGACTGAGCAATAAAAAGTCCCAAGAAATATATTTAAAAAAAAACAAACTACATAATGAACTTGTTGATAACACCAATATGATTTTTGTTCATTAATACTATCCTGATTCTGAGCCCTTGAAATCACAAACTAACCTGTGCCTGAACTGAGAGTCTGGAAAGTAAAACCTCCAGTCATATCAGTTCAGTAGGAATACGTTCAGCTTCTCCTTTTACAAGAACAAATGCCATAATGAAGTCCTATACTAGCTTTCAAATTCTGATTATTTGCAAGTAGTTGTTCGTAATGCCACTTTGTATTCTGACAAAAAAGATTGTATGACAAGGGCCAAATCCTGTCTTTACTCAGTACTGAAGCAAATCTCAGCAGGAGTTCACTGAAATCTGTAAAGGCTGAATAGAATTTAGCCAAGAACATTTTTAGACCTCAAATCTGCAAGCACTTTTCTATCTATTTAATATCATGAACATGAATAGTCGTGGAGATTGCAGAAGTTTGTTGGAGTGGGTTTTTGGTTGTGGGGTTTTTCTTTAAACTTTTTTCCTTTCTTATAAATTTAACCTGCTTATTTTAACTTAAAAAAAGCTTTGAACTGCTAAGAGGAGAGAAAAATAGAATGATGCTGAGTATGATTATGAGAATTCAGAGCTAGCCAGAAGCATCACATAGGCATCCTTTGATGATTTTCTAACCCAGTATGTGGACCATGTTCCCTTTTACAGAAAGGTGACTTCTTGGTTATAGAAGAACTGAAATACTTTCTGAAGTCAAATGTTCTGCACAGTACTAAATAAAATTATTCTGCATATTATTGCTAAGGCACAGCTCGGATCATACACATTTTTAAAAGTTCATCTGAGTGGTTAAACATGGCCTATATTCAGAAATCAATTTTATTCTTACCAACGTTTTAGTATTTGAACTGTGTTTTCTGACTCATCTCAATGATTCTTCATGTAGTTCCCAGACAAGAATCAATTTATCAAAATTAATTTATATTTCTCTCAAAGAGACGATACTAGTGATTGTGGGGATAGTGAAGTAGAATAGTCTTGCAGTAGGCATTTATCACAACTTGGACTTCCTTTTTTTTTCCTTTGTGACAGAAATGGTTTGCTTTAATTTGACCCAAAGAGATGGCAAGTGGTCTTTCTTTTTCATTTACTATATTTGATGTGTTTTCTAATGCAAGTATCAACCATTTTTAATTATGGTTGATAACACTGTTTAGTTTCAAACTCTGTCACTATGATACTGTCATTTTTAATTACTGTTGATGAACTTAATTTAAAAGAAGCATGTTCTCATTTCTCACAGTATTCTCAATGCAGAATTATTTTAATTCTTGACAGATCACCAGAAAATTTTCTGTGGGTGCAAACTCCTATAGTATCTCACTGACCTATGACATCTGAGAACTTGAAACCATGAATTAATTCAAATATAATTTAACCAAATTACATCTTTTATAAGAACAGATATATAACACATTACTGTACCACCGTACTAATTACTGACTTCCTAGGTTTTTTTATAACTATATGTAGATTTAAAACTGTAATGAAATATCGTAGCAGTTTACCAGATATCAGTACTAATGCTATTTTGCTAATTAAATATGGTACTCTTATTAAATCAATAGTGAAAAAAGATCCTCTCGAAGTGGTTGTAAGCACTAAAGAAAATTAATTAAAAAATTGGTAAATTAATCTTCATTGAACAAAGCCATTCAAATATGCAGCTAAACTCCTACTAGCTTTTTGGAACCAATTTCAATAATCAAATCCATAAGTAAAATCTAAAAATGGTAAACATGAGAAATAAGGGCTCCCAAAGAAGTACAGGCTTTGGTATATTCATGAACAGAATACCCATAAGTATACCAGTGTAGGATTTTTTGTGTTGTTTTGGCAGGGATTAATTAGTCTGTTGCTGACCTAATCGTATGAGCCTGATGAGTACTAGCAGTCTCATAAAATGTGAACAGGAAAGAAAAAGCTTAAGTATTTCCCAAGAAAATTGATGCTATATTTTTGTGCATAAACCCCATGAACACACACATCAACTACGTGTTGCACACACCCTTGGCTTCTAATCATCTACTTAGGAAAATACTGGACTTGAGCATGACGTGTCCCATCTTTGAAAAATGGAGAAGGTGTTTAATTCTTAGAGGTACAGCCCAGAGGGATAAAACCAGCTAGTGAAATGTGTGTATCCCATTATGTGGGAAGGTCATTTTGTACGAAGTCTTATCCAGGCACATGGGTCTTTGTCTCACTTTTTGTCTGCTAGCCTATGACCAGCAGGACTGCCTGCATCCCTCATCCTTACCCTGGGCTGGATGGGATGGTTCCCCAGGGCCCTCGGGATGGTTCCTCCCTGGGGAATAGAGGGGTAGCAGGACATGCCCATCTGGATATGGTAGATCAGTGAAGGGAAGGAGGTATTCAAATATTTAGCTGCCTCTAAGGCCCATTTTGCTTCCCCAGTGCTCTTATTTTACACTCAGAGAGATGCACAAGAATACAAATGAGTATACCTAGAGAATCTCTGAATATTTAAAAATAAAGCAAAATGAACAGTTTGCCTTATCCCCAAAGACAGATTCCACACTCCAGCATCACTTTCCGATTTCACCAGCCTAATGTACTCATAGACTTGAAAAATAATCAAAGAGCATAAATTAAATTAACTGCTTTATTTCTGGAAATAGCTTGTCATTCTATTAAATTGCCAATTTGTTATCTGTCCAAATGATAAAGACATTTAGCTCATGACTGCTTCTGCTTCAGGGATGAAAGCAATGGAAGCAGGAACAGAATAAGAGTACTACTGGGCTGTGATTTCACTGCTGTGATGACATGGCCTCAGTGCCACCATGATAGCTATGATGCAAACTGATACAGCACCCTGTTCTAGAGAGTGCCAAACCCACACAGGACTCAGGTTATACAGTAAAACACAAGTGGGAAAAAATGAAGGAAGAAATCAGTGTGATAAAACCACCACAGCTCACAGCACATAAGACATTTGCAACCACACACCTTATTTAACAGCAGTACTCAGTTCTGGTTGTTTGCATTGTTTAGTATTATGCACAGTGGACTCATTTCACAGCTGCTTCAAACAAACAGTGTTATCTACAGTGCCTTTGTATTTACTGTGCTGCCTCAGGAGGCTTGAAGGATGGAGAGGTTATATGGAATTAAATGTTTCATTAAGACTTTTAGCTGTCTAAATGTGTCTAGAGTTCCTTCAAGCTACAAAACTGCCAAAGTTGCTAGAGTATTTTGCTGAACTTCTCCTAATTTGTAATCAAAAGGTACATAGAAAAGGGAAGAGTGGCATGTCACACTTTGAGAAAGAACTCATAGCCTTCACAAAGGATTTCATATCGAGACACAGTACGAAAATAAGGTTAGTTAACTGATGTACTTCTGCTGCATCCAACACAGAAAGAGAACACCTCTCCAAAACCTCAGAGAGAGGCAGAACTGTTTACAGAGAGAGGAAGCCCTTCCTGATGGGCTTTGTGGGGCACAAAGTCTGTGTGAAGACTGTTAAATGGACCAGCTGATATCTGGAAGACTGGCACCTGAGTGTGAGAGTGTGCTTATTGCCCTTCCAGACAGAGCCTTCTTGCATTTGTGAATTCAGGCTACCTCATAAGAAATTAGGATTAATGTTTTGTCCCAAAACTACAGCCAACGCAAGGTCTGAGTCACCTGTTCCAGGGAACAATCTCATAAGAAATAATCACTAACAACATTGCAAACATTTCCTTGCGCCAGACCTTCAATCCTTTTATTTGAGGTTGCTTTCCAAAAAAGTTCATAATAATATCACTTAGCTTACTCCCTACAAGAGCACTTGAGCAGACAGGGAGAATGAGGTAAAAGAATTAAAATGAGATTTGCTTAGTACATTATCCTCCTTTTGACACTTTTGGGAACTTTATGAGAACCTGTGGAGAGGGATAATATTAGCAAAATACGGCAGTAAGCTGAGTTTTCAACAGCTATTGATCTGTGCCTCTGCGTTCATCACTAAGGTTTCTATTTTCAAAACATCCTCTTCTTAAGCCCTTTTTCCCAGGACCTAAACACCCCTGCAAAAAAGGAAGAGAAAGTGTCTCAGCAGCAAGTTAAGATGAGATTTCAAGGGAAAAGGGATGGATGAGAGCCCTCAGAATAGGTACAAATAGGTGCAATAGGAGCAATGTATCTGGCTGCTCATGCTTAAAATGCTTAAATGCCTTTTCCAGAACTAGCTCTTCTAATTCAGCCCATGAAGCCAATGGTGTTTTACATTGATTTGTCTCAGTTTGCACTTGTAATCTCTAGCACAGCAGGGAAATATCATCTTCACAGGTCAAATCAACCCCTCAGCAACAAGACTGTCTTTCACTATACACTGATATTACCTCCATCTTCTCTCTAAGCCCTTCGCAGTCTGAATTCAGTCCTATTGCAATAGGTATATTTAAAGAACTCAATCACTGGAATATATTGAAGTTCAGTATATTTAGATCAATATCTTGTAAGCCTGGTATGCTGGTATTTTTGAATGTTGTAAATATACATTGCTCTACCACTTAGTATGCACTTTTAGTACTACAAATGACAGCAATAATTCTAGGAAAGAGAGAGGTATTTATTATAAACAAATCCAAAGAATAATAAGACATAGTATCCTCTGGAATCCCTTTTTTTCCTCAGTTATGTACGCATTACTGACACAGTATAACCAGAAGCTATGAACTATGTTCCATTTAAAGAGCTTGAAGCATGAGGTATCTTCAATCTCTCTGTAAAAGGCATGCCTGCGGTTTCAGCCCAAAAGTATGGTGCAAAGTTGCATCTCCAAGAATGCAGTTTTAATTTTCTTAATTGTAATGTTGCATTGCTCACCAGTCAGTCCGATTTCATCTCCTGGTGCTTATGAGGAGCAACTTCCCAATATTGCCAAAAGTTATACCGTTCCTGGAGAAACTGCTGGCTCCCTCAATGGAAAAATTTATTAGATCTATCTTTTCCCTGAGGGCCCAGGTAACACTGCATTATTTTTCTGAGACACTGGAGTGGCCACAGATGGGATACCACCAGTGCAAGAAAGAGAAGTAGGTAAAGAAGGATAATTTTTTAAAGTTGTAAAAGAAATAAGGGGTTCAGCATGTGATTCAGCATAAAAGAAAAAGGGTGAGGATTTCAAACCAGAAGGATGGAGCGAGGAGGCTGGAGCAGCAGTCTCAAAGGGCTGCGGGTTGATGTCAAGGGCAAATGAAGGCATACGTGCTCTTTATCCTGTTATTTGAGGACAGAGTGTGCCAGGATTCCTTGAGAACTGTTAGTGGTTAAGAACTATTTGAGGATACGTGCGCACTAGGTATGCCCTTGGGGATATCCTGGATATACAGGCTTGTGAGATCAGGCCCTCATGTTCCCTCCAGCACAGGAACACAGCTCCAATGGGCAGGATGCATTGTTCATGCACAGCAAAACTTAATCTCAGAACCAAACCAGAGAGGACAACAGGGCATGAGCAGTGAGGGGTAGGAGTTGCTTTAAAATCATCTGACTGTTCAAATGAAATCACTATCGTAGGTGCAGCCCCACCGATCTTCCTTCTGAGAGGGGCAGAAGAAATCAAGCATCATCAGTGCCCCCATATTTATCAGAACGAGAAGCTATGAAGGCTGGGAAAAGACAGACTATCTTGAAGTCCTCGAGGACTTTTTGCACAAATGGTCATTTTGCAATATCCAGTGAAGCCAATGAAGGCCGATGATTAGCGGCAGCAGGCCCCAGGCTTCCTGCTCAGTGCGCAGGCTCCTTCTGAGGATAACATCTATCCATGCGTAACTGATTCAAAGCAGCTGTGGCACAAGCAATACTAGTTTGGGGAGGTAAATGCCTTCACAGTGTGACAACAGTCATAAGGAGAGGTATAGCCCCTTGGTGACTAAACACTGATTAATGTAAAAGCAGATCTATAAAATCATTTGCATGTTCCAGCAGGCAAACCACCCTCGCAGACAAAAGAGGAGCTCAACTCTTCTTAATCTTGCCAATACACAGTTCACTGGCTACAAAGAAACCCTTATGCAGACATCCCTCACTCTAGGATTAAGTCTTTTATAAATCAGCATAATTTAAAGGATGGATCAAGATTATGCATTCTGGTATCACAAAGTCAGTTTCTGCATACTCTTGACTGATAGTCCCTTTCAGGAAAACCTTAATCAGAAGAAGATATAAAATGCATATGTAAATCTAAGCATGCATTGAAGTCTCATTATAACCAGCAAAGCCAGAAATAATTTAAGGGAGGTAGACTTAGGCCTGCATTTTCATGCTTTCCTAAATTGATGCCAACAGAAGCCAAATTTAATGACCATGAATCGGACCATTACTCTGTATTCCTGAATTCAGCATTGTCTGCTGTGTACTTCAGGTTCTTATCTCATCACATTTGCTCTGGAGATCTTTCCTTGAACATGCAGCATGAGCGCTTGTAAGCACCAATTAATAGATAAGTAGAGGAAATGACAGATGGCTTAATTTAGAAATAGGAAATATTTAACATCCACATACAGCAGCACTCAGGTTCTGTTCAGCTGTCACTCTTCATCACTGCTTTCTGCATGCATTCTAAGTCCCATACTTACATTTAACTGCTTGTCTCAACTAGGAGACATTCATATTGTTCCTATTTAACCTCAGGCATTTTTACACTAGTGGCAACACAGGACTCTAATTATGAATCAAATTTCTGCACTGCCTCTCATAGAGTACTGAATCCCCATCAGAGCTTTGCCATTCAAAGCAGGATTTCTCTGCGCTAAGTAGTAACTCAAGATCAACTGATATTAAGAAGCAGCAGCAAGCACAGCTTCAAAACAATCCTTTCATACTGATCCTTAATCACTTCCTCAGAAGAAAACTGGCAAACACTTTGTTCCCTCAGTTTCATGTCACCACAAACTCTTATTTGATAGAAGTATTTTGTGCCCAAAGTGAGGTTAGCCCATGAAGATGTTAAATGAAGCTTTGGAAATGCAGACATGCTCAGGCGGGGAACAGTTCTGCTCAAAATGTCTCTCTCTAGTCCTCGATATGACATTTGAGGAAAATAGCTAAATAACCCCATATAAATCAAATTCTTTCCAAAAACTAGCATATGAACATTAATGAAAGGTCAGAATTTGATGCTTGAAGTGTAGCAGGTTTCTGCTGAAATTACAACCAGGTCACTTAAGCTCTAATTTGCTTTCAAATATGAATCATGGCATTGGATGGGCATTTCACCTTCCTCTTCCATGTTAATTCTCCTTGCATTTTCAAATTGTGATTTAAAAATAAAGTATTTTAGGCACAGAATTCAATTATTGATCATGATCTAGGATTTCCATCTCCCCATATTACGGAGAGGTAAGATTTGGGATTGTTTATAGAGCAACACTACTATACCATAGTATGCCGTCCTCCTGCTTTCAAGAAAATAACCCACCCATTTTCAGATTTATTCCATTTATCAGCCTATCAAAGGCAATATTTTGGTCTTCTATATGTTACTTCACCTTAGATGTTCCCTCAAGATTTGACAGAGTTGGTTACTGAGACAGTGAGCCAGGGAGGGTATTCAGTGAACGTCACATGCTATACAGGATATTTTTTTATTTGTGTTCATAGTGCTTTCTTTTTATTTCTATTACCATATGATAAAATTGTGCACAGAGGTATGACTGAGGGACTTGTATTTACAAATACATATTTATAGGCAAAGGAATATACAGTAGAAAGGCAATTAGAAAAGGTTTCAGATCACTTTAGCTCAGATATGTCTAGAAACAAATATTTCCTTTTATTAATGCTAAAGCTAACTGATGAAGAAAACTTCCTTTTAACAAGATTCCTGACAGCAGTTTTCTTGAAAGTGTGATATACTCGGTGTCCACAGGGAGGTAATAAACGATAAAATTAGAAATGGCTAAAAAATTTCAGGAAGCTGAATGAATGGTTGTTGACAAAGCACTTGCACAGATTTGCATGATTCTGTTGTAGCTGAGAGCACTTGAACTGCAGAGAGCTATGAAGTCCATTAAAAAACTTCAAACTGACTTAATCTGAAGCAAATATTGATACTAAATGACATTAGCGTGAGTCCACATGGAAGAAGGGACAAAGGTGAAGGAAATGGATTTATTATCTTCTCTACTTGTCACCTTGCAAATTGGAAAGGTGACTAAATTCTCAAGGAAAAAGTTGCAATTTTCTACACACAGAGAACTAGAAGCACAGTTGATTACCTCACTCCTTGCTCCTAGCTCTTTTTTTAGTCATTATGTCCACCTCAGCCTGCTTCACTGAGATGCTATGCTTGCAAGACTTGCACTTCCACCAGCGCCAGTTCACCAACAGTCCTGGGGTAGGAAGGGAGGAATTTCAACATGAGATATGGTCAGCTGTGACACACAGAGTTTGTGATAGCTCTGGCAATGGGCAGTCTGTCATTCCTCATTGTTCAAAAGGAACACCAAACTTGCCCCACATACTTGATCATTGCATATTCGGTGATATCTTCCTATTAAAATTGTATAATTCTTGTAAATTTTCCTGCATGATCATGTTGGAATTGCAATGATAGATTACTGGAGACACTAAGATCTTATTGTTTCCCAAGCAGTTCAAAGGACTTACAGAACATCTTTCCTGTTTTCAATAGAAAAGCATGGAAAAAATTAGAGAGAATTTTAAATTTTTCATTTCAGCCTAGTAAGTTGAGACCAGAATGGTGTTTAGCCATGTGACATTTTGGAAAAGAGAAGAATTCTGCCAAGCAAACTGGTGAAAGACACTGCTAAACCAATCTATTATGAAACATTTACCCTTCTGAAAAGGAGTGACAAATTGGAATTTCCTCTTTAATTATGAGCAGAAAGCACTGTAAGTGACTTCTCTTGTGCTGGTTATTTCATTTTGTGGACCAAAAGACATAGGTAAAGAAAAGAAAGTAAATTTTATCTGAAAACAAGTTTAATAGTATTGCACAAAATTAATTGCAAATTCACCAGAAATATGATTTTTTGTTTACTGAAATGACATATAAATGACATTTAAAACTGAGGTAATGATGTCTAGTTGGGACTGAAAAACAAAAGGGTAAATGCAAGATTTTTACCTTTTTTTCCCATTTTTTTTTATTCACCATTTGCTTAAAGATAAAGCCATGCTTTCCTTCCCCCCCCCCAAACCAGTAAAAAACCCCACCAACCCCCCTTTTCATCATTCTGCAATAGTGGGTTAGTACTGTTGTCAACATCAAACATTTTTAAGCCTTATTTTCTATGGAGTGTGAATTACGTAAAATGATTTTTTTGTGTGCCAGTGTTTAGGATAAAATCACATATGGCTGCATATAACACAGGTTTCAGTACACAGACAGAAGGAAAGAATTTGAAAATGACTGATCTGTGTTTCAGGGGATGGGGGAAGGATGCTTGATATCACTGTTAAGTTGAAATGTTCCACAAACTGGACCCCAGACGTCATCCCTCTATAACAGGGAAAACAAAGAGCCTGGATGTAGGTCTACTTTTGAATCCTGTGTCTGGTGCCCTTTTCAGTGGGCCTGGGGATGTAGGGGCCTCATTTCCTAACAATTTCATCACTGCTGATAGTCTGTTTCAGAAGAGAGCTTGGAAAGAATGGTTCCTAAGGGAGACACAGCCACAACTCCATTCCCATTATCTCTGTCTGTCCCATTTCAGCAGAAGCTCTTTCCATATTTCCAGTCTTTTACCAAAAGCTGCATCCTTCAGAATCATGGCGTGTGCTTCAGCACATGCCACGGTATTTTCTGAAATCCTGCAGAATCACAGAATCGTATAATCTCCTCAGTTGGAATGTACCCATGAGTATCATCAAGTCCAACTCCTGGCTCCACAGAGGACCAGCCAAGTCAGAACACAAGACTGAGTGCATTGTCCAGACAATTCTTGAACTCAGTCAAGCTGGGTGCTGTGACCACTGTATTCCAACACCTCTGCTGAAAAGGCAACATAAATGAAAAATCAGACTAGAACAGCGTTTCACCAGGAAACCTGCAGTCAGGCAGAGAAGCTAATAGACCAGGTATGGCAGAATGAGAATGCAAGTATATCCTGGGCTGCTAATTTTCACTGCAATTTCTGGTAGTCACACTGGTGAATGACACATTTCAGACATTCTGGGTGCCTTCCATGGAGCACTGACCAGGAATGAGAAGTGCCATCTTCTGGCAGCCACCCCTGGGGAAGCATAAGTGAAAACCCCAGTCCTTCCATGCAAATAATTAAAAATAAAACTGAGGGGTTTTAAAAATTACTTCAGATTTGGAATGACTCAGTCTTTGGACAACAAATGTAGGCAGCTGACTAATATCAATCATGTATGTAGAACTCAGAAACACGTATTTGATTGAAAAGAGAAGTCCTGACTAAAGCGCTGCCCTGAAGCCAGCAATGAACTGCCTTAAGTAACGTTGAAAAATTCTCCCCACTACTGAGTCAGAGGCACTTTATCTTTTTCCTCTTTAATTTGTTGTGGAAATTGAAACAAGCCTTCTTAGTACTGCCATGACAGTGCATTCAAATCGGTTGTCAACAATGCCACTTTCTCACTGAAGCACATTTGCATGCTATTTGTCGTTGCTCTACACATAGCAATTTAGAAACTCTAATCCGTGCTTGTCTATTCCCAGGAAAAGGAACCTATTTCTCAGATAAAAACAAAACAAGCAAAGCAAAAACTTTTGGAATATATTTGCTTTTGAAATGCAAATCTCTGAAGGGGGCTGTAAATTCAAGTGTTCAAGGATATTTTCAGCTGAGTGTTTTTTAATTACACAAATAATGTTCTTTGCAATTTCCATACAAAGAGAGGCCATATTTCACTAAGGATAATCAAGAAATTTGTTGTGGATTGGCCAGTCCAAATCAGCTGTTGTCCACAAACCCATGCAAATTTATAGAATGAGAGCGATTGAAACCTTGGGCGTGTTTGGCAATTCCCGTTTAAGTCTATCAAGAGAATACATTTCCATGAATATTTTGACCCTGATGAAGTAAAATTTTCTTAACAGAAAAGTGCTTCATCAGAAATGTTTCAGACAGCCTTACAAAGACATTTAATCCAACTGTTCCTTAGGATCACAGGAATAATAATCTTTTCTAAACCCAACTAGAACAGTTTTTTTCCAGGTTTTTAAAGCTTTTAAATACTTTCTTAAGGAATAAAAAGGTTTTTTTGTGGAATAAATGAGCAGCTTTATGTTTTAACAGAAGATTAAGTTTGAAAAACACAAGAAGCGACAGTGGAGAATGAGAAAACACTGTTCTGCAGCACAATGGAAACTGTTCCAAGCTGCCATCATGGATTTTTGCTGTGCTTGTAACTCAAAATAAATGAGCATAGAGTAACCTGCCATAGTAATTAATTGAAATTTCATTTTGTGGATGACATAGCTCTGTCAGAAACATTCCTTGTTAATATGGTATTCTGAAGTTTACAACACTTTAAAAGATACAGAACTATAATTTATTTGTCCTTTTTATTTTTATGGGGAGGTAGATTTGTGATTTTTGAAAAAGTGAGAAAAAGCTATTTTACTTAGATTGGTGCAGCCCAATAGTTTTATGCCATCTGTAACATTTAGCATAGGATGGAAAACTTTCTATTTCTACCAGTAAGAACTGCCATAAAAACACAGAAAAAATGTCTACAGTGATTGATAGTTTTTTAGGAGTGTTTACTTTAATGACTGTCACAATAATTCTTGAAAGCAAAAGTACAGATAAGGAATGAGATTAAATAGAAATGCCAGAAGAGGGATAAATTTTAAGAAAACAGCTTTTCCCATTAATATTACTAAATTAGTATGTTTTAGTGAGATATTTTAATATTTCCAGGAACTGATTTTTTTTTCAAAAGATACAGAACCTTTGAAAAGTCACTTCATGACTGATTTATACATCTAAAGCCTTATACCAAGAGAACAGTCTGATTTCTCTAGATCAACAAAGTATTACTGGAATCTTGAAAAATCGTGGAAGAACTCAAACTATATTTTTTCAAGAAAGAGAGATGCATTATGGTCAGCAGTGTATTTTCAGCACACATTGAAGTAATTTTACAACATCTTCTGTTTTTAATTCACTTCTGGGGTTTTTTTGTTCTTTCATGTAGCATGAAACTATAAGACAATATGCTAAGGAAGTTACCATAATCATAGAATCATAGAATCATAGAATGGTCTGGGTTGGAAGGGACCCCATGGATCATAGAGCTCCAACCCCCCTGCCACAGGCAGGGCCACCAACCTCCAGGTCTGGATCTACACAAGGTTGCCCAGGGCCCCATCCAACCTGGCCTTGAACACTTCCAGGGACGGGGCATCCACTACTTCTCTGGGCAGCCTGTTCCAGCACCTCACCACTCTTTCTGTAAAAAACTTCCCCCTAATATCTAATCTAAACCTTCCCTCCTTTAGCTTTAGTCCATTCCCCCTTGTCCTGTCATTATCTACCCTTTTAAAAAGTTTAATCCCCTCCTGTTTTATGCTCCCTTCATGTACTGGTAGGCTGCAATGGGGTCCCCCCGCAGCCTTCTCTTCTCCAGGCTGAACAATCATATCGTGGTTTTAGCTTGTAGACTGATTCCTCAACCCCTACTTTGTTATGAACCATTATTTGTACAGTTAGAAAATCCAAGAGACCTTGTCACAGATCAGTAACCCTCTGTGTTTAGTAAAGTAAAAACATTCAAAGGAAAATATGTCCCTGCAAATAAACAAGTTAAGTGCGGGACAAGAGAAATAGTTCAATACAGAGGATAACGCAGTAAAAGGAAGAAGGTCTCCATTGTAGTAGCCAGTGGTCTCAACAGCCTCACCACCACTGAGGTTAATAAAAAAGTCACAGAAAAATTGGTTCTGTAAGGGAACATCAAAGTGGGTATTCACCAGGGGCTACTCCCACAGAGGAGAGACAGTCCAGAATGAGTGGTCGGTGCATTATTCAAATACACCAGGATCATTTAGAAGCAGAACGAGAGGCTGACTAACTGATACTGCCTGAGACACAAGAGCGTGTCAGTGTCTCTGACTGTTGGCACAAGGCAGGCTAGAAGAGTCCCAAAAGTGAAGGACTGTGAACCTGGTGAGGCTGAACTCCCATAAGGTTATAAGGGCAGGGCTGATGCCCCTGAAGATTGTGGAATATATATTCATAAAAAGAGGAAATGAGAAGGCATTGAAGAGATTATACAAGCCAGCCTAACTTCAATATCCAAAATGATAGTGGAGTGTGATACTAGACAAACAATTTATGACTACCGAGTCAATAATATACTGATAAGAAACAAACCATGTGAGTATGTCAAGAAGAAATCTTTCAAGCCAGCCTAATTTCATGCCAGGTTACCTAGAAAGTGAGGCTGCAGTTGGTGTGACAGGTTGACTTGAATATGACTCGCTAAGACTGTGCCCCACAACACTCTCACAGGTAAAGCTGGGAAATATGGTCTAGATGACAGCACTGCAAGATGGATCTAGACCTAGCTGAAAAATAAGATTTAAGGATTTGGCACGAACAGTTTCCTGTCATCAAAGTATGACATCAGTGTTGTAGGGGTCTCTCCAGACCGTGGTATTATCTCACTTTTTTCATCACAAGCTTTCTCCTCACCAGGGCATGCGGTTATGCGTGGAGTATGAACACAAGAGCATGGAGCATTGAGAGCAGGTTTTTAATAAATATGGAAACAAATCCACATTCAGAGAGCAACAAAACCCCTCAATTTTAGAAATCTGTCTCATGAGACTTGGTGAAAAATTGGATGGCTGAATGTAGGAAAAGAAAGATTCAGCAGCATTTAAAACTACACAGACGAGTTTAGTTTTCCGTTGTCCACCAGAAATAGGCAATCTGCTTAGCATTCTGCAGGTATGATCTGGCTGCATATCACAAAAATCACTCCAGCTGTACGTATAGAAAGCACTCAAATCAGATACTGCAGCAATAGGATGAGGGGTGCATTTGCACATGACAGAAGAGATGACAGCTAGTATCTGAGAAGCAAATTTCTGACAAACTACATAACAGGTATTGCTTTGTGCCACAAAATAAGAATATTCATTACCAAGGAAAAAACCTATAAGTGATGTCACACTGGAAGCAGACATTAGACCTCGAGAAATAGCTAATGGGTTCACACTGATGGTCCATCTAGCTCAGCTCTGCAATCTGTTCCTCATTTCTTTCTCCCTCCCATCCAGTGGCCCCAGTTGCTGAAGTATGAAGTTTAGAGGAGATCTCCTCATCCCACTCTCTCCATTCCCTACAGTGGCTCTTGATCAACCTGCTGTCCATGAATTTGTCCAATTTCTTTTTGAAAACCTGCAAATACTGTCTGCTTTTCACAGCCTTCTGTGGTAACAGTGAACTTGCACTAGTTCACTACCTGTTTTTATCTGTTTTAAACTACTGTTCTGTATTTAAAGTGTTCTGGGACATGGTGAATAAGAGTTTGGTATGCCAAATCACTAAGACAGGATAGGAGAGGTCATAGCAGATTCATAACCAGATGCAGAATTACACCTGGACAAGAGGAGTGAAGGTAACACGGCAACACAACAGCCCTCCCCCATTAGCATTTTCAGTTTGGCCAGGGAAAAAAGCCAAATGAAATGGCATTTCTTGAACATTTAGTGTGGTTCTGCTCACAACTTCTGTTTTCATTGTAGTTTTACACTCAGCTTCCTACACTAAATATCATTACTTCGGTAAGAAGTTCTGGTATTACATGAATTATGTCTTTATGTTGTGTGTGACAGGCTCAGTACACTAGAGGATGAGACCCCACCATACACTTATCTTAAAATTTGGGAGACACTTCTTGCTTAATAAAAAACAGATCACAAAACCTGATATGAGACAAAGTACTAAGAGAAGAATAAGCAACTGCATTAGAGAACATCTCACACGATTACTGAAATATTCACTCTGCTATACACATGGTCTGGCAGAGAAAAGAGGTATCCTTAGAATAATGTGATGGCATAACATTGACCATCCTTGTGAAGAAATGAACCTAGAAGTTTAACGTATGAGCTCTAAAAGCTTCCTAAGGAAAGGGTAAATATTAAGAGCGTGTTTATGCGTCACTACGGTTATGGAGTGTCCCATGAAAGCCTGGGTCTATAGGGACATATTGGGACAGGTGGCTCAAACAACTGACAGGGTTCTGGCTTTCCTGATTTGCATCATGGTCAGCTCTATCTCACATGCTGGGGGAGGAGATTGCACTACTGTGCAAGTCCCTGTCAGGAACAGAAGTTTGACCAACAAGTGGTGGTGAACATTTTCTTTCTATCCCATATTGTGATGACAACTGTAGCAGAGTAGCTTTGTGATGGCTGGACGCATGGCCATGACATCATCTTTTGATTATCTTTGTTGTCTCTTAATGGGTGACAGAAGAATACAACAGTCTGTGAGACTGTCCCTTAGCAGCAGCAGCAGCTTATAAATTACATTAAAAGTGTACCAGGATATCAAGTTTCTCCTACTCAAAATTATTACATGGAATGCAAATAACTAACTCCATTGTACTTACAATAATCTAGTACATATACACATGGCAAGTTTACAGGACTGCTTCTTTAAAGTATCCAAAATAAATTTGTTTTAAAATTTCCAATGAAATAAGTATGTCATAATATTCAGTGATTTTGTGCCAGTTCCTTGGTGTTGAAAGCATCTGAATCCTATCCTCATGGCAAAATACCTATACCAGTGAAGCAAGCAAAGGACTCAAATGGACTGTCAAGGATTAAACCATTGAGTCATACACAGTTCTAAAGAAAATGGGAAATAATTTTCTGCCTTCAGAGGCGGCAGGCAGTTAGTAAAGTCATTGTTTCTGTGGATGCTTTAGAAGCCCAGAGGTTATGCAGAGTATCTAGGCTACGATAAACAGTGCAATATGCGCAACTAGCTAGCATATATAGGCAGATTATATTTAATATTAAAAAATTCTCAGTGATCAGGCATTAAGGAATGTCTAACACCACAAGAATACAGAGTGAATCAATATTTTTTTATTCTGCTACTAATTAAAAGACAGAAAAATATTGTTCTTCCTGGTGTAAAGTACTTAACTGTGAATTTTTTAAAAGGTGAGGAGAAGGCAGGTGGAAGGAAGCCCAATTATGATGCTGCACAGCAGCTGCAAAGTTTTAAACAGTATCACAGCTCTAGGATTAAAAATCATTAATTGCAGCAATATTACATTGTCAGTTGTATTCCCAAAAACAGAAGCTACAACAATTATTAGTGATTATTTCATCCAACAACATTTAGGATGAAATACAGAAGGAAAATCTGCTGTCCTGCCATCCTAATGTCCTTTGTGCCTTACCTTTACTGACAATCTTTTATGGAATTTCATAATGATAAAATGTTTGGCTTTGCAACCTCACAAAACTATTACAAAACATTCTTTGGTTTAGCTTGAAACTTACCACTTCATATCTTTAATCAACCTTCATGTAACTGCAATTTAGCTGCTATGCATAACTTTTGAGTTCTGTGTATCTATAACCTAAAATACTAACGGGAAGACACCCAGTTGTAATACCAAACACCAAATAATAAGGAAACATGATACATTTACAAAGATAGGTGAACATTTGTTCAATTTCATGGTTTCCAGAGTCATGTCTGGCAGAGGCTTTTATTCTGTGAGAGTTGGTCCAAATGCTCTCCTTATCTAATAATTTCTTACCTCGTAAGGGTTGTTTTATAAAAAGTCCTGTCATCTTCTGTTTCATCAATGAAAATTATCCATTTAGAGATGTACCTGTCATTTTCTGAGACCTGGAAATGTATTTCCATGCTCAAATTTATAAAGATGCACTAACAGGAAAAAAACACTGAAGCAGTAGGGAAAGTAAACTGTGAGCAAGGTCGTCATCCAGAGTTCATCCAGGCCAGCTGGAAAACTTCCTCTGATTTTGACTCTGGTATTGTTTACAAGCCCACACTCTCCACTGCCACTGATACTAATATTGGAGAAAAAAAGAACTGGCAATAAGGAAAAAGACAGAAAAGATTTAGATACCCAAATCAGGATCCAGTTGGAATTTAGGTTGGGGGTGGGTGGGTGGTGGTGGTACAAATTCAGACCTAAAATAATGTACCTAAACTTCATGTTCTCACGTGCTTTACACATTCCCACATACCTAAAAGTGTTGGCCTGTGCCTACCCCAACTATCTAACTCTTGACACAACTTGAGTAACTTGGTGCCTATCTCAGGCCTAAGCCAAATAAATCAACGTTTAAAAATTACCAATTCCTCTGCCAGAACCCACTGTGACTGTATCTGTATTTCTAATTTAAATACCATCAAGGTATGGTGCAAGCATTGGTTTGTCCTGGTGTTATTTTGACCCAACTAACACTATCTTTGAGACTGTCTTGGTGCAGCTCACAGGGCACAGTTTGGGCCCAAAGCTGTCTTCAGTAGGCAGTACAGAAATAACTGCAGTTTTATAGGAAAAAAAATGTTCTAATTCCTTCTTTTTATTCTGAGGAAACCTAAACACACACTTGGACTGTCCTGGACAGGCATACTCTGTATTCTTCCTGTGGGAATGTGCCTCTCTGCTCAAGATTTAGTAGTGAGGTCACCTACTTGGCTATTCCAGAATCCTAGATAATTCCCACAATTTACATGGACTGCCCAAAAGGGTAAAACAGAAAATGTGCACAAACTAAAATCCAGGACTCAGTTTTGTTGCCCCCAAGTTGGATGCATGAAGGCTCACCTTCAATGCTTGTGTTCCTCACACAGTAACCCAGCCTCAACATCAGACCAGGAATGCACCTTCACCACTGTCACAACAGAGATCACCAAATGGAGGCTATCACACTGATTATGATAGTGCAGGGTCAAGACATTACGAGAAGATGCTAGTAAAAAACCTGGATCCTTTATGATACAGTAATCACATAAATAGACAAATTCTCAACATTTTAAAGGGTGTTAACCCTGACCAGTTCTTGGGTGGGGGAGTGAGCATACATATGTGTACAAAGAAAATACCCCAACTGCAGATGCCCACTGGGAAGGAGTGCCTGCCTGCACATTCACTGACTGAACCTAGCTCTAAGGCAGGGTGTCAAGAAGGGTGACCTCATCCCATGACAGTGTTTCAAACACAACTTTTCATTATCAAGGTTTTCTGCACTGCCTCTAGTCTCCTAGTTAAGAGCTTCATGGCCTTGGTGAGAAGACAGTTAGATGGGCAAAAAACTGCTTGAATGGTCAGGCTCGGGGTTAGCAGTTAATGGGTCAGATGCTACGTGTATTCCTGCGACAAGTAGACTTTACAGGAACCTGTCCTGTTCAACATCTTTATCAATGACTTGGAGGAAGTGATGGAGTTCACTGCCATCAACCCTTCAGATCATACCAGATTGTGGGGAACAGACTCAAGGGCAGGTCTGTCATTCAGAGTGTCCTAGACATGCTGGAGAACAGGTTTCCTAGACATGCTAGAGGAACAGGTTGACAGGAACATAATGCATTTTGACAATAATTATGCAAAGTCCAACACCTGGAAGTCTTGGCAGACAGCAAGCTGAACATGAGCCAGCAGTGTGCTCTGGCAGCCAAGATGGCCAACAGTATCCTGGGCTGTACTAAGCACAGACAGAAGATCCAGGGAAGTGATTATCACTCTTTACTTGGCACTTGTTAGATCACATCTGGAATATTGCATATGGTTTCAGGTTCCTCCCTCAAAAGAAAATGTGTTAATGAACCAAAGCAAGTTCAGCAGAGACCCACCAAGATGGTAAGTGGACAAGAGACAATGAACATAAATTGAGAGTTTCTGACACGATAAAAGAAAAACTTTTTCATTACGAATACAGTCAAACATTGGAACAGGTTGCTCAGAGAATTTGTACAGTCTTCATCTATCCTTGCAGATTTTCAAAACCCAACTAAATAAAACTCTGAGCAACCTGGTTTGATCTCCTAGCTGACACTACTGCTGCTACTTAAGATGCTGGACTGGAGACCTTCTGAGGTTGCCAACCTCAACAAGGCTGTGATTCTGTGGTTCCATGACTCCTGACTGCTTTAAAGCTAAAGTTTTACAGTATAATTTTGCTCACTTTACTGAAATAATTTATTATTATTATGGTTTCTTTTGGGTCATGCAGTTTGAATTAGAATCACCTTATTGTTCCAAGACTCACTGAAATTGTTCATTTTCACAAAGAGGAGTGGAAGTGCTAATTAAGTTGATGCATTATGAATTGTCAGTTTGGATATCTCAGCCGTCACAGTCATGTTGAAATAAATTATATGCATTATTAAAGGGTGAATATCATAACACCCATGTTATAACTAAGGAAGTCTCCAAAGAGAAGACTTAATTTTCTCATTTTCCTGGAGAAAATGAGCTGTATTCCCACATCACAAAACATGAATTTTAAACCACTAACCCAATTTATCAAACTTAAATACTTAAAGAGTGGTTTGAAAGAACTTAAGAATGTGTTCTTAGGAATTTTGGCATATTTTCAAGGTATTAAGACCTGCTAATATTAGCAGATGTACTTATGTAGACAATTTATGTCACCTAAAATTCAGCATCTGAGGAATAAAAAGGTAAGTCCTTTCCCAGTGCAAATCTGACGGACGTGATGGCATCCAGGCAATAGAAGTATTTAAGCTTTTCATTACTGAATTCAAAATGAAAATATCCTTTGTTGACCACATCAACGGAATTGTGTCCAAGGTTATAACTTCCTTAACTGTGATGTTACTTATATTATGTACCTATGAGTAAAAAAGTGGGTCCAGCAATACAAAATACATTCTCCACATCTTGACAACGAGGCAGCTCATTCCACCAGTATTAAAACCACACAAGTGTTAAATGAAAATATCAAACGCAACAGTGTCAACAGGAGAGTCTGCATTGGACGTGCTCTGATTTGGTTGGTCCTGTATGGAGCCAGGAGGTGGACTTGATGATCTTTATGGGTCCCTTCCAACTCAGGAGATTCTACAGTTCTATGACTTTGTGGTGAAAAATGAACTGTTCTCATGGCTCTTTCAGCTGTGGATTGCAGGGTGCCTGCTCTGGATCTAGTCTGCAGACCACTCTGAAAATCATGCATTACAAGCAGAAACAAAACCTTAGAGGTAAAAGATTAAAACAAAATATTAACATTTAATATATAAAAATATAATTACTCTATATTTTAATATTAATTTAAATATTTTTATATGAAGATATAAATATTATTATTTTCTATATTAAAATATGAATATTAAAATATTTGCCCAGAGAAGTAGTGGATGCCCCGTCCCTGGAAGTGTTCAAGGCCAGGTTGGATGGGGCCCTGGGCAACCTTGTGTAGATCCAGACCTGAGGTTGGTGGCCCTGCCTGTGGCAGGGGGATTGAAGCTCTATGATCCTTGGGGTGCCTTCCAACCCATGCCATTCTATGATTCTATGATTCTATGATTAAAAGAATCACACTGTTTGAACACAGCAAGCAAGCAGTTAATTGTCAGGTCTAAATGAGGGAGACAGACGGTCCTACACAGCATGTTTAAAACAGCAAGCAGACATTGAACATTGGAAACCTTTAAACAGAGTGCAGTAAAGAGATGTGTTTGACATTCATTCTTTAAAAGGGAGAAACAGGGAAGAAAAGATAATGTCAACTAAGGTAGCAGTAGATGAGACCAAATAATTGCAGATGGTTGAATGAGGAAGCTGCAGGATGTACTTTACCATCAAGTGGGTACTTGATAGGAGCTATTTATGTATGAAGTGTTGCCTGAGAGAACCCATAGGAAAAAAAGTGCCTGAGTACTAGAGAGGCAGCTGAAAATCATGATGGATTTCATGTAAGATCTGATGACAGGGTGAAGGGAGGAAGGTGGTTCAGCAAAGAAGACTACTTGAAGAACATGACTGAACACTGCCATGAGAAAGGAGAGACAGGTATTGAGGAAGATATGATAAAATAAAAACTTCCAGAATAGGTTTGTGGCTCTAGAAGACAACGCAAGAAACAGAAGGTGGATGACAAGGGTAAGGAAGAGCTAGTGTCCCAAGGAGAGAGGCTGGGGTTAGTAGGAGACTAGAAAAGTCGTTGAGAAAAGGATAATACACTTAAGACTGTGCAGAAAAATAAAATAAAATAAAAATTAAAAAATCCCAGAACCAACCAGCCAAAAAACTATTAAAAAACAAAACAGAAAAAGGAGCAAAGAACAGCATGAAAAGGCAGTTTAGCACCTCACTGGCCAAATCTGCATTAGCATTTCAGTTTAGAGCACTAAACCAAATGTGAAATAAATCCATTAAGTATTTCCACTTAGTTTGTGTCACAGAATCACAGAATGACAGAATTTGGAAGGGACCTCTGGAGATCACCTAGTCCAACCCCCCTGCCAGAGCAGGATCATCTAGAGCAGGCTACACCTGTTCCTTTTGTCAGCAGAGGTGCTTGGTCTTCTCCATTAGGAGAAATCTATCCCACAAGTTGTGCCCTAAGTACAAATGAAAGGCATACCTGCCCCTGGTGAGGATCTGAAGGTCCAATCCAAACAGTGGGCTGCACTGCCACAAACTGCTATCACACATGTTGAACTTGCATTGTCATCAAAATGCTCTTAAGCAATAGAGTGTTTCTGCCACAGCACGAGGTCTTCAGGTGCTATAAAGTGAACCAAATGCTGTATATCTGCTGCCATCTTTGTCATGAACTGTCAGCCCCTGACTCTTTGAATCTCTAGCACTCTTTCCTCCTTTCTATCTTGAAATCCCTATTTAACTTTGCTATGCCAGTTGCTCTGCATCTACCCTTTCTGACCCCTTTATGCACAACCTTGATTTTTTTCACCTTTCCCTATTGGTCTGTATGTCTCCTGCAGAGAGTTGCAAAATTCCAGAAGGTACAGCAAGGTGCAAATTATTCTGTGCCATGAAAGGGCTGAAAATTGGTCCAGTAGCAAGCTGAACATCGACGGCCTCAGGAGGTTGCCTCACAATCAATGCATGAAAAGGACTGATAAGCTGAACAACCTTAAATTTGAAAGGATGGAAATCATTCTTGAAGAGCACGGACAACAACCTCTCTTTGGGGGCTGTATGGGAGGAGTTTCCCTGCTCTGGAGAACTTGAATAGCTTTCTGGTGAGAACAAGCTTCGATTCTGTTGCTCAACTGGGCTTCTGTGCGCTGGGATACAGCACGACATAGTTGTGACCACACTCCCCAGTGCCACTCTGGGATCCTGTCCTGGGATCCCACAGAAGAGCAGTACAAAGGCACAAACAGGAGTACTTCTCTGGCTTGATCCTAGTGCTTTTGTCTTAGCAAATCTCTATGTCAGTCCTCCAGAGTCCAATGCAAGTCAGTATACTGTTTTTCTATGAGTGTCATTATAGCAGAATAGAAGTTGCATGAGGTTTCTGGCACATGGGTCATCATTGAGAAGATGTGATATATGTTAAAAAGATTGTTTTGCTTTTTAAAATAGCCTGTGGTTATGAGCTGTGGGCGAACTCCTCCATGTGACATCAGAAGCCCCCTTCCAAGTTCCAGCCTGTACAAGGGGCTAGCTGTGTGCCAGTGACTGACCAACTGTGCCAGCAGCATACCATAATACAACCCCACCGGAGTCCCATATAGAAGCTGTGCTTCATGGTGTCGTCCTTTCCTTCAGCATGGCATTTTATAGCCTGATGGTTTGGGGACAGCATCAATACACACAGTAACTTCATGGATCCCATCCCTGCTTGACCAATGAGATGGAGAGAGAAGTTTTTCTTTTACATGGTACACAAGATAAGTAGGACCTCAGTAAAATGACAAATTTCCCCTGCACCTCTCCCTACCTCCCCACATCTCATGCAACAAAAACTACTGTGACAGCACAGAGGGGAAGCAGTGCTTCCACAGTTCTCCTGAGGCACCCTACCCTGTGTTGCATATCTTGTAGCTGCTACAGCACGGGGGGGCCAGGTTGGAAAGGTATCAGACACAGAACTGCTTTCATTCCTGGCTCTGGTGGGTAGCCAGCAGACAAAGGATCAGGAACGGCTGGTGGGTCCCCCAGGGTGGAGGGAAAAGCCTTTCCCTGTCACTTTTGCTGACATGGTGTGTGGTCTGATGTAGCCCTAATCTAGGGAATGACAGACTGTTCAGCACCCAAGGGTGCGAGGATGGAGGAAAACCTATGCACTGGCAAGAATATGAGATAGCTGGTTGTGAGGTAGCTATGGAGAGCCAGTCCAGAGTGTTGTGCACGGTTCCTGTAGCACAGGAGCTTGTTTGTTCCTCAGTTAGGACAGGCAGTTGTGTAGGAGAAAGGTCACAGCAACCATCTGTAGGGACATATCCATTGTGTTCAGGCCTCATCTGCTACCCTGGGGCTCCCAGAGCAGCAGGAGGCTCTGACCCATTCAGTGCATGCTAAAAATCCACATGAGGGAGTGACATCCCGCTATGAGCCTCCTTCCACTCTCACTACTTTAAACACCAGCTCTCCACCCTTCTGTTCCCCACTTGCCACCAACCTTGATGCCCAGGTGTAGGTGCAGAGGGGCCAGCTTTGGTCAAGAGATCAGATTAGCCCTAGGCTGCAGTAAAATCCCAAAAGGTCCATAATGAAGATGTGACAAACATAATCACCAACTGCTTTAATTTACTCCTGTTGTACCAAATTGCTTGCTAAGATAGACACAGATAGTGGCATGAGAACTGAGAGGTCTCTTGCTGCAGTGGATGCAGGAAATGGAGGGATAGCTTTACTGTGTGGCAGACGCAAAGATAAAAAATGGGGGCTTTTCAAAGACATTTCCTATAGCTGCAGTACGTAACCGATAGGAAAACCAGCTGTAACTGCTGTTCTTCATAATGCATTACAAAGACACTTTCCTTATCTGCTTGTTTAGACAGAAAGAAAACACAGATCTACACCTGTACCCTCTGCAAACATAAACCAGAATGAATATAGCTCAGTGGAGCTATATTGTGACAGTATGCTTCAGCTCCCCACCCCCACGCCTCCACCTTTGCCTGACTTTTTCCCGTAAACCTGGATTAAGCAGTAATCATTGGTGATGCTTGTGATGTCTGCATCTGCCTCACGGTGATTTCGGGAAGGCAGATAACGACACAATAGCCAAGGGCTATCTATGCTGGCTGATGTGCCCACCTGGACAGAGTGCGGGTCAGTGTCCAATGGCACCTGCGGGTGGTATGTAAATATGACTATGAGTCAGTCCTCTTGCTCCATAAATAGTGAGCAGCCCAAGAGCCCTTTGAGCACTCCTGAAACAACAGCAGGCTGCACATCAGGATCTCCTTGTGAAAGGTACGCCTCTTCAGGTTACTCCTCGAGGTCGAGAGAATCCTTGCCACAACAGACCCTCAACAGATCCTCGGTAAGTGAATTGGGAATAAGTGCACTAAACTTTGTGATATTAGCTAAGTAGTATAAAGGATCGATTGTGCCTATATAACCCTTTAGACATAAACTGTTGACCAAGTCTGGGACTAAGACTGGGTCCAGCCGCACCTAGGCTCCTCTCTGAGAAAGAGTTTAGAAAGCAAGGGGGTCCTCTCTAAACCTCGTGACTCAACAGGAGGGTCTCCCTGACAGCTTCATCTGACCCTCTTCTCTATGCACTAAATAATCAAGATTACCCTACCATCTAACCTTAATCACTGTCACATTTATTATCAAACACCATTAGACGCTTTGTTTTATATCAATAAAGATATAGTTGCCTCTCTCTTAAGAGTGAAGTGCATCCCTCTTATCTCTCCATCCACGACATATATGAATATATACATCAGTTGTCTAGCTTCAGCAATCCTGTCAGGACCAGCTATAAATTATGGAAGATCTTCTCTACAAACATGTTGGGAAGTGATCAATTTTTGTGCGAATATCAGGAAGAAATAAAGGTTGTGTGGATGAAGGGAAGTGAGGGCTGGCAGAGAGCACTGAAATGCCAGCTGTAATTCTAAAAAGAAAAACCAATTTTCACATGCATTTCAGAGTTTAGTCACAGAGCTAAGTGCACCTTTATTTTATGAGCTTTCCTATTATCAGGCTGTGCAACAGTGCCATGAAATTAACAGTCAAATACGGGCCTTAATCCTGACATAAATAACATTCCCACAGATAGCACTGGGAGATTTGTCAGGAAAGTGTGTTCAGAACTCGACCTCAAAAAATGAATACAGTGTTGGTGGGTCCCTAATTATAATATCTCATTTAACTACCACAGTAAGGCAACTGAAGCAGTAAGGAGTAAAAAGAAGTCAGTTGCTGCCAGATGGCTCAGTATTTGCACCCATTACTCACAGAAATAATATATGCTCACACAAGAAGGCCCACAGCATTCACTGGAGTGTAACACAAGTATTAGAGGAATTCAGGTTTCATGATAAAGCTTTCTCAAAACAGGTTGTGACAGAGACTCGATCTGTTTTTTTCCAAGTACACAGGTTTTGGGGGTAAATTCACTACTTTTCACTAAATCCATCAGGGACAAATTACTTTTTTTCAGTGACTTTAAAGCTCCACAATTAATTTATGATTCAAGAAGACTTTTAAGTGTCCTTTTAAGAGCTAAATAGCTCATTTGCAATCTGTATGTGATGTAGTATTAGAGTATGTCCTTCCAACTCATCAACAACAGAATTTCCCTAAACATAGCTGTTCATTCAAAAACTATTTTAACTATTGTCAAGTAAGTTTTTATACTTGTAAGTGGTTTCCTGATATATGTGAAAGCTGTTATTTGGCTTTACGCTGGAAGTGCTCAAACCTGACATGAAGCCCACTGACATCAGCAGGAATCTTTCAGATTACTCCTAGATGGGATTTGGACCAGGCAGTATTTCTGAGGAATAATAGGGCCAGTTAAACCCTAAAAGCAATGAGAAAACTCTTGTTGACTTCACCAGTTGTGGGATGAAGCCCACAGCTCTGGGCAGAGATCCCACTAGGAGAAGCCACCGGCGCTGTCAGAAAGAGACTTTAGCTGAATGGTATTTCCCAGGTATAGCAGAAAGTTGGATCACTGACTCGGTTATTGGCTCAAGACTCTAATTAGATCTGTCTGTGTCATTCAGCCAGTTACACCCTGAAAATTTGTAGAGTTTTATTAGTTCAAAACTATTTTTTCTTAAAGTACATTACATTAAAATGAAAGAAGGAAAGGGACAAGGAAAAGTACGATCTCAGAGCCATACATTCAAAAAATGAAATGGGAGGCACAAAGGAATTCAAGTTCCTGTTCTCCTCAGTAGTGGGGGAGGTGGATCATGCTCCTTTTTCTTCCACAGACTCTGGCAAAACAATAACCTCCCAGAAATAGAACTACATCGGGCTATGTGGCTTCTCAGTTGCCAAATATCCTACAAGGCATAACAGCAGAAAGAATGTGTCCTGTGGTGCAATGAGCCAGTCTTTCACTAATGTAGTATATGTTCCACATGAGAAGACAATAGAATGTCCATCTATACCATTTCCAAATGAAGACTGGGAGGGACTGTTAATCCCAAATCCTGCTTCTCTTTCCAATTTTTTCTGATCTATGCTGTGTAGCTCAGGCAGTTTTTGCAGGACGAGGTTCTGGAGTCCAACTAATACTGTCCAGGGATAGGATAAAGGTCCAGTGATCTACAGGTTCACTTTCACCCCAGAAGAGAAAGATTTGATCCTAGGTAGAGTATCTCCTGCATTTGATGTATGTTAGAATTTCTCAGTTGAGAAAGGTTCTTGTAAATGGCCTGAGAATCATGGGAAGATTATATCTGAATATAATACTACCAATGCTATACAACCTGTTTTCCAGGAACAGAACTTTGGGATGGAAAGTTCTACCAAAAGTGTTTGTCCCATGTCCCTGCTATTTATATGTACAGACAGCAGCTGTTGATGTGTTCTCTGAGTAGATTTCCTTCAGATACAGAGTTAAGCTGCTTCTGATAGCAAAGTGTGGTGGTTTGACCCTGGAGAGAGGCCAAATGCCCACCAAAGTCACTCTACCACTCCCCTTTTCAGCTGGAGCAATTCACTACCATGAAGATCTGAGTTGAGATCTCCTTGGTAAAATATAAGGAACAACTAATAATTCAGATAGTGGAGTATGCATCAAACATTAATTCCAACACATCTTCATGAGGGGCTCATCTAACTTTTTATTTCAACTTTTCGAGGCTTCAGTAGCACAGACAGCAATAGCAAAGAATGAGATTCTTCTTGGCATGTTGTTCATTGTTGTTTGCTATATCCTACACTTTATTTTCAAAAGAAAAATATCAGAGGCTTCTGGTATTACTCATGAAACCATGTTAATAAGGGACATACAGAAATCCACAGCACCTCTGTTGCGTGGACACTTTCTGAGGTTCTGTCGTTACTGATACCAAAGAAACTAAAGCCAACAAGTTGAAGCAACTGTAATTAATTAAGGAACCACACACTCATAGGATGACTTTATTATCTTATTTGTCCTAGAAAATTAATTATGTGTATTCAATGGAACTGTAGCCACGGTGCTGTTATTCCTGAGCACTAAAACAGAGCAGCCCAGGAGTGCAGTAGTTTTAGCAAATACAAATTAGAGCCATATTTCTTTCTCAACGTGTTTGAACATACAAACTACTGTGCAGCAAACATGGGTTTTAGGCATGGTGTCACATTCTTGCTTTTCTGGCAAACTCCAATTTGGTATCAGTATAACAGGAAAGAACAAATCCCATTCTCCTCAGTGGGATGTGAAGTATTGCCTGGTGAATTTGTTCAAAAGAAATGCAATTCATTAGACACGAGAATCTCTCCTAGTGCAGTAGAATGGCTGTGTACTTGAAACAGGAATAGACAGGAAATGCAACAATTACCATTCCAAAGGTTGTTCAGCCCCATTGCCTGCCAGGTATTTTATTCTTTGTGCTTGCAGTCAAACATAGAGCATAACTTTACAGTCAGCCTGCACACAGAGATCCTGCAGTAGTACAATCAGAATTCAGCAGTGCTGCATTTTGTCCTGATCCCTATATAATTGCTAGAAGATATTTTATTTACACAGCTGTGATGTGTTTCATAAACAGGTTCATTGTGACTTTCTGAAAGTTCATGGAGAACTACTGTAAAGTAAAAAAAACCCCAACCCAACCAGAAAAAGAAAAGTAGATACAGGTTCCCATGCGTTTGATTTCTTTCCATGTTTACAGCAAGGACCACAAGCTACTGCTTTTGCCTAGCTTTTCTGGAAAGGGGAAAAAGCTTTTTAAGGACCGGTCCCCACCACTGGATTAATATAGCTTCTGTGTTAAACATGATCTAGTAGGGTTTTTGGTTGTGTTTTTGTTTGCTTTATTGTTTTTAAAATAAGTAAAGTTTGTTTGCAAAGCAGAGGCAGCTTCTCCATCACTTTTATAATGGGACTGGTATGACAGATACTGCTGTCATCACTTCTGTTGTCAACACAGTTCCCAAGTGGAAAAGCTGGATTTAAATCTCAAGTAGCATTTGTTTTCCTCGGATAATCACATTCTTTATCAGAAATGCTTTGTCTTCATCATGCCTTACCAATAACGTTACATTAGACTTACCTCACAACAGCTTATGCATAAATGATGATTTGATCTAACAAAATCCCCAGTCATATTTGTTTAGCATATTGCATCAGTGGAAAGTTTTAACTCGGATCTGTTAGCTGAAGGTCTTTTGGACTACTGAATCACACATGATTAATTCTAACAATATTTTAATTTCCTTCATCATTAGGTAACTAATGATTTGAAATGAGATTGGGTGTTCTAAACTGAATCAGAATTAGGTTTTTTTCTTTCTTTGATGAATTAATTATAATTGATTTATGAAGTGGCACTCTCTAGGGACCTGACTTTGCAGCGCGTATTGATGAGGCTAAATTCCCATTGAAACCAATGAGCAATTTCTCTCAATAAGCATTGAAGGATGTGCCCTTAAGACTTAGAAGGTATGACTAGTGCTGTCTTTTCAGCCACTCTTAGGACTACAATCACGAACGCTTCAGTGCTATAACCCTAAAAATACATTTTGCTAAGAACTACAGCAGAATATCTGAGTAATGTGCACATGGAGTTATTCCAAGAGTTTTACGTCTTTCCATGAATAGAATAGCAGTATTTTACTAGCAAAATAAACACAGGAAACTTGAGTTGGAAGTACTTGAGCACTATACTTCTGAAGTCTTGTCCATCAAAACTCCTGTGGATACCCCTTGCAGATGCAATTCAGTTACCTCTGTAACACCCATTCCTCTTAATCTTTTTTCTTGTGATTTCTTGGTGAGTTCTCACAATCAAGATTAAGAATCTGACTGCCTTTGATGGCCTAGGAAGGGATTCAAAGTCACACCAAGGCAGTGTTTTGGTGTTTTCTAAATTGATTTCTTCCCATTATTAAATATATTTGGTTTTTTTCTAGAGCAAAGGGATAAACACTGTTTTTCCAACAATATCATTTAAAAAACTTTAGGTTTGTGCTTGCAATGAAATATTTTGGGACTTTTTCTTTTTTTTAAACATGAACAAAGACTCTTATTTATCAAGAAGCAAGTCTCTCAAAAATGAACATGTTGTAGAACCACTTTGCTGAGTTAATTCCGTATCACTTTTTAAAGCAATCTGGCAAGTTTTTTTGACCAAGAAGTTCCTAAGAAAAAGTGGCTGCACTTTTAAAACTCCATTTTGAGAACAACTTTAAAAGACAGTTTATCAGATATTAGTACATCTTCATTTTTGAACCAGCTGTTGTATTAAATCTGCATGAGTTACAGCACCTGTCATCTTCTGATGTCATCAGGCTGCTATGTAAGGATTTGAATGGACTTTTCTCCATTGGCATCAGCAGGTGTTGAATCAGGCATGCAACCTCAGAGCTGAGGTTCAGTAGACTAAGAATGACCCCTGATGACTGAACAAAAACTTTGTTTTGAGTTTCATAGCTTTAAGACATTTCAGATTTCTAGAATTTTTCAAGGAGAGAAACCACATTTGCACTGACATTTCATAAAGGCATCTCAAGGAGTTTTAGGAAAAGATAGAATATCTACCTATTCTCTGCAAAAAGAAATTACTTCAGTAGTGAGCTTGAAAACAAAGATAGGAAACAGTAGTACCTCCCTATTGAGCTGAAGTGGGAGAGCACCTGAAGCTGGAAAAGACTAATTTCCTGGAACCACAATATTTTGTGTAAAATCAAGTATCTTCTAGAACATTCTGTGAAGAACATACAATATTCCTGGTGTTTATTACGCAGCCAAGTATTTCTCAATTGTTTTCAGAAAAATATAGATATTACTGTTAATTTCTACAGAAACACTCATATATTGTATAGTAGTACAGGGCCATGAAACCATTGCTAAGCTAATAATTTTATGACGTTACAGTCTCACACCCAGTAGCATGTTTCAAAAACATATTCTTGTATTCTGTGATAAAAAGACTCTGGCATTACATCAAAAGTATAACCTGGAAAAATCCTCTGAATATATCAGAAAACTGCAAAGATGAGTTCACAAAGGACTCGGCTTGTTATGTTACTGTCCTTTTTGGAGCGGCGTAACTTCGAACCACTCTCTGAAGAATCCTTTATTGTATCCCTCTAGATGGTGCTGATGATTGACTGATTGCAGCACGTGATACATACACAGAAAAATCTTTTGTCTCTTTACTTGTGGAAGAGAAGGATTTATTATTTATCCTCTTTTCCCTAACAGATCAGAGGCTATCCCCGAAGAAAACAGATTATCAAAGAGAAAAGGGCGGTTAAAAAATCACTTCAAGCCAGATTTTACTAGTTTTCCACATTAAATTAGTAGTTTCTGTCTGAAGCCAATGAGACTTGTACAAAGGGGTGCTGCTAAGACCTCCCAACACTTACTCGTACTGAATTAGCAACTCCAGCAGTGAGCTTGCTGCCTCGCTGCAGCTGACTATTCGCTCAGCTGAACTTCATTTACCATCCAGTTCATGACAGCAACAGGACTTTGTTGCCTGGTTTCTCCACGCTGTCAAGTTGTGCCGTCCACTGGGAAATGCCACTTGCTCAGAGCTGCTTGTCTTGCAGATGTGACGACAGTGTCCCAACTGTGACACAGGACTCAGCTGAGATGTCAGGGACCAGATGCAATATCTACTACAGGGGAGTGTACTGATACACTCTCTGTCAACTAGACCACACAGTCAGCAGAGGGTGACTCATCTTCTCATAGAAAAAACCCTTGTCCTAAGTATCTATGGCACACTGATTGATCCCAGACAAGTCCCTAATGATGGGAAAGGATGTTTGGTTGGCCATTGAACCATGGATGGTCAAGTCCAAGAATATAAACACAAATCTAAAAATTAATCCTGAGTAGTAAATATTGTAAAAATCACCACCTGGCACAGGGTGAGCTCTGCAAACACTGTTGTCTAAAAGGCATTTAAGAAACTCTGAAGATGGTCCTACTTATATGTTTCATAGATTGAAGAAACTTGTTCCACACCTACAGTTTCTCCCTAAAAAACATTATTCTCCTTACTGTCACAAGATGAAAGCAGGCCTCCATTATCTGGACGTCTCCTTTGCTTGGGTTTCATCTGATTTAGACGTTATTCTGAGTACTGACATTTAACATCTACACTGTGAGTTGTGTTTTAATATTCCAAACATTCAGGGAATAGGTATCTGGCTCTCTAATCCAAATGTTAATTTGGTTTTCTGAAGAGCATCAGGATGAATTCTGATCAACACTTCTGCATTAGCTTCTGAGCTGGGTTTTAATACCATACATGAAGATGATAGAGCTGATGAAATGTGGAAACTACCAGCTGATTTAGAAGGTCATTATTACAATAAGTTGTCTAAGATCAGATTTCCATTTTCAACCTTGCACTGGCTTGCAAAATCAGATCTCAGTTCAAGCAAGAATAAAGTGTATTCTCCCAGAAGACTCTGGTCTGTCTGTTGAGTGAAGCTGTCTGATTTCTCATGTGTGAAAAAGTTTTTTGGGGAAGCAGGGAGGGTTATTTGGTTTTGCTCTGAATCAGACCAAAAATTTTTTTATTTTTCCATTTCCCAGAAACTGGAAACAGAGACTATTTTATTCTGACAATCCCAGCACGTGAAACTTCCTCCAGGAAATAACCTCACTGCATCCAGCAGCTGCTCAGTGAAATCAACATTCTTGGTACTTTCACGCTTGTTAATCTCCCACCTCGGTTCCCCTGGCAGCTGCAGGGGCTTCCCAGCCCCGCGCTGCCATCCTGCCTCGCCAGCCCACAGCCCAGCCTCCCCTCTCCTGCCCAGCAGCTACACCCCAGCTCCCCATCTCACGGCAGCTGGCCCCAAAGCCCCAATTCCCACAGGGCTTTCAGGCTCCAGACTATGGAGACTGCACCTATGGAGCCTTTCGGCTCTAGGGCAGAAAGATGGGGAGCCCTGGGGCATGTGGCTTTCCAAGGGCCTCAGCTCTGGGGAGCCCTGGTCCACCTCTGCTGGGTCCAGTGAATCTGACTGGAAGTTTATTTAATTTAAACGTTTGCAGAGAAACACTTTTGATTCTGTGAGAAAGCATTTGTTCCCAGGTCTTTTGCCTGCACATGGTCATTCCTACTGAGAATAAAAGAGGAGAAATTGTAATGGCAGGCAGACTTCTTGCACAATAACTTTTACCTTATGTGCCTCATCATGGTCTCATTTTCCCTGAAGGCGTATATCTGTATGGCCACAGAGAAGAGAAATATATCCTCCTCATCATTGCTGCCTTAACAGTGAAATAGACACCCAATAAAGGCAATGGATTTTCTGTGCAGGATTCCAGGGTATGATTTATTCCAGCACGAAAAAATCTGCCTCTCATAAGTTAATGACAATCAGTTCAGTCCTTGATTTAGAATCGTCGACTGCTGTATGTAACAGGGTGTTTAAGACTGAGTTTGGATTAATATTAGCAAGATGCACTTAGAAAGATGGATTTACTTATACACATTGTAAAATAATATTAAAATTGTTCTTTTATAAAGTACAGTCTACAAGAATTAAGGAAACTTCTGAATGAGCACAGTGCAAAATGTAGCACATTCAAGACACTGAGATTACATTTATACCACTAATCAAAACATGTCTGAAACACTGGCACTGAGGCATTCAATAACCAGCACACATACTGTTAACCTGTCTTCTCTTTGACAAGAGGGTTTCCACATGCCAGCTCCCTATTGTGCACATTCCTGAACCATCCTAGTTTCCAAACTGCACCCAGGCGTCCTTTGGAGAGCTCTATGTCTGCTGAGGACAAGAGCATGTCAGAGGCTGCTCCAACAGTTTTTAAGTATGATTTGAAACAGTCTGAGATGTATCCACACTTCAAAAGCCTTAAACGCTCTTAATTACTTGTCAGAAGTGTATAAATATGAATTAAGTAAGCAATCTTTTCATCAGACATGGGACAGCGGTATGTATAATCTGGGTGAATGAGGGTGCACCAAATGAGAGCTTTGTTTAAGGACAGCATATTGACTAGTAGCCTTAATTTCAATCTTCTGCCCTCAAGGGCAATTACCCACAAAATACTAGATGCATATTAGAATAACAGTGGTTCATGAAATTATTCTCAAATTTTATCCAAGGGAAAATCATTATTTCACATCATCAAGTGTCTTGATTTTCCTTTGGGAAAAGCTAGATACTTTTTTTTTGGGGGGGAGGGAGGAAACATGACACATATGGAGGGAAAAGAATTGGTTTTTCTGCTATTAAAGTAAGATTACATATTTTTGTCAGATTCCTTTGGCAATTTTCTGTAGCTGCCTGAGCTGCTATAGTCTCAGGTGTAGCTGAGTTTGCATTCCACCTGTCTGTATTTTCCTCTATGAGCTAATAGCATTCAACAAATCATTGAAAACTTTTATTTGGGAATATCAAAATGCTTTGCGCCTGCCTACTGTTGATATTTCTTATTCAGGATATTTTTAAACTTTGTGATCCTTATATACTTATGATTATATTCTAAATTAACCAAAAAAGTCTGCAAAATTTTGCCCTATAATACATAGATAATTTAGGAGGACAGAAAAAAACACATCACAATGGACAAAGGGTATCAAGTTTTACTCACTGAACTTCCAACACTCAATTCAGTACATGGTCATAAGTCTCTTTTCACTACAAGAAATAACTAACAGGCTTCATGTAATGAAATTACATCTCTAAGTCGTAAAGACAGTGAAGCAGACAATCTAAATCACGTTGCTCTTAATTCTAAACAGATATGTTGGCACCCAGTATACACACTTATGTCCACATAGCCACACAGAAGTCATATGCAAACGAGCCAACTCTACACATGCCATTAGCTGTTAATGACAACTTTTAGACTTTTATTTAACCCTACGACATATGCAATGCATAAGTCATTTGTTTGTTTTACACGGACACAAGCACAAACCTGTACAGAGGCCTTTTTTTGTGTGTGCTGTCCATGATCCATGTATAAAAAGATGGGAAGAAAAATCTTTCACCATGCTAAATTCAGCAAGCTGTAGTTTTTATAAATCACATATGTTCATTTCACTGATACCACTATGCACAATGCAAATCTTTTATGATGCCTGCAGACTCTTTTAGTATTCTTGTCAGAGCAACATGGAATCACAGAATGGTTTTGGTTGGAAAAGATCTTCAAGATCATCGAGTCCAACCATCTACCCAGTCCTACGAGATCCAACACTAGACCACGTCACCAAGTACAACATCTACTCTTCTTTGAAGCACCTCCAGGGATGCTGCCTCAACCACATCCTTGGGAAGCCTGTTCCAATAGCTATCAAACCCTTCAGTAACGAATTTTTTCCTAATATCCAACCTAAACTTCCCCTGATGCAACTTCAGACCTTTTCCCCTTTTCCTGTCACTAGCTACCAGGGAGAAGGGACCAACCCCCCACCTCACTACAACCACCTTTTAGGTACTTGTAGAGAGGTCTCATCTCAGTCTATTTTTGTCTAGACTAACAATCCCAGCTTCCTCAGCCACTCCTCATAAGATTATACAATTACATGATAAAACGATGATGATGATGATGAGGGACACAAGCATACACTAGTAACACTCATTAGAGAAATCTGAACCACAGGGCCTCTTTTTTCTCCCAGTAATATTACAGACAGTACAAAATGTCAAAGATTTTTTCCCCCGTTCCCTAGGGAATCTCCTCATAATCAGGCTGCATTAGATATTCTGCATCTCATAATTTCTTCCTTCTTGTTTTTTTATATTCTTCTTATGTATTTTTCTGTTCTTCAGTTTCTCCCTACAATAGTATTTCAAGAAACTATTGCCACATTTTGCTAATGCCATTTCAAAAAAAATTTTTTTGGAATAAATCACCGGGTCTGACCTGAATGTAAATGCTACTGCAGAGAAATCTCTGTCATAATCAAAATAACTTGAACCTGCAGAGTTTGGTGAGAGGGGAAAATAGTTCTTATTATCAAACTGAAAGTGAAGAATTCAGTCAACTTATCAGTGACTATGACTATAATGCTAAATAGCATGATTGCTTCTTCAGACACTTGCATACAGAACTGCTTAGCTTACACCGTTGCTTTTCTATAAGTCACGAAGATGGGGAAAAACCCATAGCAATTTTTTTCTAAATAGCCATTACACTAATAGCAAATATTATATCCCAACATTAAACAAAATCACACAAAATGATAGACTAGAAAGAGGTACTGTGTTATAGAGACAGACTCAAATTAGGTACCAGTTGGTCATATGGAAGGTAACCTGTCTAAATGCAACCCTTCATTACTGAATAATAAAATATCTTCTAAATCAAAAGAAAGCCAGCTGTGTTACAGTTGCACCAGAGTCCACAGTCAAGATGATCCTGTGTTAGACCTCAGCTGACTCCCTCCCTTTGCCACCAAAAATCACTAGGGTTCAGGACTTCACACATACTTTTTTGAGGACAATACACAGAACAGTTTCCTCTGGCAGATAAGAAATTTTAGTCCCTTGTATGTAAGAAAGAAGCTTCAAACTTATTCTGACAGAAGATTTCAGAAAGCCTGACTTTAAGAGGCTAATTATGATTTTTACAAGTTTTACTAATGAACACAACTGCAAAGTGATCAACTAATGCCCATCTTGTTTCTAATTGAATTTTTGATGTGAACAGCTTGTTGTGAATTAAGACTCAATTACAACTCAACACCCAAAACAGAGGCCAGAAATACATGAGAATTTCCCTTCTGATCTGGAACCAGACTGGTTCCTTCTGCTGCAGTGACAGAATGATCAAGAACTACACGCAGCACTAAGGTAAAGGAGTAGGTGACGGTGTAACTTAAAACTGAAGCAGAGTAGGGAAACCAATTCCCCGCAGCAGCAACTCTTGGATGTTGAACAAGGCCTTTATTTCAGCACACATATTAAACAGGCACTTTTGATTTCAGGCTATTAATACTTTTTCCTTTTTTACCCCCCCAAAACAAATTTTAACAAAAAGACCATTTGCTCAGATCTTCCCTTTCCATGTGTGATCCGAAATATGAATTTGCTTCCCCTTCAGGACTGCACAGACCTCATTTTTCTTAATCTCTTAAATCTGAGATCCACATTCTTGTCCTGGTTGCAATCTCAAAACCTGGTTCTGTTCCTCCTCAGAATCCTGCTTTACCCCACATCAGTTGCTCACATGGAAAGAACTAGTCATAGTTTGAAAGTGGCAAGCCCTAAAAATGTTGACATTTACTATCCATGTTTCTCTGCTGTTCATAAAACTTACCAGTGTAACTGACTGCTAGAATTGAGGACAAAAGAAAAGTTATTTTGGTTGATTGCTATTTTGAAACTATTAATTTTCCTTCTAATATGGATCAGTGCCAGCCAACACTCCTTTTCCATGCCCTGGAGAAGTCTACATCAAGCTCAACACTAGCTTCAGTGAGATTTTTCTTTCCATCATCTAAGCAGACTTGATTCCCCAATTCGCTGGGGCACCTTGAACCTCATGGGAGTCCATGGCTGAGCTGCAGCCATTCACTCTTAAGGGCTGGGAGTGCTGGTTTTGCAGACCTCTGATCAGCATATGGGATTAAAATAAAACGTGCTGACTCCATATACTTGTTAATTTTTATGCTAGCAATAGAGTAAAGTTCATTGGTGAACTTTTTGTGATTGCTCCCATGCAACTAAACTAAACCCAGGGATTAGGGAAAGATGTGCATTATGAATGGTTTCTGTTCTCTGGAGGACATACATGGGTTAACTCTGGCGACGGGAAGACCCAGAGAACTTCCAGGAAGCAGCCTAAACACTATGTCAAGCCAAGTGCACAAAGCTAACCATATAACCCAATTGCAGCAGAATATGCAATCATATTTCAAGTTTGTATTATTGCACAGTAAAGCTAAAGAGCATATTAACTTCTCTCTAGTGATCCTAATTTTATTTTCAACTGCTTTTCCCCATTTGAAATTTGCAATTCAATGCAATCAATTTCACTTTGGTTAAACACTTTAATGTGCTCTAATAAAAACAGGCAATTGATATTCTAATTCTGTTGTATTGAAACTAGCACCATATTATGAACATACATGACAGAATATAGCAAGCACTATGGCAGTTACATAGAGGAAATTTCTTCCCCAGTTGTTTTTGTGAGCTATAATACCAGCCTGTGTAGCACTTTTAATTTCACAAGATACTTTACAATTTACACCTTTAAATACCAAATTATATTCATTTCTAGCTACTATTTCTGAGATGCCTCAGGGTAGTCTTCTAACACTTCACAGCAGAAACACATCATACTTTAAGGATCACCCTTGCAAATTTTCTTTGGACATGCTTCAACTGGGAGAACTGAAATGCATACAATATTTCACTGGGCCAGGATCTTGGACAGCAGGGGAAGAGGGCAATTCACATTTTATTGATACTGCATGGAGAAGTAATATGTACAGGTACAATGTAATTACAGGAGATGGATTCTATAAAACAAAAACATTCATAAAATCTTTTCTGAGAAACTCTCAGAAACTTCCTATCTTCTACTGACTGAATAAGAGGATGCCAAAGGAGGAATAAAACCTTTTGTAAGTTTTTGTTGTGTGTTCATTTGCTGGGAATTATTTTTAGACAGCATAATTACCACCAACAATCTTATAAAGAAATGAACAATCAGAAAAAATAAGTAGTGTCCTTAATTGCCACTGTCTAATGATAAGAATCTTGGTTTTGACTGCTCTCTGTGTCTAGTCATCAAACATCTCTGCAATACTGGTTCAGTATTGGTTCTAGGCAAAGACTATGATCTAAGGAACCACCCTCGGCACTCTTGTATTCTTTGCTGACTTTCCAGAATTATTTCAACCATGTGACATGTCAGGAGTCAGATCAGCTCAGCAGTTGACCCTCTCAGACTTGACTGGAGGGATAACTTTCATTAACAGCAGAGGCAATTCTGCTTGTAAAAAAGGTGAAAGATTCAAGAAACATGGAGTACTACAATACCCAAAGGAAAACCCTAAGAGTGTACACAGATGACTTAATGCATTTGGATGAGTCCCTTCATCTGTGTGAAGACTTCTCTTCTGAGCATCTAGAGCTTGACTCCCACTCTAATTTTCCAAACACATTCTCTGATACACACCTTTAGCCTCAGAAACAATGAAACCTCATGCAAACTTCTAATAGGAATAATTTAAAAGTTGGATTTCTTGCATTTTGTGTTTGGTTTTTTGGGTTCTTTTTCATCCAGATCATCATATTCAAGGCAAAGGTATTTTGCATTACATTATCAAATGTGATTAGGATCACCATCAGAAGGATTAACTGATTTGCATTGATGAAATTGCAACACGCAAGACACATAATTATTTGGCTTACAGTTGATACTTCTCTCCCTTACATGTGCTACCTACTAGCACTGATTTAATAAACTTTTATTCTAAATTAGGGTTAGATCAATTATCTCACAGAAAGCCAAGATTATTCATTAATCAATTACCTCCTATGTGTTTTTATGCTATTATTTTTTCAATCTTTCTTGATAAATGAGAAGCTATTACTTTTTACAAATAGTTGGTGTGCAGGCAACAATAACAATATTGAAATATTTCCATAGAAATGAGCTCATTACCTCTATCTGTTTTTGGTGAAATAGGTTTAAGTGGGTTTGGCATATGTGTTGCCAGCCTGGTAGGCAGAGATAGTGGCAGAAAATGTAATTAATAGATAAACATGGCACAAAATATGGAAGGTTGCATTCTGAACTGCTCAGTTCTTTTGCTAACTTAGACTTTGTGTAATTCCTGATCGATAAATCAATAAAGAAATCAATAATTTCTTCTCAGTATTATCCACTTGGGGTATCGTAAGGAGGGCTTGCCTGGCCTGCTATAACTGTGTTGGTCTTGGTGGTGATTTTCGCTGAAGGATAATTAAACCTGAGGGCGTGCCCATATATCAAGTCAGGTATGTTGTAAGCAGGAACCACATAAAGCATGTCTAAAATAAAGATCATGACATTCCTAATTTGATCTAGGTAGTAGTAATTATTAAACACCCAGACTGCTTCACATTATGAAATCAAACATGCATTAGCTCAAGTAAATATTTGTCTCTTCAAACCATGCATTGCTTTGCAACTGCGCCATCAATAGCTCTCCTTGGTGCGGCAAGAGCACACCGTTGCCTGTAACAAGACAAAGCAACTGAAAGGTGCTTCATTACCAGGTTCAAAAGCAAAATGTAGCATCAAATACTGATCGTAAAGCAGATGCTGCTGCACTCATGAAGCTTGCTTTCTTTTACAAGGTTTGTATTTTAAGAGATATAAAGCAGGAGACAAATCTGGAGGACATTTGCAAACAAGCAAAATAGGGACAAACCCAGTAGGCTACCGTGTAACCAAACACCAATCCAACAACCCAACCACAAACCTATCTAGGGCAATCACAAGATACAGATGAATTTCTAAAGAAATATTACCATTAAACAGAAAGGATAAAAGGAAAAACTCTTAAGGGAGGAAAAAAACCCTGGATTGCAGCCATAAAAGTCACCACTGCCTACACAGTGTCAGTTTACCCAGTGCAACTATTTATTGCAACCTCTTTCAAGACCCAGTCTCCAGATTCAGGTGTCGAGAGACTTTTTGTCATGACACATCTTAAAGACCTGTACCTACTCTCCCCCATCCTCCCTTAACTTCATCAACATATAATTCTTTTCTGGATCCTTTTAAAAATTACTTTTCTTGCTTCAAATTTTCCATGTACTTATTCCAGTCTATGTGCAGGATCTCTTCTGTATTTTCTCTTTTAATATCAGCATTTCTTTGGAACTCATGCTTGTTAGTATCTAGTAACGAGATCTCTGCCATGATGTCTTTAAAAAAACTGGCTGATGCTGTGTCAAAAGCCCACTTGGTTCATCCTAGTGTAATCTCTTCCTCCTCTCGACTTCACTCACACTTCTGTTTTCATATCTGTTCATAAAAACCTTTTCCTTCCTGATTACAGTTCCTAATTTCACTCAGTGCTTGCTATAATTTCTTAATTAACTCTGTAACTATATAATTAAACTTTTTCACATTTTCTGAAACATCTGGCAGGAAAGAAGCACTCCAAATAAACTCACAGTATTACTGAGTATGTCTATTAACTGCAGCCTATCATCCTAACTAGCTCAGTTTCTATAAACGTTGACTAGATCCTTCTCTTGCCTTTAGCTGGTAAATCTTCTGGCACAGGAAGATTTTTTGGCTTGATGTTTGAAAAGCCCTGAAGAGAAGTCTCCAACTCCTCTGAGACTGACAAAAGTATAATTTAAAGAGACTGCAATAATACATGGGGACAAAGGTTTCCTATAGAATTTGACATAACTAACAAAGCACTGAGAGGTGCTTCAGAGGCTGTTCCTTTCTTCAATTTGCCTAAGTGTGTGGGGTGTCATTCCTACAGAGCACTTACAGCGCACCAATACAGGGTACCTTTTATTGGGGAAAAAAAAAAGAAGCTTCTTGACATGGCCCTCCTTGGGTACCTGCTCAGCAGTGTTTGGTGCTGCACACCTCTCAGCAAAATCTAAGAGGAGGCTCCAACACTCAAAGACTTGAAACATCCCTGGAGGTTCCTGTGTCAGCCAGTTCCCCACGCTTGCACATTAACCTGTGACAGACGTGCTGACTAGGCTGCCGATTTGTTAAGCAATTGCCACAGAGCTTGAGTTATGATTACAGCAGCCCTTGTTACCAGACACCTACTGCTTTAACATCAACAATGAAGATGAGTCATTAAAGCAACTTCGGAGCATCAGCAAGCAAGTGCTGAGACAAATATGTCTGTCTGCTATGACGGTGCACACTGTGACACCTAAGAGAGCACTGCCTGGGGTGTTCTCTGCATTATTATCTCTCTCCCCACCCCCTGATGTCTATCTCAAATATTGAAACTCCACCCCTGCTGTAAGCTCAAAGGAAGAAGGAATTTTGCCCTGTCACTTTCCTCCAGTATACTGCTTGTTTTAGAAGACTTCATCAGTCTACCCAAGTCTGAAACTTTGTTTATTGGAGTCTTTCCTCCATTGCTAGTAATACAGCTACTCTGAGGCTTTTCCAAACAACAGCAGCAATTTTCTAAATTGGCATGATTCGTACACTACAAAGGGTGGGTATGAAGCTATTGTCTGAGCTTCAGTCTGGTACAACCTGGGAAAGCAATGGTTGGCAGCATATAAACTGAGACAGTCTATTGCAGACATGGGAAGATGACTTTGCAGTTTGCACTCAGTTAGAAGATAATCCTTGCAATCCTCAGACATACCCATTTAATGTGGTACTGCTTTTCACCACTTCTGCCAGGAAAAGTTTCCCCATACTCTTGCTGTAAAAGAGCTTTTTCTAGCCCTGGAAATATTCTTTCACTTTAAATATTTACCAGCAATAAGCCACCATCTTTTTTTACTTTTGTCTTTTTGGGAGTTTTGTCCCTGTGAAGACAGATTGGCCCAGGCAGTGTATACAAGGATGGAAGAAGTAACAGTGAGAGACCCTTTGAGTCATCTCTATGTGAGAAGCACAACACTGAGCAAGTGTGAATACAGAATATTAAATGAGCTGTATGCCCCTTAAAAAAAACATTCTCAACATAATTTGGGATGAAATATGCATTCAGGATAAATTTCACTTACATGACAGGATGAATGAAAATATCTCAACCTGACTCCTTTAACTACTTCTCAGAGCAACCTGGCGATCTGATGCAAATTAACTAGATGATTGACTTGTTACAGTGCTAGGACTTGGAGATTCAATTTGAGCCATTGCAGATAAGCAAAGGACATTATGGCATCTTTATCCCCTTAGTAATTCACAAACTCAGAGCAGTCAATCAGAGATTATTTTTTTTTTAAAATCAGCCTATATTCCATTTGATACAGATCTGTCAATCCTATTCTGTGCAAGGAGGGCTTTAGAACTAGTGAGACTTGCTCAGCTACTACGTATGTTTATTTCAGATCCTGTATCATTAGACAGTGGCTGTGATTTTTCTGAGTTGTTTCCAGCAATGATGAACTGGAGCAGACTTCTACCACCTTTCTGCTCCAAGGAAGGTGAACCTGCAGGCACACCAGGAGGTGGCTGTTCAATTTGAAGAACATATGTCTGGAAATGCTTTCCCAAGACGATCCACCACACATTTCCAAACACTTCCGGCATACTTGTTTTCCACCTGCAGTCAGTCTGTGAAGTCTCTTTGTGCTCTCAGACAAGGCACTGGTTTAAATGAATGGATGGATGGTACCTGGTACTGATGTCCTGTACCAAGCACTAGCAGTTTGAAGCATTACCTATTCATTCATGTTTAGAATTACATGCAAACACAAAAGCAGAGATGGGTTTGCAACAACACCCACTTCCCCAGATATAGTCCGATTTCAAAAATGAACAAGATGCAACACAAGTAAATTACATGCAGACAATGAGATGTCACAATCTCTATTGTTAATTGCTCAAATGTAAACATGATGTCCTAATCATTGCATTTCAAAAATGAGTCCTTAAGTTAGACCACAGTCCTTAAGTTAGAAACCTCAGCAGTGGTTTCAGCAGGTGCTGTGCAGCTGTAGCTTGTTGTAAACTCCCTCAGAAACTTGCTCTGAACCAGTGAGGGAAAACACCTTCTCCAGCTCTCTCTTCCATTTATATTCCCAAATACAGGGGGGTTTAAGACTGGGGATTCCAAACTTGAGAGCTTTGACTTAAAATCTTGCATCTGCCGATTCTGTGATAATCAATTTAAATTCTACAGAAAAAAATGCTTTTAAGGGAAACGATGGAAAAAGCAGCGCTAGTGCAGTGTGTTAAAAGGATGACACCTACTGGGCACGTCATCAACCTCCGGCAAAAGACCTGGAGAGGGAAATCAGGACATCCTAGAAAACTGAAGCAGCCTGCTTTGCAGGAAAGCTCCTTAAAACTGGGGGAGGGTGTGTGTGAGTAATTTTTAAAAATATATATATAATTAATAGCTCTCTGTGCTCCTTTAAACTCAGCATTTTCTTTCTTTTCTGCCAGCCTTGTCATGCATGCTTTTTTCTCTTGTAGTAGCAGCAACAGCAGCATGTTTCATGTGCATTAGTTCTTTGTATTTTCCTCCTAACTCTTCCCCTTCTGGTGCCTGTATTCCTGCTGAGAAGGTTGCACCTTAACAATCTGTCACCAATTTCTTCCATTCTCCTCCCGCAGGCTAGCAGGCATTAGCCAGGCTTCCCATTCAGAACAATTAAAAGATGCAATATGTGTGCACACATGTGGAGATACACACATGCAAGGATGACGGAATTAATATTGTGCTTTAGGTGGAAAACCAGACTGTGATTTAGGCTCTCCTTGGTATGGGGTCAAAAGGAGAAGTTAAAAATGAGGTTTCGGCTTTGAGTCTATATCTCTTGGGTTTGTGAGATTCTCTCAGCCCTGTTACTTAATTATGGCACCACATTCTTCTTCAGCTACTGTGTTTCCTTTTTACTGAAAATACTGCTTTTTAGTTGGAAACTTTCAGGCACCAATTCTACTACTCCAGCAGTTAAATGACTTTGAAAAAACATGGATTACCTTTATAGCTACCACCTTGAGACACCTTTTCACTAACAGATTAATGCAAAAGGATGATAATTATATAAACAGATGGTAATTCTCTGCATTACATCATTTTCTCATGGCCACTATTCACTACATTGACAGTACAAAGATGACTTCATATGAATCAACTGTTTTCAAGTAAGAATTAAGACTTTAATATAAGTGTTACATACAGTAGGTCACAGGGTTGGTTTACATAGTTTTAAAACCAGTACCACTATGCCTATGAAGAGTATCCTTCTTTTTGCAACTGGAAGTATTTGGTGCAGTAGCTGATGTGGTAACAGCACAAATATGATTTTTATCCATCAGTATACAGTTTCTTCACCTCACCCACACCAGGATGACCCTACTTGCATTGTTCTAACTGCCCACTCCATGGGAACTCTGTTATTTCTTACCATTCCACTTCTATTACCACAGCACAATAATTTGTGCTCAGCCAGCACCTGGATGTCAGCAAGTCAAGCCCACTCTTTAAATCCGTGCTCACAGAGAGTCACGCCTGTGACTCTCAAAAGGAACAATTATGTCATAAAAATCTCAGACCATGCCTGCACAGTGGAGGGACAAGCCACTTGGGCTTGAGACAACACTTGGGCCAGGCTTGAGAGCAGAGAAATGTGTGCGGAGATTGGCACTGAGGCAGCCCAAGGCAGCCCAAGGCAGCAAGCGGAGAGTGGGGATGCAGTCGGTTGTGTTTGGTGCTCCATCAGCCTGGCAACATTGCTTCTGGCCCCCACCAGCACCAGAGCAAGCCATCACGGGTCAGAGCAGCATTGCTGCAACAGGCGCATCCTTGCCCCACATGTCTGCTGGCCAGAAGCGCCTGAAAGGGTTGCTGGTATCTACGTTCCTTGAATTATCATTTCTGAGGCCACCACACACAGCCTCAAGTGCTGGGAGAACCTGAGGTCAGCCCAGTCTTTTTGTTAGACACCAAGGAGATGCAGAGCTGAAAACTAGGTTTGGAGTGGGATACTATCAGGCTAGCCTGGACAAGTTGTGGGATGACATGCCAAAGTTGGAGGGATGGTGCCAGTAAGGGCCCTCAGTTTTCCAACAGGAAACCCTGGCAAAGTACATCAAAGAATTTCAACCACTCCATCCAGTCAGCTCCATCAGGAGCCCAACGGAAATGTGTCTATGTAAATGCATGTAGCATGGGGAACAAACAGGAGAGGAGACGAGATGTACACATGCCTTCAGGGCTGTGATCTCATTGGCACCGCAGAGGCATGGTGGGATGGCCCCTGTGACTGGAGTGTTGGGATGGAAGGACTCAGACTCTTTAAGGACATGCAGGGGACATGAGGAGGGGTTGTCATTCTCTATGTCAATGACAAGCTGGAATGCATGGAGCTCTGTCTGGGTGTGGATGAGGAGGTGAATGAGAGCTTATGGGTCAGGATTAAAAGGAGGGCAGAGACAGAAGACACTATACTGGGGGTCTGCTACAGGCAACCTGACAAGGAAGACTAAGCAGATGAGGCCTTCTATGGACAGATAGAAGCAGCCTTGTGTTCACAACCCCTGGTCTTCATAGGGGACTTCAATCACCCCAAAATCTATTGGAGGGACAAAACAGCAGGGCACAAGCAATGCAGGACATTCCTGGAATGCATCAATGATAACTCCCTTGTCCAAGTGACAGAGGAGCCAATGAGGAGAAGTACCATGCCGGACCTTGTTCTCACCAACAAGGAGGGGATGGCAGTGATTTAAGTTGTTATAACTTGTTCAGGAATGCCCATTGTACACTGTTTCCCAATCTCTGAAGAGTTCTGCCCAAGGCAGAAATTACAGGAAGAAAGATGCAAAAGAGAGGGTATTTAGATTGTTTGCCAACCACATTGTCTCTAAGCAGGACGGCAAAACAAGATCTGTAAGCAGATGGGGTAGGGACCTTGTTTCAGGGGAACAGGAACTTTCATCACACACACAGACCGTGCTTTAGGAGTGTATCTCCTAGCTACAGAAAACCCTAATTCTACCCACCCACACTTGGAAGATAGATTTTCTTCTTCCTCCTCTCTGGGAAAGTCACAGACGACATGTTAGCAGGTATAGTACCCTAAGAAGTACTACAGTCCTGTCTGTGTGGCAGTGCTTCTTGCTTGCTGTCTGCCTAAAGAGTGAAGTTCACTTAGGATGAGGATACTATGGGAAACAGTGTGTGAAATGCAGCTTTAATGAAAGAAAAATCTAAATAATTGAGTTTTAAGAACACCAAAGCCACCTTCTTACCCTTTCCACCCTCATGCTTTGACCCTGCCCAGTGTAGGGTTATACCTATTCTACCTACTTTGAACAGCAGAACACAGATTACTTCCTGCCACAGAAAAACTTGCTCCTGACATGCTTCAGTCTCACTGACAGGATGGTAGTTCTTCCAGTTATGGGAGCTAGCTCATGCCCTGGCACCACTTCATTTCTCTTGCAGTGTTCGCAATCTTCTCATAAAAAATACCTTAAAAGGAAGCAGAGGATGAAGAACAGAGCTCTACCTCTTTTATCAGGCTAATGCCAATGATCCACAGTGAAAATGAGAGTTCTTCACGGACTAGCATTAAATGTGAAAGCTAACAGACTGGCTGTCATACTGTCACCTTTCTTAAGATTGATGAGCTTTAACTATTCAGTGGCATTAAGACCACTTTATTATTAGCTCTCAATAGAATTCCAAGTATATCAGCTTTAGCTTCTGAACTTTTTATTCACAGCCTAAGGCTCTTAAATTTCTGATTTTTCACATTCCACCTTTAACTAATGGGTGAGATTTATAGCAAAAACTCTGTGTTCAATGATATTGAAAGATCTTTTAAACAAAAAACATACAGTACTTTCCTGTGTTTGTAAATCACTGGTGCCCTTATCTCATCTAGAATCTCTTGGAATTACATTTTAAAAAAAACAAACTCATGGAATAAAGTCAGATGATTAAAGACTTCTCTAATTATAAAGGTAACTCCAAAGTTGGAAGCCACCTGGGTAACATTTATTTAGCCTTCTTGAGGATAGGTACTACAGTTTTAAATTATCTGTCCTCACACTTCTTTTTCCATTGGAATCCTCCTTCATTGGGTTTTCAAGGATGAACTGTACCCACTGAATGAAAACTGATTCAATACATTATCACTGGTATTTCACAGATCTCACTCATTGTACACACATCAAACCTTGCACGGTAGACTTATTTATTAATTTCTTTACGTTGCTTTTCCCTTGGTACTCATAACTGCAGTATCAATGCTTCACTGACAATTAACTCACCTGCAAACCACCGCTCTTTGGGGAGAGATAGCGTTATCATGATTCCACAGATAAAGAGCCAATGCATTTGCTTTTGACAGCTTGGTACTTTTTTCCTTAAACAAAGACAGAATTCTAAACATCCCTACCAGCTCTCAGCAGCTCAGCATATCAGACATATGAAGGATGAAGAAACAAGATCTAAGACATGGAAGGAAAAATGTTTAAAATGGAGCTGGGTGTGTTGTTGTGTTTTCATAAATGCTACCATGTACATCACTGATGTGATGTCCCCAGCTTGTTGTCCCAAACGTGGGATTATTTACATGCAGCACATCCTGTAGAGGTATTTCCCCATGGAATGTTTAATTTTATTTCAAGGTAAATTGTGTCAGCATTTTCTAAATTTCTTGGACTGTTCTTGGACTGAAAAATAGAATCTCTTCCTCCTTCAAGTTCTTACAGAAATCACACAATTTCTGCTATTTAGCAGATAAGTCTCTACCCCTACTCTGAGTTTCAGTTCCTTTTGGGTGATTAGTGCTTTCAGTTCTTTTTTTTTTATTCTCACAGTTTTGGATATGCTTGGATGCTCCCTCACCAGACCACAGTAATTCCCTGAGCCATAGAAAAAACTAGGCTGGAATGGACCTCCGGAGAGAACCTGTGTAGACTCCTGTTCAAAGCAGGGCTAACATCAAAGTTAGATCAAGTTATACAGGGTCACATCCAAGCTAGTTTTGAATTTCTCCAAGGATGGAAATTCTACAGTCTCTCTGGGCAATCTGTTCCAGTGCTCAACTGTTCCCATTCATCTGCTCACTAATGATTTGGATCTAACTGTGATTTAGAAATGTCCCCAGTATGATGTGATTAACACTACTGGTTTACAGTAGCATTCACTCTGGTTAGAGGGTGAGATATTCTGCTATTTCAAGATCTCTCTTATTTGATATATCTTGTGCAGACGATCTATCAGCAGGCATTTTGGAAACACTACCTTCTGGATAAATTGTTGGAAGGCATTAATTAGCTGCCCTCCATGTCCTATCTGACTTTCCTGTACCAAATTGTGCATCTAACATAATGAATATGCTTGTTAGAGAGGGCTTGGCAGTGATGTCATTTAGCATGAGTGGGTTGTTTTGTTCCTGTATCACTGCATGATTGTTCTTGTGTTGATTTGTTCCTGATTCATTGCCTTAAAGATCTTTAATATCTGTGCGTACATGGAACACCCTATCATTTTTCTTCTCTAATGCCATCATCAAGTGCACCCTTTCCCATGGCTTCTTCACTTTTCTAATTAATGACTTTATTGCCAAGGGGCTTGAAGGGGAAACAGTTATCACAGTGCAGTATGCACTTCTCGTACTGCCTTACAGCTAGATTTTTCAGCAAGCAGTTCACAACCTTTGTCTTCAAACACACACGGAAACTTAGCACTACACAGGCCTGCCAGGTTACATCCTTTTTCAGTCTTCACTGCTCTTAATATATTTATCAAATTTAATGAATAGCTAAACCTTACATGCAAAATTAATTCTGCAGGAGTGTCTGTCACAGAGATATCTGGATGCTTCCTTGTATCCTTGGACTTTTATCTACATGGGATAAATGTTCTCATACCCTACTATGAGCCTTGTTTTATGCTACGGGTTCAATTTTTCCTGTAGTCAATCCCAAAAACTGTACCCCAATACTGATGTATTTTAAAACTTGCATGTCTCAACATGATAAATCTCCTTTTTTTTTAACACC
>VZTU01011430.1:230645-242901 GCA_013400835.1 Zapornia atra
AACATTGCTGCTGGCTGCTTTCCCCAGAGACATTCTTCAGCTGCACACATTGAAGGCTTTGATCCTCTCAGTTTGCTTCGCAGTATTTAACATACATCTTCTGAAACACCTGTTTTTCATTTTTCATTGCATGGTACTTCCATACTCACTGGCTATGTGCTGGGTTTGTCTGCAGTATGCTTCTCTTCTCATTTGAACTGTGGTTGATGCTTCTGTGCATACAAGTGATTGCTGACCTCCCACATTGTATCATCTACATGTCATCACATCTACTGCAGTGTCCTCTAATCTGCTCTGTATTTCTTATGCTCTAGTCATTCCAATGGTATTTTAGGATGTTCAAATGTTCTCCATTAACATACCTACTTTTATTTCATTTTTACCTATTAGAAGTTTCCAGCACCCCACTCTCCTCTGAAAATAAATTCTCCTTATAACCAGTTACAGCTGTCTGACTTACTCAACCAAAGGACTCAGTGGGTCCTCAACTTTCTAAAGACTTCTTCACTGAACAGAGAACTCCTCTCTCTGAAACCATATCCTTCAAATTGCTCCAACTGCCCATCCACATTTTTTTCTGTCAGCTTCAGAACTGACAGACATCTATAAATGTTCTCATCTGTCTGTACAAAATAATAGGAGGAACAGAGAATCTTTCTCCTTTGCCTGCAGTCCAGCAAAAAACAAACCAAAAACCCATCTACTAAATATCTGCTTTCAATGAAGCTTTCTGTAAGTTTAGGAGGTGCATACTACTTGCCTTTCTCTGTCTGAGAAACATAAAATTTTCTCCAGATTCTGTCTGTGAACTTGGTTTAGACTATTACCATCAATATGGAGGTGCTTAGCTAAGTCATCAATTCCTTGTCATACACTGAATGCCACGAACTAAACAGAGTTGATTAAATTAATTAGGTTTTCAGATCGCTTCTGTACATTTTACCCTCTGAAGCTCAGCACAAGAATCACAGAGTGCTTTCAGCTGGAAAAGACCTTCAAGATCACCAAGTCCAACCATCTATCCAGTCCTATGAGGTCCAACACTAGACCATGTCACCAAGTACAACAACTACTCTTCTTTTAAACACCTCCAGGGATAGTGCCTCAACCACATCCCTGTGAAGCCTGTTCCAATAGCTATCAACCCTTTCAGTAAAGAATTTTTTCCTAATATCCAACATAAACTTCCCCTGGTGCAACTTCAGACTGTTTCCCCGTGTCCTGTCACTAGCTACCAGGGAGAAGGGACCAACCCCCCACCTCACTACAACCACCTTTTAGGTACTTTTAGAGAATGATGAAGAAACCCATGAAGAATAAATCCCATTGCTTAAAGTCAGCATGCCAGTGTTTTAACTATGGTGAAAATGTCGCAGGAAAGAGACTTTTAATGTCAGCTGCAAAACTCTAGGTCAGCAGGGCTGAATTGGTCACAGCAGTGACAAACTGACATCCTCTGTGTTTAAGTCCTGAAGGAAAATAAAACCTTACCAGAAATCTTTACAGGTATCTGCTGATAGCAGAATACTGGTGATAGAAAGGTCATGTATGACCAGCACATTGTCAAGAGTATCACCTCTCTCACCTTGAGCTCATCCACCATGAACTTTATTCTGTCCCACTCCTGTCTTCTCCCAGACATTAGCTGATGCTTCTCACCTACTTCTGCTCATCATTCTTTCAGTACCTTTCAAAAGTCCCAGTCAGACCCATCTCCTTCCAAGTTTTCTGCCACTGCAGTACCCATCTCCTTCCCTGGCCTTCAGTTTCTTCCCTTTTTAACTACCTTGCTTTCCTGGCTTCATGACTCCAGTATATTTAGTGGGGAAGAGAGAGGAGGGAATTCTGTCTCTTCCAATGCATCTTGTTCCTATTGCCCTGGTGTCCCACCAGCTCCTATCCCTACTAGCACCTAAACGCTTCTTCCTGGGAATGTCAGTAATTTTCGAGTATCTGTTTGTCCCTCAGCATCTAACTTGTCAAATAAGCTTGTCTCAAATGCTTCCTGTCCTAAACTCCAGTGGCCCTCAGTAGTAACTTCTAACCCCAGTTTCAGCACCCCTCGTTCAAGTCTGAAACCATTCGCATTTTCCTACACTCCACACTATTTACCCTGCTCCTCCTCTGTGCATTAGTCTTGTTCTATCTGCCCGCAGTTATGCAGCACAGACTGGCTTACACTACCTCAAAACTGATCACAGACCAAAACTCTAGCAAGATCAGGGCTGTACATGTGTGGGTGTCTTCTTACACAAATGTTAGAAGGTTCAGTCCTGACTCAGAAACCATCTACTGCCAAGTCCATTTACCACCACATGGTAGCACAAGAACTTCTCAGAGACCAAGAGCAACCAGAACTTCCAGATACAAACAAAACAATATATTCTGCACTAGAGGAGATCTTTAGAGATTATGAAAATCATCTGGCTGAAATTTTCTAAATAAATTCAACAGATTGAAGACCAAGACATTTAACTTATCTTTTATTATAAGTATCAACTGTAAATAGGGCTGTATTCTCCCCCAATATCTGCTCCAGGCTGCTGCATACTTGTCCATCTAAACCATGCCCATTGCGGAGTACAAGATATTTATTATATTATGGTGCATTTGTTTGAATTATAATAATATTCTACTAGAAATAAAATGCTTTTATACATAATAGAAATTCTGCTCACCCACAGACGTATTTTTATAGTGAAAGTAAAAACCTAGACTTCATTAAAAAATTCATGCAACTCATGTATATGCTTCCTTTTTCATTGAAAAATGGAACTTTTTTGGCAGTAAAATGAGTTCTGAAATGTATTTTATAAAATTCTATGCCAAAGTAATTGGCATAAGTACCTTGAAAGGTTATACCCTTGTGATTTCTGCACACAGAATTACATATCAGTTGAAAATCAGAATTCATCACTTCTAGAAATCTTTCATCAAACATGTTCTTTTATTTGGTATGTGGCATGGCTGTAACATATTTGATGGCCTGTGATATACTAGATAAAGATTCTGATCATATGTTGCAAGTTATTTATGTGAGCAGAGAAAATACAGAATTTGATACAAATAAAACATTGTCCCAAGATATTGTGAGGGTATGAAAATACCATCAGTTAACAACTGAGATTCCATGGGACCTTTTTTGTGTACAGTGCATGCATACCTCTGTACAGCTCAACCGTACTAAAATCTCACACTCTCTAGGCCATTAAGCCTCACTGCTTTTCCTCTTGTTGAAGAGGAGGCTGCTACATTTTTCACCATGGACTATTTTAAATATGAATATTTGTGTCATTTCTATTACTGCGCAGACAACTCCAACAGCTACAGCAATGACAAAATGCTGGAGTGGGCTGGGACTTTTGGGTTGCATATGGATCTCAGAGGTGAATTATTTTGGATGGTAGATGAAAGAGAAGAAGTGGGAGAATTATACAGTGACTACTTACCGTTTTTTCCAGTGATGGCCTCTGATTACATTAGGCATTTCATGGGGTGAACACATTTCCTTCAAAACACTGCAGGGTCTGATTGCCAATAAAGTCAGCAGGCATTTAAAACATCAATCCAAACATACATGTTTTCTTTCCAGTGCTGACATTACTCTGGTCTTTAAGAAGCATATACTATCGAATACCATCAGACAATACAAACAAAAAACATGATAAAAAACAGTGGCATGGAAAGCGCTGGGTCTGCTTTATCTGGGAGAACATATGGTAATAATGATTATTATTTATTACTTGATCTTGCTTCAACCCAAAATGTACTTGGCAACATTTGAACACAGAGGAAAATATTGTATTGTAACACAAACAGCTCAAGGGCTTACATGTGCCAAGCCCTTGAGCAGCCTGTAGTAAGGGAAGTGGCCCTCAGAAAATTAAAGGAGGTCTCCGCACACCCAATTTTTTTCCCTTCATTGAGTCTTTCTCAAGACCTGGGTTTAAAGGATATGCTAAACTCCAAGCACTACAACTCTGCAGGGTCAGGAGCACATGATCAGCTGTCTATGGACTAACTCCTTCAGTTTCTCAACAGATATTCTTAAACAGCCTGAAACAAAGCTGAGGACTTACCAGAGAGGCCCTAAATTGGACAGACTAAACTACCCTTCGAATTAGCCTCACACTAATCCTGTTTGCCATTTTACTTTGTTAGAAATAGAGTTCCTGGAAGAGTTGCAACATAAAATGTTAAGATTCAATAACCCACTCAAACACCTGTAATAAGCAACTGAACCAGTATCAGTGATCTGTCTTAGCAGCACATTCTATACACAAAATTAAATATTGGAGCATAAATGAAATTTCCCCTGCTACAACGTATGTAAATGCAAGACAATGCTGTCTACTACTAATTAGGTATTTTGTAATGTAACTTTCCAGAAGGTCATCTCTACCACTAAATGCACAGGCACACATATCATTCAAACCATCCCTTTCTTCTCATTTCTCCTTTTTCTGCAAAACATTTCTACTCTATTTCTTACTTGATGTAATTTCTACATCCCATACTCTTTCCTCTTTGTAGTGCTTCCATCCTAGCAGAAACATCACAGCTGAGTATAACAGCAGCAAACCCACTCTTTCACCTTCCATATTGTTTGGAGAGTAGGGATTTGGAGGCAAAAGCAAATGAGGAGCTCATTAGGAGTGGACTGACTGGTGAGAATAGGAGGGGTTCTTATCAGGAGAGATCCAACTTTTAGTCTCATTAGGAAACTCAGCAGTCTTAGATACCTTTCTCAGTACCAAAGTCAAGAAGAAATGTAGAATTTTCTTAAAACAATCAAAGTAGTGAAGATGTAAGCATCCTCTCTCTCCTGTCCTTGAGTACTTAAGGCTGGAGGAAATTGCACATGGCATGTTTAAGAGTATGAAACCCTCACACCCACAAGGTGTTTCAAGCTGCTAGTGTAGTATAGAGAGGGACTAACATGACAGTCTAAGATCATCAAGTATCCTTTGTTGTTAATACTCCAGTGGATGGGAGATGACAGACTATAATATATAAACAGCCGTACTTTTCTGGGGACAGTATTCATTCCTCTTCTATGAAGAATCATACTTGTCCATCAAAAAGATGCTTACCATCTTCTTGTTAGCTGACATAGAGCAAATTACATCATCATGTTTCAGTGATGAAAAGGGAGTGAAATATAAGAGAAAGACCTAGTGATGAAGCAGCTGCACACCTACAGACAATTAAGACTACCAAATACGAGCTACAGGCTAAGGCTACAGACTAAGACTACAAGACTTAAGAGAACTAAGTCTACATGAACGGAGGGAAACATGAAGCAAGCAAGCTGCGGCAAATCACATGGTGATGGTTCTGCATAAAAAACCCCTGTAATTTGTGCCATAGAAAATGAGACCCAGGCAGGTTCTGCACGGAAGGCAGTGTGCAGCATCACCAGTTTGGTACTGCATCCTAACAGGGGTAAATTTGAAAGGGAAAATTGCTTGTGGAGGCCACGTTACTTCTTCACAGATCACTTAAATCAAGGCAGCGTGATTTGCTACAGATAACTGTACAGGCACACACAACCTGCAGGGAAGATACAGATACAGATGGTATCAACAAAATACAACTGCAGAGCTACCTGTGATTCTTCTAAGTGGTTAACACTCGTTACTGATACCAGCTGGAGGGAAATCAAAACTAACAGAAATGGAGTCATCCATCTGCATACAGCACAGCTGAAATGTTACGGTCACACAAGCTTTCTCGTGTCAGAGCACGCCTCAGTGCTGCCCGAGAGAAACAGAAGTGGCTAATTCACTCTATAAATTTATTCAGTCTTTGATTGCCTTTCTCACTCTTCCATCAAGCTCTAAACAGTGCCACGGATTACAGCAATTTTTTGTTATTCAAGCACTGAAAACTAAGTAAATATTTCACCATGAAAAAAAGCCACATACTGAAAATTCAACTGACCTTTGAAGGGACCCTGTGCCAAATGTGGAGTCTCATTACAGTCACTAATAAAAAAGCAAAATATAAGTTTAATTTATTTTTCTTTTACAAGTGTATCTCAGCACAATCTTACCTGAGGAGCCTTGACATCTCTGTAACAGCAACAGTGTTTTCAGAAGCATTTCACATTATTTAAAAGAGATTTTTTTTATTGTCAGCTTAGTTCTGAAAAGACAACTGTGAAGACAAGATGCAATTCATCTTCACTCAAGCAAACTCCAAATATGTCTGTGAACTGGCTTGGCATTGCCTGCAGAAGTGTCCAATTTCTAGGACAAAACAACAGAATAAAAATCTGCTTTTCTAATTGTGGAGGGGTAATTCAGTGCTTTGAAGCACATCCGGGAAGAGAAAGGCACTCTGAACACCTGCTTTTGAATAATAGCCATTTCCTACCCTGAGCTTTACCTAACAAGCTAATGATGGTATCACAAACTAAAGTCAACATGTCAAAGCCACCAACAAGCATACATCGTACCATTCTACTTCTTTAAAGTACTTACCACTAGAGCTCCTATAAATAAAATATAGTGAAAGCACAGATTCAAAAATAATGCAAAACTTACAAAATGTGTTATTCAACTAATTTTGGGGAATAGTTAGTAATATTCATCAAAAGCCACAAAGAGTGATGTGGTTCTTATATACACTGCTGGATATGACCAAGTGGGAAATATGATGCATGAAACTGAAATGCATACTCATTTCCAAAAACACCATTAAAAGCATGGTGCAAACACCATGCCAGTTTTGTGCCAGATCCTTTATTAAATATACCTTTAGTAAATTACAAAAACCCGCAGGCTCCAGAAGCTTATTTTAAAATAGATGCCATTCTATGTTACCTTTGTGAACTGCACGGGATTCCTGTGAAAAAGACACATGTACTGCAGCCACGACGAGGTGTGGGAGACAAGATGGACTTGCACAAACTGCATTTTTCGGTTGGTTTTGTGTACATATGCAGAGGTGAGAACACCAGTACGAGTCCATCTCCTCCTAGACTGCAGAGAACTCCTCCCTGCAGGTTCCCTGGGGCTCTGGTGCACAAGTTAAGCTGATCCTTGCAGCTACCAGCCCCAGGTTGTCCCCACCCAAGGGGCCAAAATCCTTAACCAAAAGTCACCTCAAAAGCACGGAGCCCACTGGACAGCTCACAGGCTCACTCGTGAGGGAAACCCATGTCCTTGGTTTGCTCAGCAGATCACTCTAAGTAAGACTCCCCCAGCATCTGTGAATATCAGGTGTCCAGCTGAAGCATGTCCATAAATACATGAGGCATTAATTTTCCAGTTGTAACTTTTGGGTGTATACCAAGCCCACCATTGCAAGCAGTGCTGCTTATTGACTGTGATATGGCCAATATCCCTACCATCATCATCTTGTATTAGCTTGTTCTCCAATTCATTGTGACTCAGAAATGTGAGCATGCAGCCCATGTGGTCAACTGCATCCTGGGCAGCATCAAAAGAAGAGTGACCAGCAGGTCAAGGGAAGTGATTCTATCCCTCTACTCCACTCTTGTGAGACCCACTTGGAGTACTGCATCTAGCTCTGGGATCTCCAGTAGAAGAATGACCTGTTTGAGCGACTCCAGAGAAGGGGGAATGATGATCATCAGAGGTCTGGAATGCCTCTTCTATGAACACAGGCCAAGAGACTTCGGGTTGTTCAACCTTCAGAAGAGAAGGCCCTGGGAAGAACTTAAAGCAGAATTCTCTTCCTAAAGAGAGTCTACAAGAAAGCTAGAGAGGGACTCCTTACAAGGGCATGGAGTGATACTGGAACCAGAGAAGCTGTGGCTGCCCCTCCCTTAGAAGTGTTCAAGTCCAGGCAGGATGAGGCTCTGGTAAGGTTGGTCTAGTGAAGGGTGTCCCTGCCCATGGCAGGGGGTTTGGAACTAGATGATCGTTAAGGTCCCTTCCAACGCAACCCATTCTATGATTCTAGGATTTAATATGCAAAATCAGTTCAAATTTAATCCACAAGGAAGGATTATTTTAAAAACTGTCCATTCTTTGCACCTGCCAAATCTCACCATCAAAATCTATGGATGGAAGTACAACTGTAATAAAAATAACTAAAAACTTCAGCACAAAATACCTAAGCTGTATGCATTACTGACTTTCAAGGAAAATTCTTTTTTAAAATTAGCAGTGCTATTTGGCTATGTGCTCTTTTGTAGTTGCTTCTGCTGCTTCAGAAGAATGAGAGTTCCCTCTTACAAAATTTACATCTAGGCTTTCTCTGCATCAGAACCACTCACTACAGCCTCTGTATTGTAGCACATTCTCAGATGAAACACCACCACCTCTGTATCACAGCACCGTGCAGAGACCCCAGGGCTCATCCGGAAGCAGTTGTTTCAGGTACCTGAAGCAGTGCTGTCATTTAGGCATGGCAGCCATCCAAAGATCAGCACTTAGCTTCTCGGGACTGGGTGACAGTGGGCTTCCTGGCACTTGTGCTGCACTCACCAGAGGCTTCTAGCAGCCAGCCCCACTCCTTCCTAAGTAGGAAAGTGACTAAAAGCAATGTCAAATGGAAAGTGGGTGTAAGTCCAAAAAACTGCACAGAACAAACAACATGTAATTATGTGCTGTTCTTTGGCAGGCTACTGCTAGTAAACATTGAGGTTTACACTGAGGTAAACAAGATCAGAGGGAAGTAACATACAACCTTAAAGCATTGGTCATTCACTTCTGGCTATCTTTATCAAAGAATCAATTAACACTCAATCTGGTTAAAAGGTGCTCAGTGTACCCTTGCTAGCTACTAAGGACTCATGTTTCAGACCTAGGTCATCTGTTGGCCTACTAGATAGCCTTCAGCAAGACATCTCAGCCTCTCTTTACTATTTACATGGCAGATTTTTCAAGAAAGTGAATTTTACCCTGTGCTTGCGGTTCTAGGCAGGACCACAGAGAGCATTTGAAAGTGCTCAGCACCTAGCAGCATTGCCCCTGAAAAGCCCAGGTATCATCTGTGCTAGCATTGATATGAGTTTCAATATCAACTTCAGTGGCAGCAGCTAGGACCCAGACAATAGAAGACAAAACTGAGTATAACAGCTTACTAATACATAGAATTGGTGGGCATTTTCAGAACTGAATTTCATGGTGCTTGCCAGCACAACTTTCAGTCATGTGTAGCTCAATTATTTAGTTGCTTATTTCCCCACGAACTTTATTTGCATGCATAATTTTTAAAACAAATACAGAAGTGTCTTTTTTCTGTCTAACGTGTTTCAGGAACTCTAAGTCATGATATGCTCTCTCTTCTTTCATTTTTGCTTACACAAAAATTAGTGGAAATAACTGGCTGCTATGTTGGTCATGCCAACACTGGCAAGTGCCCATTTAGCTTCTTACAGTTCCATAGTTACAGATTTAAAATTAACATAAAATACCTAAGCATTGTTCCATTCTACTTTGATCTGGAAGAAAGTTGGAAGAAAAACAACTCAGAAAATACACTGTAGAACATGGTTTTTATGAAATTTAATGAAAATTCTCAACATTTTTCTGGTGGTTTTCCAGACTGTTCTGCTGTAGACATGAATTAAAAAAAAACTTTGCTAAACTGGATTCAGTCACTTCATTAACCTAATCCTTGTGAGTATATTAATCAGTAATATTTGAACAAGATTTTTAGAAAAGATGCTCCTGTTCATCTCATATTAAAGCTACAGAGAACTAAACTGTAACAGCTCAATTGTTTGCTGACATTTTTGTAAGTAAAGTATTTAGCAGTTTATTTGTGAAATTCTTTGACATAGGCAACATAATCTGATAATATTACCCCCAACGCTGTCTGAATACCTCTGTTAAAATATGGTACATATACAAACTGCAATCTAACTTATTTATCACAGAATCACAGAATGTTAGGAGTTGGAAAGCACCTCAGAAGATCACAGAGTCCAACCCCCCCTGACAGGTCGTGATCACTTAGACTAAATTGCACAGGAATGCATCCAGGCAGGCTTTGAATGTCTCCAGAGAAGGAGACTCCACAACCTCTCTGGACAGTCTGTTCCAGGGCTCTGTCAGCCTCACAGTGAAAAAGTTTCTCCTTATATTTACATGGAACTTCCTCTGCTGCAGCTTGCACCCATTGCCCCTTGTCCTATCGCTGGCCATCCCTGAGTAGAGCCTGGCTCCATCCTCCTGACTCTCACCCTTTACAAATTTATAAACATTAAAAAGGTCACCCCCCAGTGTCCTCTTCTCCATGAGGTATTCTGATGAAACTGCCCATAAAAACTGGAGTACAAGGCAAATCTGAACTGCCTATTCCTTTTGAAAGCACAGCATGGCCTGTTACATATGCTACTTCTTTTTTTTTTTCTTTTTTAATAGTAAGACCTGTGTGGCTCTTACCCATGATTCTAAAGCAGTGCTATGGCGAGTTCGTAGAAGTGCCATCATTAGCAGAATTTAAACATTGTGACTTGAATTTCTAACCAAAACTGAGTGGCACACACTATAAACAATGAAGACCTACACTAGAGCCCACTTTTGGGGGAATTGATTGGGATTTTCTCATTGATCTCTACTGGGGTCAATATTTACTCAAGATTTATAAAGTTAGCATACTTTACTACATAGAGGTAGGTATTGAAACACTTTTTTTTGGTCCTTCAGAATAATTTCATGTCAGCCAGCATATGACAGCTATAGTAAGCACCAGAAAGGTAACTTAGCAAAGGTTACCTACTGGTAAAGGTTGTCAGATGTATGAAGAAATTAAAAGGTAATATTAGCTCTCCTGTATTTAATTTACCTACTTGACAATTATGCCTAGGATTCTGAGCAGTGAATTAAATTCCCTCTTCAGCTTGACACCACCTGCAGTTTGAGGTGTTGGTATCAGGGAAATGTTACCCTGGTCAGCCCTGACGCATTCAGCTCTAGAGCAGTGTAGGAGCCCTTCCACCGACCCAACACGAGGGTTCTCCACCTGAGTGGCATCCTACGCAGACCGGAGGGGAAAGGCAGCAGAAGCAAGAGCTTTATTTCATTCAGTGCCTACAAAGAGACAAAGGCATTTTAATGCAATGGCTTGATTAATTCATTCTAAACTCCCTTTAGCCAGGCTACTTTACTGTAGCAGGGAAAGTGCACAGTCCTGGGAAGAATATCCCACGCTGTATTACCCTTAAGAAGCTCAAGTGTACATGAAAGTGTGGCAGGAAGGCATCTGTGAGATATTGACAATATTGACTTCAAGAGGTCTTGGGATACACATCTTTCTATTTACTCTTTCTATGAATGATTTTTTTCATTCATCACTTCAGTTACAATTGACATTCTATAACTAAAACAAAACAGAAGGTTTTTTTTCTGTTCTTTACAAATGGTCAACCATGTTAACCCTGCCAAAAAGCCCGAAGAATGAAATCAATATAGCAATTTAAAGACAAAATTGGCAGGCGTTTATATTGTACTTGGACACATTCAGTAAATAGTCTCATACATCAATCTACCGTCATCAATGGCAATATTCTGAAACCTACTAATGTTGTTTCTTCATTTGTGGTGTCAGATGACAAAGAAAGTACAGGTATCAGGCCAGCAGATGAAAAATAACACGGAAATAATATCTGATATGAATGAGAAGCACGGGATAGTGACTCAGGTGTCGTTTAAATGCCCTGTACTTCCAGGATGGAGAACAATCCCTACCGTAACGGCAGCGACCTGCTTGCCAGTGCAAAAGCCGCAGTAGAAACTCCGGGATTCACTGCTCCCCGGCACCCTCGGCACCCCGCGGAGCCCCGCCGAGGCTGCGGTCGCTCCCGCGCCCCGCCCGCACCCCCGCGCCTCTTCCCCCGGGGTGGCACCGGACACGCCGCCGCTGCGGGTCAGAGCTCCAACAACCCTCTACCTCCTTCTTACCCTTTCCCCTCCACCTATTTTTGGCTGCACTGCCAGAAAGGATATGCCGCCCTAGGTAGCCCTCTCCCCGCCGCTCGCTGGACCCCCACGTTCTCCTTCCCGGGGGCGGCGGGTGGGGAAAGGCAGGCGGCAAAGTTGCCGGGACTTACGGTAGCAGTGGTCCCGGCGCTGGCGCGGCACCTCTCCCGGCCTCCCGTCACCCCGGGACACCTCCGCGGCGGTTCGGCGCCCGCACCGGCGCAGCCCGGACTGCCCTTCACTCCTCGGAGGGGCGCATGGCGCCGTCCGCTCCCCGACACCCGTCCAGTGGGTCCCCGCGTCCAGAAGAGAGGGCGGGCGGGCCGAACACTTCAGCCGGCGCACGGACAGGCACT
>VZTU01011430.1:250661-295770 GCA_013400835.1 Zapornia atra
GAACACACTGTTATTCCAAAGGAAAAAAAAAAAAAAGGTTGGAAAGGGATGAGATGCAGCTGTCACCTTTGTAAGTCCAAAACAGTCATTTTAGCTATTGCCATATATTGAGAAGGAAGAGCATTGGAAGTTTTCAATCAGAGGGCTGCCAAAGCATTTCAGTCTTGGCCCACAATATCTTTTCTATTTGTGTTCTGGACCTTGGCTGTAGAAGAAATTTGGAAAAATATTTTTTTTCAGGCACCAGTAAGTAAAAAAATCTGAGATTTGTATGTAAATAACAAGTGTCTCAGCCAATAAATTGCAGTTGTAAAATAAAACTGCTGCCATTATTTCCCATGTGATGTGCTTTTAATGCATTTTTTTAAAGCTGAAATCTTTTAAAGCATAAGTTTTTGCTGCCATATGCTAAAAATAAAAATCCTGCATGTTTTTTAGTTCTGAGTTGTGCTTCACCTCATAAGGGTTTAACAAGGTTCATCTTTCCAAATTTGTCATAGGCTGATTTCTGTCATTTAACTTGCACTTTTACAAAGGAGTGTGAAAATCATCCAAATTCAGGCAGCAAGAATACCAAGGACTCCCTTCTCTCCACACCACTCAGGCATACACATGTACACAACTACATCTTATTCTAGCAATATTATTGATCCATCTGTTGTCCAGTTAAACCTCATGGACTAAACGGTCAACACAGGCTAAGTGCAATCAGTGCTAGCTGGGTGCTCAAAGGAGGCTGCAAATCACAGGAGAACATTTGAGAGGTATGTGCTTAATATTTCTGGTCCTTGTTTGGGCACATGGTGTAAATTCAATAGTTACGATTTCCATACACTCTTTCTAAAGAGGGTGAATTCCAAGGACGACATTGGGGATGTGGTGGGTCCAGTTTGAATGCATGTCAATTCAATACAAACCCTGATCTTTTGAGCAGGTTGGCATCATCTGCCTGCATGTAACATCACTGAACTTGCTGTGCTTGTATCTGGTTGCAGCCTCAGAGATTATTTTTCCTAGCAATTTATTCATCCAGATTTCAGTATTGGGTGATGATTAATGAATTTTATTGAGGCATGGAAACTGTCTCACTGCATGTCTCTACAAGATCTGGTCCTTAGAAGCGGAGTTGGAAACACAAATAAAGCATTTAACACTAATATTGTTTCCATATTTATTAAACCATAATGAAAACTGAAGCATTTGTGATTTCCAGTCTTTCTAGCAGTGATGCTATTTACGGTGCCCTGCAAGAGTATCAGATGGTGTGTGGTATGAAATATGTTTTACATGACACAATTCTTATTAAAGGTCTAGCAAATGAATTTAAAGGTGTTTCCAATTCCTTCCAAGGAAAGGCAGACAGGGTATTATTCCCTTCTTCTCAAAACATCTTCAGACACACATCACCAGTTTCATATATGACATTTAAGAACAATATGCATGGGACATTCAGTGGGCTGAACTTGTTGCTCTAAGTCAATTTTACTTTGCAGAACAGCCTATAAATTGTTCATGAGATATTCTTTCAGGTTTTGAAGGATTTTACTGCTTTTTTTTTTTTGTATGCTGCTGTTGCTTTGCATTTTAATTTTCTCCAGACAAGGTTGAGAATGCAGAAATGTTTAGGAGAGGGGACTACAGATTTTGTTTGATTTCTCTTTTCCTTTTTTTGTAGTTATTATAAAGCTGCTAGAGATATTTGTGTTCAGACAAAGGCTACTATATCAAGGTGAATTTTCTTACTGTAGGAATGTGTTTAGTTCAGAAAATAAAGAAATGCAAATATTAGAGGTTTGTATAGTGGCACCTTGTCTATGGTCTGTTGGAAAGGATTTTTTTTTCTCTGAGTTCACAACATTCAGGGCAGGAGATAATCTTTTCATTCAGTAAGTGTTACAAAAAAGGTACTCTTCAAATGCAAAGCACCCCAGAAGAATATAGCCATCAGCCTAGTGGAACAAAGTGAAGACCTTCACTGACATCAAGGCTAGATAACTTCTGCAAAACAGGGCACTTATTTAGTTGCCTAAAAATAGACTTATGTACCCTACTGAGAATGTTTGCTCAAGAACATTACTTCTGTTCTTTTACATCTGTACAGCAGAATGAGGAGCGGAACACAGAAATGCTGAGCAGAAGTTTGCTATGCTTTTGAGTATCTATTGCTATTTTTAGGAAAGAGATGACAAATTAAGTTGTTTGAAGCTAGTTAGCTATGTAACTAAAAGAAGGCTCGTAGCAAGCAAATACTGAAGTTTCTAGTATCATAATTTGTGAAGAATATCAAAAGCAGATGAGTAACTGAAAAAAATAACACATTGACTGGGATGAGTGGGGACAAGAGAAATCTCGTTTTCACCCTGGCCCATGCTCCAAGTTGATAGAATTCCGTTATTTTGTAGGCATTGCTGCCTAGTGAAAAGTCTTTTAAGACTTGTTTTAAAGTTTTTTGAACTTCCTAAATATTTCAAGTATGCATTTGTGGGGGAAAAAAAAAAGGCAAACAAGCAAACAAACTTATACCCCAAAATAAAAGCACAGTTCCCAGTGCCTCAGCCAGCACACTTTAGCATTATTCAAAGATTTCCAAGACATTTTTCAACACAGTGTTGCTTTAGAAACTTACATTCCAAAATAAAGGAACGTTTTTGAAGCTTGATATAGGTGTAGGGCAGGATGAAAATTAATTTAATTGAATTAGATGCTGCTTCTTTCTTTTTTTTTTCCTTAAAATTTTAGAACTGGGGATCGTAAGCAGTGATGGTTTTTGTAACTTACTACCAGATCTCAAATATGTTTTTATAACCCGTCTCTCCAGACCTCATTACCCTGGAGCCCATGCGCAGTCTAACACTGAGTTCACTGGGAACAGAATCAGTTCATCAGCTATCATTTTGTTCCTTCATAAATTTTGGGAAAAAAAATAAAACCTGATTTTTTAAAAATAATTTCTAAGTGACATGATGACGTGTGATGCTGCCTGGAATTTGACTGGGCCTGTCATGCAGGGAAGTCTGTCTAAAGTAACTCTGGTACTGAATATTCACTTCTTAATTTAGACACAATTTCCTCCAAGAATCATTTAGACCATGCAGAAGGCAAGACAGTTCTCTCTGTTTTCAAAGCACAATAGATTACCTGACACAAAGGTATTCTCTGTGCACACTGAAAGTGTCACTAACACACTAGCTTGGAGGAGTGATTGCATGGTAAATTTTTGCCTTTGCTTGCTGTCTGCTAGTTTCTCTTTGTAGGCATCCTGTTGGCTCCAATGACAGGGCATGTCATTTCTATTCTATTACTACCATCTATGCTTGTATGAAAGCTGTTTGAGTTAGAGCAGCTTGAGAATAAACAACCCATTTGGGGCTTTTCTCTTGCTTTTCATAGTAGGATCTCTAGCTAGGGATTGTTATTCCTTGCTTATTTATAGCCTCTTTCCCCTTCTGTTGCGTCTTACTTTCTTCCTCCTTTTCTCCACTTTGATAGTAGATGTGATACTTCTAAATTCCCCATTGAACAGAAGGGTCAAATTCTGAACAATATCCGTGGCATTATTTTAGCACATTCTTCCTGCAAAACAATTTACCCAATAGATTTTTAAAAGCCAGTTTATCCAATTTCATATTGTATTAATACTCTCCTAAGTAAGAGTGCAATTTTACTTTTCACATTAATGGCATATATATTTTTTTTGTAGATAGAGCTAATAGCTTGCTCTGAATCAAAACCATGGTTTTAGAGCTCAACTCCTTTGCTCTTCCTTAAATATTTGTGCTGAAACTTCCCTTGCTAGGTGCATACCTATTCACCAATGCTTTAGGATGAGTTTTTGGGAGTTCTGAAAGATTTTCAGCTAAAATTTTGTGCCTGGCAAGACCACATCAATATAATAGTGTTCAGCTACAATGAGTGTTTCCCTGTTGTGAACTCATGTCTTTAAGATTTTGAGACAGGACTTCGAAGTTAGTATATGGTCTGTGCAGATGTCAGAAAGATATTTGTGCTTTGGAGAGAAGAATTAAATTGGAATAAACTATAAAGCTCCATTGAGGAATGGAAGCCTCCTTCTCTCATGCTACAGATGATAAGTTAGCAATAAAATAATTGAAATTATCATCTGAAGCAAGTGTATTCTAGTTATTCTCCCTGCCTACATGCTGCCCAAACAGATGTTTACATGTGTACTCTCCAAGCGGGATGTACATAAAGTTTCTCTGCTCTCCCTTTGTCATGCTACTTCCTCACCTTTTGTCTGTCAATGCTCATGGCCACAATGATGCTGAAATAGAGAACAGACAGCCTGCCCTCTGTGTTGCTTAGCTATTTTCCCAGCAGTTCTAAACAGCTCCAGATAATGTTGTTTCTGATTCACTGTCTTGATTTTTCAACAGCAGGAGATGACTTTCAGCTATATCATAGAGTCATGTGTTTCAGCGTGTGGCAGGACACAAATTTTCCAGCACCTTGGGATATATCTGTCCTTCCTTATTCTTGAGTTACAGATGCCCAAATGATCCCATGGTCCAGTCCCTACAATTGTTTTGCTGGTCACAAAGATTTGAGTAGAGTACGTAGGGAAAGTTTCCTCTTCAGGTAGGGCACATAGTGAAGTGCTGGGTGAGACATTATACAGAAAAGTTGAAAATCAATCTTCACACTGCCAGTTGTGTCCTCAAGAGTGACTCCTTTCTTCCAATCCTTCTTCATAGTTCACAGGCTCAACAAACTGCACCCCAACCCTTTCTGAGCCCTGAGAAAAACTCTTTCTCCATGTGACTTTGGCACTTTTGTGCAGACTTGCAACAGGCTTTTTGCTTCCACCCTTTCATATGCCCTGCCCAAGCTCAGCCAGCTTCTGGGAATGCCTCTGTTGTCCAAGGACTCAGAGTAACTGCGAGTCTTCCTTACTGCTCCTCGTTGTTACTGTTTCTTTAGCAGGACATAAGATGGAGAGTATTTATACAGCAAATTGGAGTCAAATGTTAAATTATTGCATGCACACCAAAGTTTTCAAATGCTTGTAGTTCACACAATTTTTACTTTAGATCACCAGATGTACTGTTTACCTCTGAGCTTATTTTTTTTCAATGATTTATCTTTTTCCCCCCTTTCCTTTTCCCTTGTTTGTTGCCAAGAACACCCTTTTTCTGTTTATAAACTCAGGCTCTTTCACTCTACACTGCCAAATTTCTACAGCACGTAAATTGCTATTAAAGATGTTTACTGCTGCCTCTGGAGAATGACATGTTTTCCTTGCTGCTCTCAGGGAGTTTCTAGATAATGCTTAGCAATCTATTTAAACAGCATTCTGCACGTTGGCCACTAATGGTCTGTTCTGTGTTTTTATGAAACATCTGGGTTCTGAATAGCACAAAGTCTGAGCATTAATTGCAGTGCCGTCTGCAGTTGCAGCAGACTATAGCTGGACAGAGCTCTAAAAAGCAAATAGCTTGAAAAATCAGGTTCTTTCTGGGTTCTGCTTCCTCTATCCATTATTGCTTGGAAACTGGGTAAATAATTGCTACATTTTAAAATACCATTTATTCCTTAGAGCATCGACGAGAATGCAGGTTTCCCATCCACTGCCTGGTGTTCTAGGAATTTTGTTGCTTCCTCATTCAATGATTGTGCAGCGACTAAAAATGATGCCAGGTATGGGTTTTAAAGTTCTCAGGAAGATATAGGAACCTAGCCCTAGGAACCCAATGTCTTGGATCTGCTTCTTTCTTCAAAACGTTTCAAGTTCTTGGAAGCAAAGTCAGCACCACTCCTTTGAGCTCAAGCGTGGAATCTGAATAAATGGATGCATTTGCTTGCAATTCTTAAAAAGATTCCTGACAGGAAATGGCTTAAAAATAATCTTCTATATTTCCCCACTTCACACTGAAGAGAGAGAATATCGTGGCTCCCTGTTTATATTCTCACCTGCTTTGGCTCACCAATCTGAAGTTCCTAATCTGGATGTGCAATAAGGGATCCTGGATGAATCCTGCCCCAAGACCATAAAAGTCCCTGACTTTACTTTCAGCACCTACTTTGGAGATTTGAATTTTTTGGGGGTTTGTTTTGGTTTTTTTTTAATCACCTTTATTTACTTCTCTTTCTCTAGTGGTTCTTGGAGCTACTTGAGGTAGAAAGAAACGGAGTGCTAGGAAAGGAGGAGAAGCTCTTGCGAAAGTTAGGAATTCAGAAAGAAAAGCTTATTTGTTCAAGGCACAAGTTGGTTTTTTTCCCTACATGTAGGTGATTTATGATTCCTCACCCAAAACGACTCTGTGTCCTACTATGGGCAAGGTTAATGTGGAAACAACCAGGGAGAACACACCTAAATTGAGGATGCACCCAAGGGATGCTTCAGTCAGCCTGTATCTGCCTCTAGAGGTCTCCCAATTCTTCTTCCATCCGAAAACCAGAAGGTACGCGCTTGGCACCTCTGTCAGGTATCTTCAGCATGTGCCCTCTCCCTTCTTCCTCCCTTGATGCCCTGGCCCTCAAAATCAGCTCTGTAGCATTTGCAGTTTATGATTCACACATGGCATTCTTTCTTGTCGCTATCTAACATTACCATAAGCTGTCAGCAGATCTTAATACAGCTCACACTGGAAGGTTTGTTGTTATACTTATAGGAGCTATTTTGGGGAAAAAAATCCTGTGTAGTGCAGTTTGTGCCATAATGGGTCGATCTGGTGACTGGGAATGAACTTTTAATTGATGCACTCCATAATCAGGTTTCCAAGGAAAGCATGTGCACAACAGAGGGAATTTCAACTGTCTTTGCACTACTCGTCTGCAAAAAAAATGGAATCCCCACAAACATTTGTATAATGATCTTGCTCTGCTCCTTGTATCATCTCAGAATGTCTCAGCTCAAAAAGCATCTCTGCCAGGTTTCTTTCTTCTTCAGAGCTGATTGATGCCTGACCATCCCAGCTTTTATCGATGAGATTCAGGAGTTACTGTGCTGGGATTAGTCAGCCTGCTTCATATTGTTTTGTTTAGGTGTCGTGACTTCAGAGCAGTTTTGTCTAATTTGCATCAGTGTAGTGAAAAAATAGATTCACTCCCTGAATCAGAACGGTATAACACATTCCTGTTAGTGTGATCCACATGCAGACTGCAGCAGAATAGGGTGGCATACTACCCTACCGCTTTTCAGTGTGAATTTAGACCTATTTTCCCACTCCAAGGGAGGAGAAAGTGGCTGCATTCAGAATGCCAGCAGGAGCTCAGCAGGAGCTGCTGACTCTGGGGCACAAGATAGAGGCAATCAGGTGCTTCCTGCAGGTGCTGTGGAGCTGCTTGGTTTGGATTGCTTCCTCTCACACCAGCGGGATGCTGTCGGTCCTGCCCTGAGGAGAGGCAGCAGGTCCTGGTCCGCAGCCAGCAACGTGGCAGCAGCTAGTATGTCTCATGCTCCTTGGCCCTGGGAAAGAAGGGTTTCCGCTCACTCTGGAATTTTAAACATCGAATACAAAAAAGGTTAAAACGGCCAGCCTTATTTAAAGCAAGCAGAACCCGTGGCATATAGACAACACAAAAAATACTGTGGAAAAGTAAACTTAAAGGGCAGACGGCTAGGGAAGCAACCTTCACAGGAAAGGCATTCTGTGAAAAGCTGGAGGAAAATAGGAACATACAGTAATACTGCGGTACCCCAGCTAATGTCTAGTGTCCAGAGTCCAGGGCTGAAGAGAGATTTGGTTAACTAATAATTGTGTAGGGCAGTAGGAAAATGCTGGCTTGAAATATCTATTCTGGTTCAGTGGAAAATGATTGGAGGTTTGGAGGCAATAGGGGTTTTCTTAGGGTGCAATGTGGTATGAAGAAAGCATATTTCCAAGTCATTAGAAGAGATGCATAATTGATGTAAGTTTTTAAAATAATATAGTATTTTTCTAGAAAAGTATGTATTGGATGTTTTAAGGAATGAAATTTGAAATTTGATTAAAAGCTAATTTTGTGACTCAGAATGTCCTGGATTTTTTAAATTTTCCATTAAAATATTCAGAGGCATATGGCCATTTTTTGATTTAGTGAAAATACATCAAAGTGTTTCCTGGCTTACAATTTTGGTCATTAAGTATGTTTTAAAGTAAAGGGGGTTTTGTGAATTGATTTGGGTGGGGGTATTGAACTTTTGAATGAGTCCTCTAAAGTTTGTAATACTTGTTTTAACTTGCACAAGTGTAAGTAAGAAACAGATGATTCAACCCTTTCTGCAACAATGCAAAGAACTGCTTAGCCCTTTTTAGGAAGCTAACTGTAGCAAGGAATTATCTTGTTTCCATGTTCATTTAGTTTTCAAATATCATAACCTAGGCAGAAAGCAAAGAGGTCTGTGGCTATGTTTTTTAAGGAGACAGCTGCTTCTTTCCAAAGAACTATATTTAAATGTCAGATAGCAATAGGATACAAACAGACCAACAAAGAGCTGTGAGAGTGATCAGCAGCCAAACATGCGTGGGTCGAGAAGTTTAAAAGGTACTCAGAGAATCATCAGAAAGGAAAGCAGGTTATGATCACTTAACTCGCGGCAGGTAAGAAGTAAAATGTCATGACTTTAAGTAACTGGGATGTAGGGATGGGTATCAGGAAGTATTTTTTGACAGTAATCAGGGTGAAGCAGAAGCTTAGATTACCTGTGGAGGTGTCACAACTTTTTCACTGGAAGATCTGAAGAACTGGTTATAGAGTCCAAAATGGATTGTACTGCAGGACACTTGACGCTCCTGGGTCTGGTTGAGCCCTTGCTGTGCTCTGACTACCTCAGAACAAAATAATCATCACCTCCTTCTTTTTCCCTGCCCTATTTTCCAGGCAAAATAAAACGAAGCATGTAGGCCACAAAGAGAATAAAATTTCTTCCAGCAGACTTCTGGTCTGGGTGATATGGATGGTGCCATAGTGGACTTTCACCATGAATTACAGCTATTTGACAGCCACCGCTATGGATTAGGCAGAGACATGAGCTACCTGAATTGTGTCCTGATTCCGTTCTAATTTTTTTGGTGATCTGCTGCAGCAAATAATCAGAGACAGGTTTGAACTTACAGCCAAACTGATCGGTCATCTAGTCACATCCTTTCATGCAGACTAAGAATGGAAAAGCCCATTGCTTTCACTTAGGTGAATAAGGATACACTCAGTAAAAACTTTCAGATTCTCCAGTTACCATTCGGCCTCTGAAGTGTGAAATAAATTCAATTTGACAGGTCCAGTGGAGATGGGAAGAAATGCATTTTGCTGCTTAACCCTTTTCCACTCTGTTCCCCTTCTTCCCCTGGTAAACTAATGCCTGCACTCCAGTTTAGAGGGGAAAACTTAGAAGGTATTCAGATACTTCAGCAATGACCTCATTCCCCCAGGACACTTAGAAATGTCTCCAAGGACTTTCTCCTTCATTGTCCTCCTTACTCCCAGAGTTACCTCCAAATCTAGAAAATTCTTGGCAATCCAAATTGAAAACCCTGTGCCGTAAGCAGTAAAATGCTATCTTCAGAACTGGTATTAGTATCTGCTGTTGGAGATCTCTCCAAACCCACTCCATAGTTTAAAAGTGAGGCGCTGAAGAAGCACTCAGAAGACTCAGAATCATTTTCTCATTCCCTAGCTAACCTTGTAAAAACAGCTCCCACAGTATTGTGCACTGTCTGTTAGGCAAAAGAAAAAAATAGTCTGCCAGCACAATTTAGGAAAACTGATGGCTTTAAAGACCTTCAGCACAGAGAGAGCTGCCACTGATAAAAACTTGCTGTGACTCAGCCATGCTTTGCATCAGAGCAAGTCATTTTGCTACTTACTGTTGATTACCAAATTTGAAACCCTCTGAGGTCTTCCTAAGGTCTGAGAGGGAATGAATGCTAAGAAAGGGGTCTATTACTGGAAAAAGTGGTTTTCAAGGAAAGATCGATAAAACTGAAAATATAATTAAAGAGGCTCAGGTCCATGTACATAATAAATGGCCCAAGTTTTATCTTATTCTACTGTAAAGCACAACAGCACTCAAGTCAAGGGTAAAAACAGGTGAAGAGTTTATTTGCTTGAGGTTATAAAGGGTTTACCCACTTCAATATACAAAGGAGTAGAGTTTATCTGCTTTTCTGTTCAGTATTACACCAAGGAGAAAAGCAAGACTGGAAACTGAGTAAAGCTATAAAAAAGTTCCAGAAAAAAAAAAGGATTTGGTTGAGATTGGGGTGTATGGAGGGGTGTGTGTGGGTGGGTGTATGTAAATTAAGAAATATATGTAAAAAATAAATAAAGAATATCCCATATACTATACATATTATATATAAAAATAATTTTAAAACATATAAAGGCTACTCCACAGTCAACAGAATAATGTAGCTGGGCATATCATGGACAGAAAATGGAATGGGTGCCTTGGTGGACACCAAGTCAACAGCAGTCAGCAACATGACCTTGCAAACAGTAAAACCACCAACTGAGCTCTGTTAGGGAGCACACAGGTCACAGAATAGACTGATTGCTAGGAGGCACTTCTGAGGCCACATCAGGACCCCTGTGTCCAGATCTCCCTCTGTAAGGTGGAGCTGACAAGAGAGGGAATGACAAATGGGAGAGTCCAGCAGAGAACCACTGAAATGTTCTGTAGGCTGGACCATGTGATTGATGAGGACAAGATGAAGGAGCTGGTTTGTTCAGCTTGAGGAAGAGTATGGAGGGACCTAATATCTGTCTTTAATTACCTAAAGGTGAATTACAGAGAGGACAAACCAGACCTTTCTGAGATTGGCATAGCAAGAAGACAAGAGGCAACAGTCACATGCTGCAATATGAGAAATTCTCACTGAGTGTAAGGAAGAATTTTTCATGGTGGAAGTGGTTAAACATTGCCCAAAGAGGTTGTGAAGTCTCCAACCTTGGATATCTTCAAAACTCAATTAGTCAAGACATGGCACAATCAGGTATGAAGTGGAATTTATACCTCCTGTGAACAGGGGCTTGCCTAGATGATGTTCATACCAAATTAAATTATGCCACTATTCTTCAATTCTGTGGTATTTCTCTAGTCTGTTTTTAAAGATTTCTTATGAAATCTTCCACCAGACAATCTACTGCAGTGTTTCCCAAAAAGATGAAGAAAAAAATACTCAAAGGAACTGTGTGTTTTGACTGGATTAAATCAGCTTCTTGAAGTATTTGCAACCTTTATGCTGCAATGCTGTGATAATGCCGAGCAGCCAGCGGGTGAGACTACATACACTGAATTTCTTATAGCTGAGTTGAAGGAAATGGAAACAGTTAAGCATTTCAAATCATAGCAATGCATAATCTAAAGCAGGGGTTGCTAGAGAATGGATATGGATTTCAAATATCTTTGGCAACCCCTGTATTAAAGTTTTCCAATATTAATGCTAAAAAAGAAGATATGGCTGCAGGAATGTATGAAATTATTTCTTGGCTATAGTTTCCTATCTCTATTTTTTAAGAGAAGTAAGAATATATATAAAATATATGATACCTGATTTATTGATATTCTAGGATGTTAATTGTGACAAATCCATTGTATTTCCTGAAGATGATTAGATCTGGACATTTAGGATGAACCCAAGAAGTACATGCTTTGGAAAAAACCCCATAGAATCTGAATTTTAAATATTACTGGTTTGTCCTTTTTTAATTTTTTTTTTGCCATTACATTAAATGGATACATAATATCTAATCTTGTTATGCTCCCAGGTGTCCTAACCCAACTTTCATAAACTGACTTTCAGCTAATTTCGAATCTGCTGCCCTCCTTGCTCACTTAATTTTCCTGTTTATTTTAAAGCTAATGCTGATCAATCTCTTCTTCTATAAAAATATCTCCTGTTCATATTATTATATTTGAACATATAATTTGTTCCTTTGCCCCCAGTAACAGGCACATACTGTCAGCTCAGTGGTCTCCAGAGTCTCATATGCAGGATGCACATTGAGGCCTTTTTAAACAATGCACACATGGCGCTGAACAGAAAATAACACTGTACAGAAAGTAAGAGTGCATGTGAAGGGTGTGTTCTTTAAACACCAAGGTCTATATCCATGAGGTACATGTATGTCATCTCTTCCACAAATCTCATTTCTACTGTTAGCGACTGGAGCTGAAAGATTTTTAAGTGTCTGTAGTCATTGAAACACCCTTATTTTTGCAGAGGATCTAGCTTCATCTTTTCATGGTCCCCAGTGGCTTGCTTAAATTCGGTAGCATTGTTCTACCAAATATAATACATGTATTAAGAATGGCAGAATCAGGTTTTCAGTTCCCAGCAGAAATCAGATGGCTGATTTTTCTTTTTTGGTTCTAACAAACATAGCTTTGACACTCCCAGCATTCTAAGTATTATGCTAGTCTATGGTTTGATCATTGTAACACCCTGCGCATCATGCAAAATTGTGAGGAAAAACTCACCCTTCACAGGTGTATTTTTCATGGTTCATATGTGCTAATGTGTTAATTGCTGGCACAGCACTGGTATTGATAAGTCTCAATTCAAATCTGACCTTTGCCTGCTATATAAAATAGTTAAATATTTCTTTTAAGATTAACTATCTAGATTTTACATGTCACAAACATGCACAGACTTAACCTTTTAAAAATTGTACCAAGACGGCAAACAAACCTTACTCTTTCAGAAGCAGCAAAATGCAGGTGTAGCCTAAAAGCAGTGAAAAGTATCCTGCTCAGGGTGGCATTTCTATACTGAGAAGAGAAACTAAACAAACAGATTTTGGTTTATAGACAGAATCCTTTCCCTTTAGTTTACAGCCAGGATTTGATGTGACCACCTTGTTTTAAATTTATTTTTTTCCTGTAACTAGCGGTGTTCCCCAGGGGTTGGTGTTGGGTCTGGTCTTGTGTAGCATCTTCATCGATGACCTTGATGAGGGAATAGTGTCCACCCTCAGGAAGTACACCGATGATACAAAGCTGGGAGGAGTGGCTGAAACGCAGGAACACTGCGCTGCCTCCAGCGAGACCTGGTCAGGGAGAAACCAGATAAGGTTCAACAAAAGCAAGTGTAGAGTCTTGCACCTGGGAAGGAATAACCACTTGAATCAATACAGGATGGGGGATAACCTGCTGGAGAGGAGCTCTGTGGAGAAGGACCTGGGGGACCTGGTAGATGACAGGTTGGCCATGAGCCAGCAGTGTGCACTGATGGCTAAGAGAGCCAACGGGATCCTGGGATGCATCAAGAAGAGTGTGTCCAGCAGGTCAAAGGAGGTGATCCTCCCCCTCTATTCTGCCCTGGTCAGGCCCCACATGGAGTATTGTGTCCAGTTCTGGGCTCCTTGGCATAAAAAAGACAGGGATGTCCTGGAAAGAGTCCATTGGAGGGCTATGAAGATGATTAAAGGCCTGGAACATCTTCCCTATGAGGCAAGGCTGAGTGAACTGGGGCTGTTCAGCCTTGAGAAAAGAAGACTAAGAAGGGATCTTATTAATGTTTATAAATATCTGAAGTGTGGGACACAGGGGCAAATGGCCAGCCCCTTTTCAGTGGTCTGTGGGGACAGGACAAGGGGCAATGGCTGCAAGTTGGAGCATAGGAAGTTCCACACCAACATGCGGAAGAACTTTTTCCCAGCGAGGGTGACAGAGCACTGGGACAGGCTGCCCAGGGAGCTGTGGAGTCTCCTTCTCAGGAGATATTCAAGACCCATCTGGACACCTATCTGTGCGATCTGTCCTAGGGAACCTGCTTTGGCAAGGGGGTTGGACTCGAAGATCACTTGAGGTCCCTTCCAACCTCTATGATTCTGTGATTCTGTGATTCTGTGATTCTGTTACCAGAGAACCCGTCTGTTTGCCTCAGAGACTTTTCAGGCAATTGGGTAGTAAGGTATCACACTCCTCAAAAGGTAGATAAGGTACTTAATGAGAACACAACTCTGTCCCACATCTTTCCTCATGTCTCCTAAACACTGTTCAGGGTTTTTCTATGAGTGCAGCTCCTAAGGGCAGCTGAGGCTCCTTTTCTGAGGGCTGGTCCTCTTGGCAGAAGCATTGTGCTGTAGAGCTGCTCTGGGAAATGCTTCTACCTGCATGGAGAAGCAGAGACCAGCATGCAGGATACATGTGGAGGCAATGTTTCTGCAGGCTTTGTATTTCAACCCTAAACACAACCAAGCTGAGGATAAAACCAGGGATTACATTGGTTATTTTGGGTATTACTCAAATTAATTCAACATGACTTGATCTCATTTCTCAGAAGAGTTGCATGAGTCAGACCTGTCAGATCGAAATATATGTAAGAATACAGGGCACTTTTCCAGACAAATGGATTTGACAGTGATTGTCCAAGTCAAAATATCATGGATAGGACACTCCTCACCTGAATTTAAATGCTTGCTCCTAACAAGCATCCCAGAGAATGAGTATAGTTTCTCTTACAGTTTATTAAGGGAAATACATACATTTTAAGGTTATGATTCAGCCCATTTCTATCCCTACTTTCCAATAAAACAATGCTCACAAGAACCCCTGACAAGCTCTTGAGTAACGATAAGCATGGCCCACTCTGATTAACTGAGACATGGGTAGTCTATAAAGACTATAAGATTATAAACGCATAAAGTTTGCTGACCTGTGGAGCCCCTTTGACAACCAGCTCATTTTGCTTTATGGTCTTTTTTCAAAGCTGATTTAAGACTTAAGGCTGTTGCTTGGCATTCCTTGCTTTGCTGTATGTGTTCTCCCTCTTCTCATCTTTATCTGCTGATTCACCTCAGAGTCTCCAGCCTGAGCAGCAGACTAAAAGGCTTAACTAAAAGATTTTGATTGATTTCAGCTTCGTGCAACTTCAGTAAGGAAGCAACAGCACTTGAGCTGTGGCGGGATCCTGAAGGCATCTGTAGAATTGTGCAATATGTCCCAGAGTTAAGCTTTTACAGGCTCTGACTTTCACTAAAACACTTAGATGCATTGGTAGGGATCTAACTGCTCTGGTAGCAGAAGTCCCCTACTTCTAAAAAAAAAAAATAATTCTCTTTAGAAATTTTCTCTTAGTAAGGTATTTATACCTCATGTTAAGCAGAAAAATACCCATCTGGTCGTGGTGTTCTGTGTATAGATCCCATTGCTCCATACTGACACCAATAGAACAAGGCATGCAGCCTGACCCACTGATCCTTGTAATGCTAAACGAGACATTCAAAGCACATAGCTCAGAGGTCTTTTCATGGCCCTGGCTCTACCTGGGTATTTTCAGTCACCTTCTGTTCATCTCTCATCATTTCGTATCACACATTTCACCTTCTCTTTTCCCACAAGTACTTGTGAGCTTTTCTCCATGCTACTGTCCTCTAATGAGCCTGCTGCCATTACAGTTTCCATTCTGTCCTTCAAAATGCTGTCATCAACCCCCTTTATCACTTATCTTTTATGTTCAGGACATGATACTATCTCAGATTAGTAGAAAAAAGCCTAGCATAATCAAGAAAATATTAAGGCAAAACCCCTATATAAATCTGTAAATGTGTCTTTTCTTTTGCTTTGCAAATTTTACCTCCAGCTGATGCTCTCTCTTAATTTTCTCTCTTACAGAATGCCCTGAGAGGCCAGGACCCATCTTTGCTGTGTCAGTAAATCATTGTGTATATCTGAACCTTGATTCCAGAATGTGTTTAAGAGTTTGGCCCTCAGTCAACTTTGGGATTTATCACGTCTTGGATACTCAGTCAGTAATGAAGTGCTTTGCAAGATCAGCAATGTATAAATAATAACTAACGCTATCCAGCTCTCAGCCTCTGTCCTTGCCTTAGCAACCAAAAATTACTTTGAAGGCTAAGTATTGTGTATGGGATAAAGATGTGGAAACTGTTGATGCATGAGCCAGTCAAGTGGACAGCACAGGATGCTTCTGGCTTATTAGAGGTCTTTTGTGCTGATGGTGAGCTGCTGTTACAATCGGGGGAAGTCATTTGTAACAGGAAAGAGGGCGAGATGCCCTAGCATATTTTGTATAATGTCTCTGCCTGGTTTCCCAAAAGATCAAGGCTTCTGTGATTGTATTCTTCCTTTGTTAGCCTGTTTATCCACCTTATATAGCATTTAAAGTCATTAGCTACTTTAAACCAAAATTGACAGTAGGTGGGATATTCCGAAATGTTAAGATCTATAATGAAGATCAGTGACTGGGCAGATAGGCAAGATCCAAATTGGCCATACCACTGAAGGAAAGGATGGTTTCGTTCTGCCCAATATACACCCTGAAGGCGAGCAGCAGACCTTCTAGCAGTTCTAACATTGAACTAGTCCTAACCATGCCACCACTTACTCAGCTTAATAGGAATGGAGCATGTGAAGGAGCTGGAGGCACCAGAGGAGTCTCAAAAGATTGGGTGGCACTGTGTGTGGGTGGAAATATGCAGGACACCCAGGGTATGGAGGGAGTAGGAACTGGCATCTGTTGCTGCCACTGCTTATAGACAACAGGTGTTGTATTTTTGATTGTTCAGCCCTGGAAAATTTAAGGAGAAAACCTTTCAAGGAGAAATACAGTAAACACAATGTTGTTTTAATTTTATTCTTGTTAATACTGTTATTATTGTGGTAACTCCAACCAACCTTCTCTATAATTCTTCAAATACTTTTGAGAGTAAGATCTGGAAGTCAATCAGCTGGTGGCACTGAATTCTGCCCATATGGATCTTAATGTGGAATCAAATCCTATTCAGCTGTATGGGTTAAACAGATCTGAAAATTTGTATGGTATTAAGTATTCAAAGTTTTATAATAAATTTGTCATAAGATGTTCTGTTCTGAGCATCTGAAATGTATACAGTAGGATATACTTTCAGAGGAGTGGAAGCTCTTCCTGTCCAGTCATATTTTTAAATTCATAGAGCAGATGTGAAAGGGATTTAATAATTTGCAGCATGTTTTTTTTGCAATGTGAGTTTACCTAATCTGTCACAGATTTATTTAACCCACACTTTTGTGTAGCAAAAATGCTACATGCAACTAATTCAGTTTTGCAATTGTTTTCAGAATACATTAAAGGAAAAAAAGATAAGGAAAAACCTCACTTCCCCCATATCCACTCCTCAAGCTGAATTTAGGGTTGTGAGTTTTGTGGTTGAGAGTTTTGCTTTCATACAACTCAGTGAAACTCGATCCTATTGTTTCTTTTTGACAAGTAGTTTGTGAATGTTGTCCCAAAATTAAAATATTAGATGTGAATCCCACTTTGTTCTTACTTCAGGCTAAAGCTGATTTCATAGACTTCATGTAAGTGAGGTCATATAATCATCTTGCTCAATGAGCTTATTCTTTTGGGATAGAATAACTGTTGTTATCAAGTACTTTTATGGAAAGTACTGTAATAGAATTATTCAGAAGTGGCCTTGTCTGTGGGATGTACAGTTTGGGAGTTCAGGTCTGGATGAATATTATATATAAATCACTGTATCCTGCGGTCCCACCCAGCTTACTATGTGAAAACTGCAATTTAGGTCTGCCGTTCTGATGTTTTTCTGTTAACCATATCTTGGCTGTCTTTACAAATGCTAGTTATCCTTTTCTCTCAAGCTGTCTTAATTGAATTAAGATCATTCTTTCAACTCAGAAACACTTGTGCTTTGCTCAGAACATGCCGCTTCTATTGTAGAGGCATGTGATTCCTTTTGAATGTAGAGAAACATTTTTCAAGCTGTATCATCTGGTCTATTTAAGCATTTTAATAACTATTATCAACATTTGGTTCAAAGTTAGATTTTCTAAAAGCCATTTTCACTAGTTATTTATAAAATTTAAAGTGACTGGCCAATTAGCAATGCTTTATTTAGCCTTTGCTCTTTTATAAGTCACTGATGCATTTTTAAAAACACAATAATAGGAGAAACAAGTCCTTACAGATTGCTTCCCTCATGCCCATTTGTCTCTCTAATCACAGTTGCTGCAGATCCAGTTTATAACACACATTGCTGATGCATACATGTGGTTGCATGTTCGATATATTAATTCTAATGTGCTTTTCCAAGTATGAAAAGTAGCCTGCAGCTTGTAGAATGGATTTCCAATCTCAGCAAAGGCCAGGAAGAAGCAGCTGATGGCTTTGAGAAGGAAAACCAGAATAATTACTCTTTTGCTTTTAGATCAACTTTGTAGGGTACCCTCTTAAAATTTAATTAACTTTGATGTTTCTGAGAACACTATGTTGGAAGTTATAAAATCTCAGAATTAAATGCGACTTGGATATCGATGTCACTCTTCAGATACGGGTTTTCTAGCTCCATTTAGAAAAAGCACAAAATACTACTGTTGATGTACGGTTTAGCTTCAGTACATTTCACTTTGTTAGGAAATCCAATGCCATGATGGCATCATACTGCTCATGTTATTGTGTGATCAATATGAGGGTGAGCCATCAAATAGGCCTGTCTTTGAAAAGCCTTGTTTGTTATGTCACCCGGATGTTAAATCATTCCCAGCTTCTGCTTGCCATATTCAGTTACAGTGTGTCACTTCTCTAGTGTCTCTTTCCTGTGGACATCCCGCCCTTTAACTATGTGTGGATTCGAGGACATTGAGCAAAGGACCACATGCAGATACTGTTTCTGCAGATCTGGTCACATTTTATCAATAGGTTGAAACAGATTAAACTGTGTTGCAAGGCACACAGAATTTGCTTCCATTCTTCTGCCTCTCAGTACTCAACTATTTCCCTTTGGCTTTCAGCACTGGGTCATCAAAGAGCTGTAGATCTGAACAGCCTCGTCAACTCCAATGGAAAAAAGATTGATTTCTCAAGCTTCTGTTTAAATCATAAAGAGTAACACAAATTTTCAGAGCTATTGCCCTCTGCTTATTCCCTTGACATACTTTAGTCAATGAAGGGATGAATCTTGCTCCCTCATGCAAACAGTAACTTTTATCATAAAGGAACAAATCTCAAACTACAGAAATTCAAAAGAGCATCAAACTTGAGCTGATTCAAACAGTGGTTCGCTTGTTTTTACTTGGCAGGTTTTGTTGCTACCGTGTCTTCCCACAGCAGTTGCCGTGTTGCATAGCAATGCTATCCAAAAATGGACTGACTGGTAGTCCTCTGCTGCAGCACAGCTGTATCTAGACCGTGTTTTTCTTCCTGCCTGTTCTCTTTGCAGTTTTCTATGCTACTTGTTTAATGACATGCAAATGCCGGAGCATTTATTGCAGAGGAGGAAGTATTTTATTTCAGGGGTCAGGGGATTTTATTATTTTATTTTGTTGATTCATGAGTTAATGTATGCATTAACTAAGAACGAATACTTTATTACCTCTGTGTTCCTTACACGTTGGTTTATTAATTTTTAATTGATTTTATATCTTGGGGGCATTTGCTTTGTTTTAATATAAAAGGTACAGTGGAGCAATTTTCACATTACATCAAGTTGTTTTGGTCTATCTTTGGAAAAATCAATAAAACTAGGTGAAAATAAAGGCTATGTCTCGCTGGCTGTTATACTCAGAAGAATGTCACTCTGCAGTCCATTATTTTTGAGATGACTAGTTACTACTTAAAAATTCAGTGGGGTTTGGCTCAGATTCCATCCCTCTACAGCTCTAAAATCCTGCTTGGTGACCACTGATGTTGTCACAGGGAAATTCCATGCAAACACGCACATCACAATAGCACTGGAGCAGAATGGCAAAGAGTCTCCTGCCCAGCTTTTAACTACATTTCCATGAAAGAAGTCTACAGATCCTGCAAGTTGACACAGATACCTAAGAGGTGGGAGCCTCTAAGCTCTGGAGGCTGAGTCTCTTCCCACACATTTCTGCCCTGTTGTGAGGGGAAGCAGGTTGGACCTGGCGGGGGCTGCAGGATGGATTGACTGGTGTCTTCCTGCACCATCAATCCACATGCAACACTGAAGGAACAATGTTGCTCATTTTAAAAGTCCTAGATATACTTGGGGTGAGTTTAATAAAGGTTAACTTTCTGCTTCTCTTTCCATGGGGTGATGAGCAATTTAATTTGCTTTTTCTTTTCCTCTAGTTGTTCAAATGAAGTGCGTATTTTATGATAAGGCTGTGGGATACTTTCAAAATTTTTATTTTTCACCACAGCTCATCTGGATGCACATTGCTCCTAATAACACATTAACGTTTTATCTGCCACAGTGTTTGCAGTCTTCAAAAAAGACAGACTTATTGTCCTTTGGCCTCTCTTTAGCATAGCACAGCCTGCCCTTAAATTGAAATTAAGTTATAGTATTGTTGTTATTATTATCTAACATGATTATTGCTGCTCAGATTTGAGGCTGGACAGATTATAGACCAACTATACTAAGGACCATACATCACAGACTAATGTAAAGCCTCAGTCTCCAAAGATTCTGCAGTAATTAGACATTTTAACCAAAGATTTTGTTTTACATTTCAAAGAACATCATGTTCGGGTTGGACCCGATGATCTCTCGAGGTCCCTTCCAACCCCTACGATTCTGTGATTCTGTGATTCCAAACTTATTAGTGAACCACAAGTATTTTAACTCCTGCTTGGATGGCTTGCAAAGTTTCTCCTTTCTGGTTTCTTGATCTTGTTTCTGTCCTCGACACAATTACTTTCCTCCTCATGATTTCCTGCTGAGGTTAAATTATCTCTTTGTGTGTCTGTCCTGTCCCACAGGCTCTTCCATTCATCAGGTATTCACAGTGGCTTTGTGTCTCTTCACCTTGATCCAACAACTAGGCTTCCTGTAATTTCTCAAATTTTGCTTTAACGAAGTTGATTACCAATCAAGAATGCAAGGAGCATTGGCTATGATTAGACACATGGAGAGCAGACCCAGAGAAATATAAGTGTTCTTAGACTGTACTTGTATAATCAAGGCACTCTGTGAAGCATCAAGTAGATCTTAGAGCAGCAGTGGCAATTTCTGTGGGAAACATTATATGTATTATTAAGAATGCTACGAAGAAGGGTCTGATACAGCACAACAGCTGCTCCATTCAGACTACAAGTTTAAAAGGGATTGTTACCATTGAGGAAATGGAGCAAGAAGTTAGGTAGAGCAAGATACGGGCTAATTCTATGTTGAAATAGATTCAACACCATTGACTCTGGATGCATTTGTACCTGCTTTTAACAGTTTCCAGCAAAATTCTTTAGTATCTGTAAGGGGGTTTTATTCAGTCCACATGGGATGGACTTTTTTCACATTTTCCTCTAGATTTTCAAAAAATGTTCTAAAACACTGCCTGAATTCCATAGCAAAAGACAAGGTGCCCAAAGATTTCACTACTTTGGCATTTTGCTTTCGATCCACAGGCCATCTTTAAAAAAGGGACAGACATGCAATTGCACATGCACAATTGAATGGATTTATTATGTGTGTGTTTAACCTTTAAGAGCAGAAAAACTAGGGTAATTGGGTACATAACCGATATTAAGGTATCTCAGGCCATTACATTACAACAATGTAATATTATTGCTACGTTATTCCGCTATTTATTATAGCATACGTGTGAGGTGGAGAAATCAAAGATAGCCTCTAAAATTACAAATCCAATGTCTTCCACAAACAACTATGAATTTTAAGAAATGTCAACTTAATACCCGCTGATGACAGGCTACCTAGTATCAGTACTACTACAAGTGTCAGCACTACTATGATTTGCAAAGTCAAAAGAAATTGACTGATATGGAAAACAAACCTAATGGCACTGAAATTATGGGGGAAAGGCACCTTCTGGAATGATTTGCTGTGTAGCCCCACTGAATTGCAAGGCAAGAGCTCTGTCAGAGGCAGAAGTGCCTCCCTGGTCAATACAACCATGCAAACAGCTCCCACAAGAGGAAATGGGTATGGCAGAAATGCAGCCTCTAGTTTTGACTAACGAGAAAATAACTCGATTGAAACTGCCACACGACAGAAGTTGTTAAAATGTGAGAGGCTTGAACTTCTTATGTGAAAGCAAGACAGTGTACTTTATACCCATGGCTGCCTCATCAAAATCAAAATGTTAACTAGCTAAGTGCGAAGAATAAGCACAGAAAGTAAGAAAAAAGAGGAGACTGGAAGGTTATGTTTTCCTATGCTGACAGAATCTGTTATGGCAGATAGCCATCTGTGTTCAAAGAAATGATCTAGAGATTCATGGAGGATTGGGACAGGAAAGTAATGAAAATATTAAGAAATTCTGGAAATAAGTAATCTTTGAAACATATATTTCTGAATGGTCTCTTTGTTTCCTACACATCTCAAGTTTCTATTCTGCAATAACTGTATCCTAACAAACAGAAGGAGGAATGGCTATGTGTCCTTGAATCAAACAGGATGTATGTGCACTGCAGAATAGGATGCTGGGCTTTATTGATGCTCTCTGCAATAGCTCCTATTTCAGTGTGATGCAGCCTTAGCTATGGTTTGTGCGCTTTGTGATAGACTGGGATGGAAGGACCTCTTTTTAATATCTTTACTCTTTTCTGTAATGAAGGAGTATATCAGGCGTGAACTGCTGTTACATGTTGATATCTCATCAGGTGTTCCAGTCTCATACTTCTACAGCAGACCAAAAAAACTGCAAGTTAACTGCGGGTTCCCATTGTAATTGAAGTGTGTCTGGAAAAGTTACCGTTTGTCCCTAAGGCAATCCTAAAGAATTGTGTTTGTGAGAAGACACATCCAAATGCTGGCTGTCATTTTTTGTGTTCTAGTTTGTCATGCTTTTGTGTGTTCCTCTGTCACTTGCTGAATACACTGGCATTAAAGTCATGAGGTCTGAGCTTTCCTTTCCGTGAGTTATAGGGATGTATATACATATTACAGTCTATGGAAATTCAATAAAAAAGAGATTACAGATAAGCATGTCTGCCTGCTTCTGCTTGCAGGCTGTAAATAGATGATCAGAGACTTATTTCTCTGGGTGAGCATCTAGTGAGTCAGATGCTTTTCTTACAGTTAATGAGTTTATGCAAGATTTTGTGTTAGATTAACCTCAGTCCCCAAATGGTGTAAGAGAATTGTTCCATTGTGAAAAGGCCTCATACCTCTGCTTACCATTTCCAGTCATACTATAGAAAAACTTTATTGCAAGAGCTTAGTTCACCTTTAGCACTTCAGCAGATCTCACTTTGTGCTCTGTAAACCATTTCATCTCTATCTGAATTAAAGAAGACCCAAGGAAGTCCATATTTTGTGTACAAGGTTACTAGCAAGGACAAACCTTTAAGAATTTTGGTACCAGCTTCAGCATCTGAAAGCCGTATGCCTTCTTTTTAGCTGTAAGCTCTTTTCCAAGTGTCACTCATGTTGTTCTCACTGTAAGATTTGTTGGCATGGAACTCAGTTTGGGTTTTACAATCCTTGTGTTTTGACACATGATAATATATAATCACAACTGCAGGTTATTGTAATGTATAAAGGCGTTAGTAGGAGCATATGTGTGTTTTGATTTAAGAAGATATAACAACCCACTTCATACTGTTGCTAGCAGAACTGACCTACTATCAGTTTTGTTGTCTTTTGAAATCTTTAACCTTCAAACACTGTGTTTTTCATCAGTCCTTTTCTTACTGCTCATTCATTTGCAGTAAGGAGCTTCATATCCAGTGTCCAGAATGTGACTGAAAATATGGAAGAGAAGTCTGAAAAAAACCACCAATATGCCCTATGACTTTCGACCAAGAAGTGAAACTCAGGCTAATATTAAATGGTTGACCTTTTGCTGTACCTGCTAATAAGGCAAGAAGTTATATTCCTGAGTAAAGATTTGATTAGCAAAGATCAAGATGAGACTGAGCTCACTGGAAGTGCATAAAACATTTTTTATGTGGACATGTTTCGTCTTCATCTCAGATGTTTATGGCTGGTTGCCTACAGCTAGAAGAAATATTTCTCCTTTTTGAGCTTTTATTGTTTGGCAACCAAAGGCACTTTACAGATTTACCATAAAAAATTGTTCTAATTATCAAAGAAGACCACAATAATTTCTTATTGTTTCTGATGAGGGTTTTAAGAGTCACTGACCAAATTATTGCCTGGTTCTAGGAAACTACTGGAAGGTGTAAAAGCATGACAACCTTTTTCATCCATACAGGAAGTCATGGGCCAAAGCATGAAAAGTGCCTGCTCTATTTAAATATATGCATAGAAAATCAATGCCTTTCCTTGCCTTGCCTTTCCTTGCCTTTTTTTTTTTTTAAAATCAGGACATTTAATGAGTTGCTAACTGTAAAATTGGCAGAAAATTAAACAATGTTTTGACAAGTACTGTAGTTGAAAGTTTCTCCTCAATTTCTCCTGTTCTACTCTATGGGAACTGCTTCAAATCACTACAAGCTCTGGACACTGATTTGGGACTTACAATACCCTGAAGCCCGCTGGCAGTGGTTTATTGTAGCTGGCCTTGATACTGGCAGGAAGATTCTTTCCTTAGCTATTACAAATGGAGCCTTTTCAGCAGCATATTTTGCTTTTGTGCACTTAACATAGATAATTCCAAGTGAAAAATATGAATTTCAAATACAAAGCCAGTAAGTGTGTCTGCAACCACCCGTCAGCATTAGCATTGATGTATCTTGTGGATCTCCAGTCTCTGAAGCTACAGCTGAGCTGGTGCATGACAGCACCAAACAGATAGTTTTGGAACCCAATATATGAAGTGCATTCAGATCAAGTCAATCATGTTTTCCTGTTATGCTATTATCAGGCTTTCTGAAGGCTAACCTGCTTCTTTCCATTCAAAGTCAGCCTCCTTGATCAACTCTAGCCGATAGTTTTTTATAATGTCTTAGTCTCCATTATGCACAGCTATTTGCACCTTCCCGATCTCTGTTAAGGTGAGAACCACAAAAACATATTTGGATTTCAGATTTTTGACCAAAATTTTCAGGGAAAAAAGCCCATTTTCTGTCCAGCTTTAAGTTTTGAATGTGTGTCAGAATTTTTAGGAATATATAGAAGTTGTTGAGATGTTACCCTTACTACTTATTCTATCTGTTTATCTGTAACTCGGGGATGTCTTTCTACTCTATGGACAAATCTACAACTTTCTGGGGAAAAAAACCCCCACAACACAAACACAATAAAACAACAAAACTCAACAAGATAATTAATAGGCAACTCTTCTACATTCCTGTAAATAGCTTTTCTGTTTACACAATTGTTATCTACCTTCAAAATTCATCTGTCCCCCAGACTAGGGTTTTACTACAAGAAATCTTCCATTAAAAAGTCTCCAAATAACAGTGAGATGTCAGAGTTCAAATACTTCATGGCAAGGAAGGACTGCATGTTCACTCATGGGTCCCCTTAGATGCCTATTTATTCTTGTGATACCAAGACAGGAGCTCATTTCACAGATCTCCATGAGCTGAGTTCCCTTTACCCTCATCCATTCTTTTCAGTAAATGCAAACTCATTTCTTGCTGTTTTAACCTTCACAGCTTCCTTTATAAGGTTTTCTTCTCACAGTGCCTTCCTTTGTGACAGCAGGAAAAGTGTGAGTTCTGTGGCTGTGACTGTTCAGACCATGATAAACATGCAGCAGCACTTCTGCCAAGCTGCCCACAGTCACTACCCCCCGGAAAGAGCTCTTCCAAAAGCAGATTCTTCCTTTAATTACTTCAAGTGCCTGGGGGCTAATATAATATAGCAGACTAATAAAATACAGCAATATAAAGAGCTTCTCTGGAGCTCTGGGTAGTAGGTGTGTGTAGTCACATCAGCCAGAAATCGTGGGATGACAATAAAGAAGAATTCTGTGAAAAAAGTCTGTTAAACAACCCTATGCACTGGGTTTCCTCAAAACAATAGAAAAGCTAAAAGGTGTCCTCCACAAAAGGAATGACAAATTTGGACTTCCCAGGGAGCAGTGTATGATAGGTGTTTCTTTTGTTGCTTTCATGATGGGAACTGGGAAAGAATATTGCATTTTAAAATAATAATTTCCCTAAAGTAATAGCAAATTGGGGGGAAAGAAATGGATTTTCCCATAATGAAAGAAAATTGAAATGGAGATCCACACACAGTTTTAAGTGGGAACAAGTTAATAATGAATGCTCACTGTTCAGAATTCTTTACTAAACTTCATTTATTTATAAATCCAGTCTGAAATACAGTGAAGCCAAGAACCTCTGGGACCCTTTTGATGGCTCCCATTTAAATTAGGAAAAGGCAAGTAAATATATGTTATGTATATATATATGTATAGTTATTCAGATATTCAATTGTATAGCATAGCTTTTCCATAGGAGCTTATTCTGCAAACGGATTTGTGCAAACAGCTACAGTTTTGTCAGTATAGATTTGAGGATTTGCTTGTAAAGGAACCAAAACAAAAGGCAGTTCCTCTTTTTAATGTTAATCTTTCTAAGTACCCTTGGACACATTTTGAAGTAGAACAAACATAGATAATCTTTTCTCCTTCTTGCTAAAAAAAAAAAGTCTGAAAATTTTTATTAGCCCTAGTTGAAAAAAATTCAAAGAAATTAATATTTTTCCTATCATTAATATTCATTGATGGATATTAAATGAATTTATATTAATCCAATTTTTAAAAAGACTGTGAACAAAATATGCAAATGAGGAAGTTTGGTCATCTCTCATCCTCAGCCACCACCATGGTTGCTTTCAGCGAGACTCAGTAGAGCTGGAAGCATCAGTTTACACAGAACTTGTGGCAGGATGGGGTCCAGAGGGGAGACAACAGCTGTGATACATGCACACGTAGCTAAGCTCTACAACCAAAGTCGAGATAGTGGCATTAGCACTGCTTCAGATGCTGAGAACCTAGGAGGAGAACATCCAATTCAAGCTCTATTTAACTGGTGTACTTCTTCCCTAAAAGTGATTTTCTAGTAGTCAATTGCCAATGTTTTAAGAACATTGTATAATTATTGGGTAAACTCAAAGGCTTCAGGTGTGCTAGAAGCATTCATTCAGACAGAGAAGTGAGAGCAACTTCCAAGGGAGCTTGTTTTTTATTTCTTTACAATGTCATCTCATTACACTGAGTGAGTTTTCCAAATCCAAGAGAGATCATAATCAATGTAACTTCTGCCAAGGATTCCTGTATGAGGTAGGTATTGACTGTGCTTGCTTTCTGATGAAGTTGTTGTGAAATTAAAGCTTGAATCTTGACAAGATTTACGTATATTGATACTAATATTGGCCCTGAGGAGAAATGCTGTTCCTTACCTGATGCAGGAGATCCCTATTCACAGATTTGTTGTCATACAGACTCGAGACCAAGGTTCAGCTACTATCAAAAAGCCCAGATAAACTGTACTTCTCATTACTAGAAACTTACTGAAGATCACTTTGTCTTCAAGCATCTTTTGTTCATGGTGTGCAGTTTTACTAACAGGATGACCTTTTCAAGAGATGATATTTATCCACCATTTCACTCGGTGTATTTCAGGGCCGTGGTTGTTCTTTGCAGACAAACATAAACAAGCACGAGTGAGATCCACTGAAGGATTTAGATGAAATAGACTGCTGGAAGAAATGTTGTGGCTCTCTGTAAAATACACAGGCAAAGACTGTTGCCTTAGGATGGGAGCAGAGCATCCATCTCCCATTGAATAGGACAATCATAAATATTAAGGATGAGTCTCATACCACTGCCGCCTCTGCTTTACAATTGCCAGCCACTGTGCAGATGATGGAGCTCCAACTATACTTCAGCCTGAGATGGTTGAGGTGCAGCTTGTACACCCTGTGGGACAGTGTGTGGGTGGGCAGGCTCTCTCCTCTGGGGCACTCCTGCCCTTTCAACTGGATCTCATCCGCAGTGCAGAAAACCTAAGGTCCGTTGGGCCTACATGAGAACATACAAGAAGGAACTTGGAGCTGGAGATTAATTAAAGAAAATGTATAGGACTTGCTTTTATAATATAAACTGTTCTGAGAGGAAGGATCCCCGTATCCTCCCTCCCCAACAAGTGAGTTATCCAGCTACTTAGTGACACTACCTTGCAGCAAATACAGGTTCAGAGGAGACTGACCTGATGGCTGTGTGCAAGGTGCAATCTGGAAATGTCTTCTAGATCTGATCCCACAGGGGACTTCAATGGCTGCACTCAGGCACAGAGTGCAAGGTGGTCTGACTGGGAATGTTTTGGTATATGGAGAGTAGATCTAGGCACCTGGAGAGCCTTAGTCAGGGAGGTGTATGGTGTCTGTTTGGGATGACAATTTATTTTTCAGGTGCCTTAAATTCCTCTTCTACCCTGTTCCAGGCACTGATATGGAATCTGAACCGGAGACTTGTGTGTTTTAACATTTCAGCACCGTATCATGCAAGTTGAGACTGACAAGTGCCTGCCACTATCATCCAGAAGCTTTTGCTTAATATTTCTGATTGCATTCCCAACTGTGCAGTCATGAGACATAGCAGGGGATTCAGATGTGCTCTTCAGCCACCAGAGACACACTTGAGTGAATTACTAATCTCCCCAGACACCTGGAATGCAGATAATGACTTTTGTATGTACAGCCCGATCATCCACCTGGGTAAATCGGATCATTCCTCACTCTGATATGGCAAGAGGATTTTAAAGCTACTATTCTGAAACTCCCCTCTTGGTGTTGGCATGGCTGGATCCTCCAGAGCACTTGCAGCTGTGCTGTCTTTGAACAGACACTCCTTCAAAAAAGGGAGAAATGATTAATTCAGCAACACAAGGTTAAGCTGATAAAGCACAGAGGCATAAATGGCAGTAAAAAACGATTCTTCAAAGCAGCAGCTGACATGATTCATGATACAAAGCCTGGTGGCTTGGCTGCAGGAGATTTCTAAATGTTGTGGGTTTGGTCAGCTCTTCCACCTACAGACCAGCATTGCTGCTTGAGCTGGGACATCCAGCTTTCAGTAAAAAGAGCACTTCAGCAACATCAACATATATATAGAGATACCGTGTTCTTACAGGGCTGGAAGGATCCTGTCCTACTCTCCCAGTGAATGAATGCAATAGCCTTGGCCAGGAGCTCCCTCTGCCTCCAGCAGCAGCCCAGTGCTTCACTGGGATTTGTTCCAGGCTGTGAGGGAGCTTTCATGCAGCACACCATGCTGTGCTCAGACAGCACCAAGGAGTCCTGCAGGTATTGCACAGCTGTATTTGTAGAGAAGCAAGCTCAGCATGGCTAAATCCATCTCCAGCAAGCACACAATCCTAGAAAGGGATGTCCTAGAAGCCCCAGTGCAGTGACTTGTATAACTCAGCCTGCAACCATGGAGGGCAATAACTGCTGTATGATGACACAGTCTACAGAATGATGTTGCACACCTCGTAGAACAAAGGGCTCTCTGAAAGGCTGATCTGGAAGCCACCGGTGTGTCAGTCCAGACTAACACTTCTGAGCATACAGGTGGACCTGGTCTCCCAGCTCTTGCTCCAGCTGTGTAACAACTGCACAAGTGAATCAGATCCCTTCCAACCTCTCTCAATGAAAGGGAGTTTTCAGCTGGGAGAATGAGTTGTCCAAACTTCCATGTTTGCTCTGAAAACAGAATGAGGAGGAGTAGTCACAGTTCTTACAGCTCCCCTTATAGCTCCACTTACATATGGTAAAATATTCGTGTTCAGCCCCAACATTTCCTCTTTCCCTTTCAAACAAATTTGACGTCCTGTAACTTTGTCACTGCATCAGAAATGAAGGTTCACACAGTGGAGGTTGTGGACAGTCTCTTCTGCTTTGAGGAAATAAAACTTGCAGCTTCTTAGTTCTTGCACAAGCTTTCTGTTCCTTGTTGCTCATATGTTCTTTGGCAGCTTGAGAAGAACTTGTAGGTTACAAGATACTTGTATGAGAGCAAGGGAGAGATGAAAGCAGCAGCACTGTGCTTTCCTTATAGCTCAAGGAACTTGATTTCCAGTAAATCTCAGGCAATACCCAGGGGTGAAAATGAACAAGACACGGTTAATAAGTAACCTTAATAAGCATTTTACATTTACCTTTCAAGTGGCCATTAAAACAGTTCATACAAAAGTGTCTTTTAGGCTTCCCTTGAAACAGCCAGTTTTCCCCTGCTCTAATTCTACTCCTGGTGCTGCCCATGTTGTTTGAAAGGGTTTTTGTAAACTTGTGCAAGGAGAGACTAAGGTCCATTCTAGTGCCATCTTTGTCTTTTCAAAGCATAACCAAAGCATATTTGTCAAGCATAACCCAAGGACTGACAAAGGTATAAAGACCATCCATCCTCAACTCCAAACAAATCACTTGAAACTAAGGAGTGTTTTCTTTGGTTTCCTCATTTTAAAGTTCTTGTGATAGCTTTTCAAGTGAATTTTTAAGAGGAGGTCATCTTCAGGGAATTCTGTATGAGTTTATTTTGTGTTTGTTTATCAGATGTTTTCTGTAAGAAACTGCTAATTAATTGCTAATTGATAAAAATTAAATAGGCTGCCAGAATTCCCCAAAGCAGCAAGTGGCAGCTGAAACCAGTGCTTTGGGGAAGCAGCTTTTCCGGGGACTGTTGGTCTAATGAATATATTGACACCACAGGTCAATTGCCTTTTCTCATGTGAGGTTTTGTACCTTCCTTTAGCAAAGCCTAGACTGTGTTACGGATATAGGTGCCTCCCTATGTCTTATTAACCCCTAATATTGCTCTTCTAATCCAAAAGTAGATTGCTGCTGGCAAAATAAGAACTTTGGTGAAAGATAAGATTTTTATGTGATTTCTCTTGGTGGTATCATTGTGATTATTTGGTTCTATTGACTAAATGGGGCCTGTGGCAGCCAGTTGAATATTTCAATGGCTGATCTCTACCCTGTGGCAAAAGACCTTCCAATAGTACAAAGTTCACCTGTCAATAAAAGTGTATTTTTATTTTTTTGTTGAGTCTCTTTACCTCTCCAGTAAAATAAAATGACATGAAGCCATTTGTTTAAGTCAGGCTCCGGAGGGACAGAAACCTTTCTGAGAACAGCTGTTCCTTCAGTGCAGAAACACCTGCCAAATATCATTGGCTCAGCCTTTTTCTTTTTGACTTAATAGGAATGAAATCACTGCCATTCTAAAGTGTCACAGGTTCCAGCTATCCTGGAAATAAATCCCACCTCTGATGAAGTGTTAATTTTCTGGTTTATGAAGTGGTTTATTTTGGGGTTAAAAATGGCAGGCTGCTTCTTTGAGAGAATGTTCTGAGGCCCTTTATCTGCCTCTTCAACATTCAGATTCCAATGCCAAGAGGACCTACTCATGTGATAAAACCATGTAGACAATTTGTGAATAAAGGTGTAATTACACATATGTTTAAGTATTCATTGGATCAGGGCCAAAGAGTGAATCCGTTCACCAGCATATTTCTGAATGAAAGTGGAGAATTGAGGGAACACTCAGGCATGATGCTTATTTAGCAGTGTATGGCAGATTTTTTTTTCTGATTTGGTAACTAGGCAAAAGAATAGTTCCTGAAGATCTGACTTGAAGATAAAGTCCTAAACTCTCAGTTCTGAAATGGAAGGGTAAACTTTCTGCTATGTATTTTTGCTTCTTTTTTTTTTAACTTTGAAATTTAGACAAATTGCTCGTCAAAATGTCACATCAAGAGAAAAATAGGATCCATTAAAAGTGCTAGAAAATGAGTTTCCTTGTAAATCTGTTTTTCTTGTGAAAAAATATACTGTGAATTTACAAATAATTTTCATAAACACGTGTGTTCATTATTTTTGAAAGAAAGTAGATTAATACAATTTTACTTCCAGATCCAGCTTTATTTAAAACCTACTTAATATTTTTCAGTAGTTTTTTTCAGTTATACAACTTTGCTAGATCTTAAGCACTTTAACTGGTATTGTCTTTTTAAGCATCTACCAGAGACTGAAATTTAAATTTAATTTCTGACAACATATGCTACACATTTTTTCTAAGATGCAGGTTGGTGTAAAGTGCACTGTCCCAATTACCTAAAAAATGTTGGTGTTATGTTTTAGATTTGATTTTTTGTCTGCTTTGCTTGTTTTGGAGCAATTTATTGAAACATGGAAAAGAAGACACTGGGGATATACCCTTTGTTATCACTACTCACATATTTTGTATGGACCAGGCACTTACTAAAGTTTGCCAGACAGATTTCCCTGAAGGAAAAATAAATAAGTAAATAAAGTTAAGTAAGGCCTTCCTCAGGGGAGCACAGCACCAGCTGTGCTTTGTCCAGATGCAGAATTAAGAGGGGGCCTTTCCACCCTCATTCACCCATCAATCTCAGCACCCAAAGTTCAGTTTGTGCAGAGGAACTGCCTAATAAGGAGAGGGCAAGAGCCAGAGCTGGGAAGGGGTGGACAGAGAGAAGAGATGTGGCTCTGTACTGCCAGTAAGTTTACCTTTCCTTGGGAGAAAACCCAACGTTTCCTAGACTCATAATTTCTTCCTGCTGGCAAGCTTCTGTGTAACTTGTTCACAGAATATCTCTTTCCATCTCTAGGGCTGGTCCTTGGGGAGGATGATAATATGTTGCTGAGGTTTCATTAGGTCAAGCATCAGTGAATCAGAGGGTTCCCCCTGGGATCAATTTCATCAATATTATGAAATTTGCTCCAACAAAGAGGAAAAGATGACATGCCCACATCCTGTGACTCCTTTATATTAAACAGACACTGTGTTTATTATTTGTTAAAAGTGAGAAAGCATTTTAAAGGAGCACAGAGAAATGTAGAGAAAGCAACAGTTTTGGACATTGCATTGTGCATGGTCATTGTGGGTTTTAACCTCAGGACTCCTACCTCATGTGCAGCCTGTCATGGAGCTGGTTTGGGAATTAATCAGGGTCTGACTGAATGGATCCGGGTCAATCTGGAAATTGGACCATAAGCAGAGGATGAGGCAGGGTATTAAAGGAAGAGGTGTCAGCATATGACAATGAATGCTCTCCCAGAGAACCAGACCCTATTTCTAACACTTTCACTGAGGTCCTGTGTGGCCCTGGACAGATCAGGTAAAGCAAAGTTTTCACATGCAGTCTCTGTGTTATCCATTTTCCAGCTGTCTTACTTGGGAGCTCTGATTTATAAAAGCACAGAGAAATCACAGCTGCAGCTGGAGTCTCTGCAATTTTTATTTTGAACACATATATTTCTAAATAACACAAAGCTCTATGGAAATTCAGGCTTTGTTGCTTCAAACAGGACATTCAAATTAATAAATATTTATCTTTAATCTCTCTGTGCCTAAATTCTCCCTTTTTATATTGGGAATAATAGCATATGTCCCTGTCCTCCCTGCCAACACACACACAAAAGGAAAGGAATTATCCTGTTGTGAGAACAGGGCTCAAATTGCCTCTGTAAAATGTAAAACATATGTTTTACATGCAAAGGAGCTCCTGGCCTCCCCTATTTACAAAGATAAGATTGCTATCCTCTTATCCAGGATAGCAATTTGGAGAAGTTGAAGAAAAGTTCAGGCTGCGCGGGTGATTCTCCAGGCAGGTTCTGAATGTGACCCTCTGAGTCTGTTGAAATTAATGCAAATCTATTGACTTGAGTAGACCTCAGTTCAGAGGAGAAAAGTTTCTTTCCAAGGCTTCTGAATTCCTGTTTACCGTCAGGGGTCAATGGATTCATGTTGGATACACGCTTCTAATCAAATAGTTGAATCTGAGTGATCTTGCTGGAGTTGGCTGCAGTGGTGCAAGAAGAAGGCTTTTTAAGTTGCCTCTGGAGAGCACTTGGTGTAATATCTTGTTTCACTACCTTCTGTTATGAAGCACGTGCTGTTGCAATAGTCACGTAATGAAGAAAACGAATCATTCTGCTGCCCTTACCAAACTTGTGCAGCACTTCACTCTGAGGATCTAATTATTTTCAGAATAAAAAATGGGACTAAATAAAGCTCTAGAGAAATACTTCACCTGTTTTAGAAGAGAGTGATTGCATGTCGATTTTGTTTAATGAGCATACTTCATAAAGATGGGTTTGAAATGCTTTATCAACTACACCGAAGGTCAAAATCACTGGTTAATCAACAGAATAGGCATTTGGGTAACAGCCACGTAACAAGCAACATGTGTCTTTGGAAAGCTGAAGCTAGTAAGGAGGAATACATTTTTACAGAAGTTGCCTGCCTTGTTTGGTGACAGCTCTCTGCTTTACACTACTTGCAGGTAAGGGAGTACGTGATTCATCTTTGTTCTTCCTATACCTCTACTTGCTAAAATAGCCACTGATTCACTCTGTGAAGTCCAGTTAATGTCAAATGGCTTGTCTTACACTCTGCTAACATACAGCGGTGTTGATAGCAAGAAAGGGAGGGACTACATCACTTCAATCAGCACAGAGGGGTGTCCTGGTTCTGGCCAGGCCACAACTAAGCTCCCCAAGCAGCCAGGACAGGTGAGCTGAGTTAGCCCAGGTGAACTGAATTAGCCCAGGCTGTTTCCACAGCACCTGACATCACTCCCCCATAAAAGGGGCTGTTGGGGAGAGGTATTCCTAGGTGCATCCAGAGTGTCAGGCTGGTCCTTGTGTTGTGCAGTGCTCTGTAATTGTTGGGTTGGTAAAATACTCTGTGTTATCTTTGGGTATGAGGCTGTCATTGTTCTACTTTCATGGTGATTTTGTTAGTAAACTGTCCTTATCCCAGCCCATGGATACTCTGTCTGTTTCTCCACTGGGAGTGAATGGTATGTGGTGCTCATCCACTGCTTGGGCTGAACCACCACAGGGGGAAAAGAAATTCTTTTGTTACCAACCACCAAGAGAAGAAAGAATTACATATATATCTGAAAGCAACAGGGAGGAAAATGTGTTCTGTTTCAGCACAGGCCTCAGTATCAGGAATGTGAAAGATGCTTTTTCCTTTCTCTGAATCAGAATGGTTGACTCTGCATATTAGGTTTATCTCTATGAAGATTTTGCAAAGCCTCTGTAGGCTTTTTACAAAAGCCAGATAATAATGGTGCAGTCCTAGGATCATTCTAGTTGTGTTATTAAAGCTTGAATAATTTTGTCTGCCCAAAAGGTTACATTTTTGTCTTAACTCTATAATAAACAAAAGCTCAGTTTTTTAAGATCAGATTTACTTGGTAACTGAGTTCTGTTTTTACCTAAAGTATGCAATCTAGAAAGGGTTCAGACTTACTTTGGGTTTGCCATCCTTCTGATATATGATTACTTGTGATAAAGGGGATCACGGTGCTCTGGTATCAGTGGTGTCTGACAAATTACTAAAATGCAGGTGTATCTCCATGCCCATATTCATACACCTCTGAATGTGTACTTTGCTCTTATTTCTGAGATCCACATGTTGAGGATACAATTGAGTTTATTTTATGTTTGCTTTGACATGGAAGTAAGAGCTTCCTTTGCTAAGGGCCCTTCAGTGCAGAAGAAATTACACACTTAAGTATTGTCTCCACATGTAATATGGATGGTGGTGTTTCAGTTGCTTGCTCCTTGTTTTCCAGGCCTCCAGTGTGGTCCTGGTGCCCTACTCCTTTCAGTTCATTATGGTGTCTCTTGCATAAAGCCCCAGTGACAGTGCTAGAGCATCTCAAGGGATTGCATGCACTGTGGTGACAGTACCCGCTGGTATAACCTGTTGGTATGAATAGCTACAGAGCTACAGCAGTGGGACTTCATAAGGCAGGAGGAGAGAGGGTGAGTGGGTGCTGTATTGTGCCTTCCAGGTGGTGATTTACAACAAGTTCTTTTCTGGTATAAACCATGCAGAGAAGTAGAAGGCCAGATGTAGCCGGTCATTCTATGGCATCTTGCTTTCCCAAGGAGTAATTGACTCTAACCTTGCATCACTGTATTCATCTCAGGTTTGACAGCTTCGATCTAGGTAGTCAGGTGGATACATTTAAAATGTCACACAATTAAAGAATGGGCAGATTTGGAAAATCTGTGAAGGATGCAGAAATTTCACTCAACTTTGCTCATGTTGTCCACTGTAAATGATTGGAGTGTTGATCTAAATTTTTGGACCAGACATCAAGTTTAGATCCACCCTTCTGGACTGGGACCATCTGTGATCTCTGTTAGTAAAACACATGGGGTTTGCCACAATTTTTAAAAAGTGAAGTATTTAACTCTATGATGTGGGTCCTTGATTCATATGTCTACTTGGAACAAAATGTGGTTGGGATGTTTAATAGGCTATATTAACCATCAGGATAGATCCTATCTTGATGTTTGATGGTTTGTTTACAGTCAGTTCATGACTACCAAAGTGTCTAATGAAAACAAATTCAGATTGTCTGCTTCTATAATTTGTGACACTGTTTTCCATATGCTCGAGCTCTTCTGTGTCTGCTCCCTTTCCTATGTGAGTGGCAGTTTCACAGTGCACAGAGCTGCTAATAAAAGGTTATTGTTGACAGTTCAGTCACAATATAAAGTTCTTACAGCTTTCAAACATGTAAAGATGTTTAATTTGTTTTTAATTAGCATTTTGGTGCTTAACTTGTAGTCGGATTTTTGAAAATGTATTATCTTGTAAAGCAAGCTGGAGTAATGAGCTTTAATTGTGGATGCTTTGGATGCTAGAAGATTCATCAGCACTGCTGTGCAACTACTGGCTTATTCTTCTAGGAGTACTGCTAAGAAAGTTGTGTAGAAAAAAACAACTCAACACCAAAGAAATATAAAATAACCCATTAGAAGTAAAATATCTGGTTAAAAAAAAACCCCACAAAGTTGCACCAGTACCAGGAGCAATGGACAAAACTAGGTCTAAAAGATTGGGACAGTGCGGGCTACATGCCCATAACAACACTCAGCCAATCAAGCCTGACATCAGGATTTTGTCTTGTTGATACATCAAGCTGTAAAAGGAAAAAAAGAAAAAGACCACATAATGTTCTCCACATAATGACAGCACTTCTAAACTGTCCAGAGCTGGCATCACCGTTCTTGCTGCTGTGCTGTTTTCATCCATGCAGCACATGTGGCACAATCAAGAGCAGCACAAACCTGACTGACCCAGGCCCACACTGTTCTTGTGGGGTCATCTGTGAGGCCAGCTGGGACTCCACAGGTGGGACAGCTTGCTGGAGCAAGTTTCCACCGGGCTTCTGTCCTACATCTGTTGCTTTGCTGTTCAGGTTGCAGTGTCATGTTTTCCAGGTATCTGCATAGCTTTCTGCTTCAGCCTGCACCTATATTTATGAAAGCCATCTGAAGAGCTGTTACTGGTTATCTGCTTTCTGTCCAGATGGTTGTAAACTGAAAGACGTGGTGGAATCCTGCATCCATCATTTTTCATCCTGGTGGAATCAGGGCTCATCATTTTTTCCAGAAATATGTTTCTGTCATAAATCACAGCACTCACATTCCTTATTTAACCTAAAGACACGTAAACAGGCATCATCAGTGGCATATTAAGTTAGTGTATCTTTGAAAAGAGGCAGATGATCTGAGATATATAGATAAGGAACATGCTTAAAGGAGTTCAGTAATTAAAAGCAATGATCTCAGATATCATGGAGTTAAATAACAAAATAGAAAGGAACAGACCGGATGCAAACCAGTCAGTGGCTCTTTCATGTAAGAGTGGGAATGTTTTCATGCCTAACAGCATGACATGGGGTGACTTCTTTGTGTAACCTTAAAATGTGAAAGACCTCGTATAGGAATGGAAATCAGAGCCTTTTTTCTTTTTTTAAGTATCTAAATAGAACATTTGAAGTTTTGAAACTTGTTTGTTTTTTATTCAATAGTATTTAACTGTATTTTTCTGTGATTTCTGACTAGTTTTGGTTAAAGCTAGAACATTTTTTTAATTGTTTTTAAAATAAACACTATCTATAGACATAAGTGTGTGAAAATTCAAAAGGGATCCACACCTTAGCTGCAGAATATTGTAAAATGACACAAAATTAGAAAACATTAAAAACTGCTGCAAGAGGAAAAGAGCAATCCTTTTCACTCTTACATCAACAAAGAGCTTGACAGTAGAAGCACCATTAACACAAGGACTGCAGAACAATTACAATAGTGAAGAGTGGGTGTGGGCCAGAAGAGTTACTATTTGATGCCCATTTCTTCCTTTATGCAAGCCTTATAACAGCACTTCATCCTCTGAAACAGTGGTATGGCTTTTTGGGTCATATCAAGATCAGTCTCTCAATGACAATTCTTTATTTCCATTTGAACTTTCAGTACCCAATTAACTAAACTTCATAATAGTCCTATCAGGTAACATAAATTTTACAGTGTTTTAGAAAATAAATTCTAAAATTACTTATTTCTAAGCAATATCTATACGTTTAATTTTAAATATAATTTGAAACCCCCCTTTTGTTACAGTTAATCAGAGAGATACATACTTCATAGATAGATTTTTACCTCATGGCTAGGAGCAGATATGAAGGCCTAAAATGTAAAAGTGAAATATATTACTGTGGGTGGATTTTAAAAGACACTTATTTTTATTCACCGTCTGTCACATTGGTTTGCAGCCAATATCCAGCAGAGAGTTTTATAACTGCTTTGGGATTAATGGAGTATTGAAGAAGCAATGAACATTTTCACAGTTGTTTAACTTGTTGCTTTATTTCTCCTTTTGCATTAGTATTATCATCTGGCAGCATCCATTATTAATAATAAGCATAATAAGTGTGATTGATGCAGCACATATTGCTATTAAAATAATAACAACAATAATAACAACATAATACATCACAGACTTCTGAAAGAATGAGACAAAGCCACTCCAGCTAAAATGTACACAAGTTTTGCTCTCCTGAGGCTATCACTGGGGAGCCAAAGGAAGCCAGCCACACCTCATACAAATAATTCAGCTCCAGATCCATTCCCTGTCCTCCATCTCCAACCACAGCCAGCACCAACACAGCTGTTGTTACCTGACCAGTTGCCCAAAACCTGAGCATCTTTACCCAGTGCTCCTCAGCAGAAATTTGCTCCCAAAAGTCCATAAAACCAGTATTTAATATGGTAATAAGGTTAAAAAAATTGATCTAGATCACAAAGTAGAAACTAAAACTTTCAACTGATATTTCAGGTTGTTCCATTACAAATAGCTTACTTGCACATTTAAATTTTGATAAAACCACTTGTTTCATTAGAATGATTTAGTGTCATTGTGCTTTGCATCAGACTTCTTATTAGGGAAAACCCAGTTTCTGAAGGTGTTAAAACCGCCTAAACTTGACATCTACCATTTGTGTCTGTCTTGGAAGTGGTCTTCTTTTTCAGGAGAGGTGGGGCAAGAACTTTTACAGGTTGTGATTCAGTGCAGGAGCCTAATTTAAGCATTCTGAATTGCTTCTTGGATTCTTTCCACCATACAGTGGCTTTAAAGTGAGATTAGTCTCCTAAACTTTGGCACATGAATTGTTTCATGTGAATATCTCTTTGTGCCATTTCCTTAAGTTGCTCTGTGCTATACTTACAAGTTCCACAAGCTAAATTGCCAGAGACTCTGCTAGTGTAAGTCTGTAAATTATTATAATGAGGATTATGGCTACAAAGGTCCATAAATCCCCAGAAAAGGACTTGCCAGCTGCACTTGTTCAACTCCCTTTGCAATCAGACCTGATTCTCCCCTCAAATTCTAAGGCACCGCAACAATACAAGAAATAATAGTAATAACCTTTGGACACTGCTTGCAGGTGCTAAACACAGGGGGCAAGGGTCTTCAGGCAGAAAGTGCTAAAATACCCCATTTTCCTAAAACAGCAGGGTCAGGCTGCTGAGTTCGTGTGGAGAAGCCCTGTACAAACATGGGAAGGGTAACCAGAAACTGATGTGGACAGAAGACTTCAGTTGGTTTCTGTGCTGAGTGGCAAAGATAACCATGGCTGATGGGATCTGGGGAACTGTAGCTGTTCTCTAGCATACTGCTGACTGAAAAGACAATCAAACATTTTTACTACATTATTTGGAAAAGTCCTCAGTGTTGAGTATAAGCACTTTTTGTTAAGGCTGCTACAACATCTACTTGAAACTCTCTTCAAATGTAGCCAGCAGGTAAGAGAATAATCATTTTCATCCTCTGGCTTTCTCTGCCAGATATGAAAAAACCCAGTTAATAATACCTGGTGGGATTAGCCAGAGCAACCTCTGTTTCAAACCAGGCAATTAGCAGCCTTCTCTTATGACTTTCTAGATCAGCAGAGGAAGCTCCCCAGCAAGGCTGAGACTTTCTGCTACACAACAAAGGCAAAAAAAAAAAAGTCTGAAAATATGCACCTATTTTAAGAGGACCTCAAACATTTTTTCCTAAAAAATAGAATATGAGGACTCCATTTTCCTCCAAGCTGTAGTCTCCCACCACCCCTTCAAGCATCTAGAATACCTCTTTACTGTTTTAGGGAAAAAATTTACCTTACTTTTTATGCTCTGAGCAGGCCTCTGCTTTGTAGCAGCTGCAGGCTGAATAGCTTTACAAGGCAGGCAGAAAACTTGCAAGATGATCCAGATCTGGGGCACCATGTACAGATCTGAGAGCAACCCCAGAATTCCTTTTCTGAATCCCAGCCATGGCAATGGCAGACGAATTGCAAATCAGCTTCCAGCATCCTGGATTTACTGTTACATTCAAGAAAGAACAGCATTTGTCTCCAGCTTCTGAGAGTTGTAGAAAACAACATAACTCACTTTCTAGGGGCTTACGCAGACTTTTTTTTTCATTTGCCACATTCATTTCCATCATCTGCAATCAGCCCTACATCCCCAGCTGAAACAAGTTTGAGCTTCTCTATAAACTTCAGATAAAACTGCTGAGCTGTCTCAGTTTTAGAAAGATACTGGCAGGCCCCTCTTTACAGTATTATTTGTTCAGCATGGAGAATGATGCCAGCCATGCCTAGCAGAAACTGAATGGGTGGATCATTTCAATTTTGAGAAAGTTCTTGCAGGACTGAATATTATTGCATGCCTTTCGGTGGGGGCAATGGATTTGGCATGCTGCTGGGCTCCAGAGATCATCTCAATGGCTGTTGACAAGGAGGTCTGTGTTGCCTTAAAGTGAGGAAATTCTTCTGAGACATTCATCTGTTGATGATGTTTTCCACTGTTCTACTTTCCTTTTCATCTTTCAATGTGTTTCACAGCAGTTTTGCTTTGTGCCACTGAAAATGGTAGCTACTGGCTGTGTCAGCGAAAAGGTTGAGCTCTGCATTGACTTGTTCTGTCCTGAATATCATGACTTTGTAAGAACAGTTTACATTTCCCCCTTCTTTTCTGGAGTGTGTGTTTCACACGGTAAGGCAAGACACCCCCATGTCTAGGAAGCACAAAATCATGCAAATCCTTTCTCTGGGAGCCTCCAATTCAACACGAAGAGAGGGATAACAGCACTGGCTTCTTTGTGGAGCTGGGAAGACACTGGCCTGGCACTCTGCAGAAAATTCCTAATACCTGAGCTGGTTACAGGATGCTACATTGCCTTAATGCTGGTTAAAAAACCCCTAATCAGCTCTTTCTAGTAAAACCTCAGCCTAGCTCCACTTTTTTTTTTTCTTTTAAGGGAAACTGTTTAACTTCAAAGATTATAGAAAGAAATCTTGGAGAACAAATGAGACTTTGAATCAATCAAGATATTTCCAAGTACTGTTGTAGCAAACTGTGCTAGGTTACCGCAAAAGATATTCAGGATTTTCCTGCTTTTTGTCAAATAACATTGAAAAGAGCAATGGAAAATTAAGTAATACTCCAATCAAGAAAACCTGAAGCACACAATTTTAAAATGTTCTATGCTCCATTTTTTGTGGGGTTTTTTTTTTTCTGAATACAATTTTTTTCCAGATAAGGGTTGTTTAGCTTTTCACCAAATTGGTGTAAGGTGGAAGAAAAAAGTTCCACTGAAAAATCTCCACCTGCTTTTGGTTTCCTTAGCCCTTGACAGGGACCGTCTCTAAAGTACCCACCCAGGTATTCACTCACCAGCCCAAACTGTCTAGAGACACAAGTCAGTTTAATGCAGGCACAAGTTCTGTTAACTGCTGTGTTTAATTTTAAATGAGTGGGCAGAGGAAGCTTTCATTGCAGTGAAGGCTGACTGATTTAATTGTGAATAGCTACAGGTGAGACAAGAGATGGGAGGTCAAGAGGACTTTCTCCTATACTGCCCCCCAGTATCTTCCGAGTGATTAGATTGTCTTAACTGAAGGATGCCTATTAACAAACATCTCACTGCATATAGCACCTTGTTTCATCGTAAACATTCTTTTAAAATCTGCTTTGTCCTGACATTTGCCAAATTTCCTTCCAATATATTCAAGCAACTTACCAAGCAAAAGGGAATCTCCTTTTTGTTCCTTTTTACAATAGACTCCTTGGTCTTTCAAGACTTCAAAACTTACATGACTGATTGGAGTTCTTCAGCCTTAGAAACAAGCTACAATCACAGCTGCTTCGTTTTCAGGCACGTGCTTTAATAAGAGTACATTATTTGAGGTTTCCTGCTGTCTGTAGCCTTGTTGGATGTTAATACTGATTGAAAGTCCAGCCACACGTTTTCTTGATGTGTGTATTTATGCATGTGAACTCATTTACGGAATAGGTCAAGGGCAGACCAGTAGCAGATGACAGAACTGCAGGTCTTGTTTTGCACTTTTGTGTTCAAACAAGTGGATGTTTTTTCCTTTCCTGCAAAGAAGGAAGTCTCCAAATAAGTCTACAGAAGTCTCCAAAGACAGAAGTCCCCAAATGGAGACTTCCACAGAGCAGGAAAAAATTATATATTTTTTTTTTAAATTTATGTAATATTTGTACAGAAATATTTTTGCAACCAAATAATACTGGAATAGAAGAGTTTTATGTCTTACAAATAGATCATTGTAGAAACTGCTGCAAACACTAGTAAACATAACATTTTCAAACCCTATACTTTTTTTTCCAAGTACAAATTCTGCTGTTTTCTTTCTTTTTAAGTGGTCCTCATCTGTTATAGACAAAAAGGAGCTGGAAGAATTTCTGCTTTGAAGCTACATCCATTTTGCTTGCATGAGTCCAAGAACATTTGGAGCTCATCAAGGCTACATCAAAGAGTTTTATCATGTTCGTGCATCAAAAAGGTAATGACAGAGCAGCACTTTTAAGAGCAAAGCCTGTAGCTTCATCTTTGTCTTTATATTTGAGTAGGGCTTTCAAAAGGAGGAAAAATAAGAAGCAAATGCAATATTTTCTGCAAAAGATGACTTGCCTTCAAAATAACTTTTTATTTCAACTGAAAATTAATTACATCTATTTAAAATAAAGGATTCCAATTAGGAACAGCAAAAGCCATTCAGCTTTCCAGGATTAATTTAAACTTTGAAGAATAGTAAATGTTTCTTTCTTGAAACATGAGACAATATTTCATCGTTCTGTTTAGAGAAAAAAAATTAAAAATGTAATTTTCTCCTAATCCAATCCATAGGCTAAAGAGGGCATGTGAGTGTAATGTTACGTTACCCTCCAGTATCTACTAAAGCAACATCATCTTTCTATGACAACTCACTGCTTTGTAAAGACTTTTCTCTTGGAGTCTTGTGCTTGGGAGGGTTAAGGTCACAAAGCTCCAAAGCCTCCTCTTCCCCCAGAGAGACATACCTGGCATAAAACTGAGACAAACATCTCAGAGTAACCTTTTTCTCCTCACTTCCCTTTTGCATCCATCACTGCATTTTAAAGTCATGTCAGTATTAGTCCCGAATTTTAGCCAGGGGTTAGTTTGTTGATTCAGGCAGTTTCTATCAGTTTTTCTGTCTACTGATGTTCGTAATGAAGCATTATACAACTGGTCTCAGTTGTTGCATGCATGCTCAGTGGGCAAGGGTCCTGTTTGGCCTCCATCTCTAATCCCTCATGTCGCTTGAGGTCTCATGACCTTGACAGAAATGTCAGAATAAATTCTGACAAGTTCCATAAAGTCAGAAAGAAAGGCAGTCCTGGGAAGTTTGTAGTGATGCTTAAAATGCTTTTCCTGTCCTGTCAGTATTCATAAACTCTGTTTTCAATAAAAAATTTGGAATTATGTGTTGGATTAAGTTAAATTTCTTGCTCTAGTTGACATAATCTTCTGAAGTGTTTTAACCAGAGATAAACTCAGAGGCTTCCTGAAATACTCACTTTGTCTCTTTCTTTTCCTTGTTTTTTAAATAAAGATTAAATAGATTACAATTCTTGAGTCTGGAAAAGGAGCCTTTGGTGTGATGCTGGTGGAGGAGTTCTTATATTTTCATGTGTATGGCTGTTGATATAATGGTGTCAGTTTATATAATATTTTTCTTTTTCTTCTGTGTGAGGAGATGAAATAATGCTGCTGTTACCCTTAGATTTACTCTAATCTCTTTTCACAAAAGATTAATAGCAATTAATAAAATATAATTTTACTACACAGACAAAAACATTTTACAAATCTATTTCGTATCTGAGTTTAAACTCTCCAGAAAACTGACACCACCATATTATGATTAATGCCACAATTCTCCTCATTTTCCATGCGGCTAGGCACAGAACTTGTCAGTAATTATCACAGCCATATAGCATGGGGTTAAGTGGAGTCACTTCACAATTTTCAGCTTGCTTCACACTTTCTGCTTTCAATCACATCCATCTGATGCCTTTGGAAAATCCAGATTCAAAGGGCTTCTAGTACTGAATATCCTGTAACTACTAAGAAGCTGCAAATGAACCGTGCAGCATGCTATTCACCTTCTGTGCCTAACTCTTACTCATGGACAGGTAAATACCCTTGATGGTTTTCTTTTTTCCTGTTGTCTTCACGTCCAGTTTGGTTGTCAAGGCTGCTGTTTGTGGTGGGTTTGCAGGCTACAGAACAGAGCTGTGTACAGTCATCCTGGCAGGCTACAAGCGTTCCTTATTTCTCCAGCTCTCTGGAGCGAGACTCCCAGTGGAGACAGCTCAGCCGATATGTGATGCTGGTGTTTGATAAAGCAGGCCTGCACTTCTGAGTCTTTCCTGATGCACCCCCAAGTCCCAGAGCAGTGATGATTCACAGATTCACAGAACTGTAGGGAATGGAAGGGACCTCCAGGGATCATCAAGTCCAACCCCCCTGTCAAAGCAGGTTCCCTAGGATAGATCACACAGATAGGCATCCAGACAAGTCTTGAATATCTCCAGAGAACGAGACTCCACATGCTCCACCTCGTCCCTTCCCTGGGCAGCCTGTCCCAGTGCTCCATGACCCTTATTGTGAAAAAGTTCTTCCGCATGTTGGTGCGGAACTTCCTGTGCTCCAATTTGA
>VZTU01011430.1:302429-366606 GCA_013400835.1 Zapornia atra
CGTAAGGGTCACAGTGTCTTCTCTATGTCTCCACCTGCTCCATCCAGGGTGGAGCCCCTCCACGGGCTGCAGGTGGGGTCTCGGCCTTTACCATGGGGTTTCTCCACGGGCTGCAGGGGCATCTTTCTCTCCGGCACCTGGGGTGCCTACTCCCCCTCCCGGCCTTGGTGTCTGTACAGCTTGTTACATCTTCTCACTCCCTTCTCCGGTGGCAAAATGCAGCTGCTTCTGGGTTGTTTTCTCCTATATGTGATTCTCAGAGGCGCTGTGACTATCTCTCACTGGCTTGGCCCTGGTCAACAATGATTCTGGCCTTGGATTGTTTACATTTTGGAGCTCCAGAGAATTCCTGCAGCTCCTCACAGCAGCCATTTTCTGCACCCCCTGTTCTTTTCCAGCACCCAACCTCGCAAAACCACGACAACCACCTAGAAGTGACTGCTGCCCAACATCGAGAAGTGGAAAGAAGAGAGGGTTTCAGATAAACAAGCCTCCTCAGAAATCTTGAACATCCTGGCTGGGTGGTGAGGGACACAGACAGATCTGTCATTCAGAGGTAATGTCTGAGAAACTCTGACATAACATTTTCCAAGGAGGCTGCCAGAAACCCGTGAAGGATTTTTCAAGCCAATGCATAGATATAAATCTCAGAGACATTTGTTTTGTACTTTAAATGACTACGGGGAGTCTGTCTCTTTCTGAGAGGAAAAACTGGAGCTGGCCTCTTATTTGTGCTTTTTGGGTTTTTCTTTTGGTTTCTTTTCTATTCTTCTCACATCAGGGAGATGTACTTATGCTTACTAGCGGTCCTGTAGTAAAATCTCCGTGCAAGAGGGTGATGAGAAAGGTGAAGTTGGACATGGACAGACCTGACTCTACCCAAATATCTCCCCTATTTCATTGGTCACACAGCAATATGAGCCACCTTACCTGCCAACAAACCTTCCAATCACCGTTAGGGATTGTGTGATGTGACTATTCCATATCAAACTACATCACTCTTCCAGTCTTAATAATTTTGCTCATTTCTAAAGCAGCTTTTAAACCATTGTGTTGACCTTTGCCTACAGGTTGCAGATGTCGGAAGACCTGAATAGAGCGAAATGGCTGTAGGATGGAGAAGACAAGCTCCAGGACTGATTCCTCACAATTCTAGGTGATGAGAGAAGTGCTGAACAGCTGAGACTCACCATGGTTCCAGTTGCTGTTTAAGCAATAATGTTCAGCTGAAAAAATGGTGGAGAGATATTGAGTAACTTGAGGTGCTCGACCATCGGCAATCCTATGCAGGGGAGGGTTAAGGGTATAATTTATCCTATGGATTCACAGCTGTCTTCAGAAGACAACCTCTTGGAACATCCTTCCCCAAATGCCATCCCCTGTTAGTAAGTAGTCCAGAACCATTCACTACAGCTTGGACACTGATCTGCAGCTTGGTGGGGCAGTTAAAAAGATTTGAAGGGGCCAGGGCATCCCCAGCACTAGGAACTATTCTTAAGCAGGAGCAGAAGCAGGGATACTATGGGACCTGTCTGGGGTATCAAACCGTTTGAGAGAAATCAATTTCTCTCAAAATTGATTTTTGAGAGTGAAAATTGATTTTGAAGTGAAATTAAGTTTTCAGCAAAACAGTATTTTTTTAAGTACTGCCCATGTTTGTCAGGCAGCTTTATCTTTTTATTCCTCAAGAGAAAAATTTAAACATTTCTTTTTTCAGCAAAAAATATGCCTAGAATCTATCATTATGGGGTTGGGGGTACTGAGAAATTAATTTTCCACTAGGGAAAAGAAAGTTTCATAATGTTTTTTGCTGTCTACTTGTATTCTATTTAGACAAGAAAGAAGTTTGTGGTTTTTTGCTTCTCAAGTTGTGTATAAGCAAAATTAAAATCAAAGCAAAACAGGAGAAAGAGAGCTTACCTTCCTTACAAGTACAGCAGAATTCTGCAGGAAAAAGCTCATTCTTAGATCCTGTGAAAGGCAGTGCTATTGCCAGCCAGTGTGTTACCACTAAAGGTCTGGATCACTTTTCTCCATAACACTCTTCACATTTTCCCCTAAGCTTTAGACAGTGCTGTGGCTTTTCACAAGAAGTTACTTAGTTGCTGGATAGAACGACTGCAGTTTTCTGTAATAAACTTTTCCATATATAGAACCCACAAGATTCTGGTCTGCTTTCTCTCACTGTCTAAATATACATTATTTTTAAATTTGTGATATTTTTTTTTACTGTCAGGAGACCCAGGAGGCTTGAAGTCCTTTACCCACAAAGTGGATTTCCATGGGCAGCAAGGTGCAGAGGTGCTGCTGGCCAGGCCCTTGCCTGCATGTTACTGAGGCTTAGAGCACTCCCGGAGTGCTGCAGCAGTTTTGATTTTAAACAACAGAGCTATGGAGAAATAAGCCAACGTCAGGTCTTCCATACTTTACAAGCATGTCACCTGCTTTTTCCATACTTACTGCATTTTTTTCTTACCTTTTCCTCCCCACCTCATCACTGCCTCCTGATGTATCCTTTGATAGCTCTGCTTTCCCACCCACACGCCTTCATAAACTTCTCTCCCCCTCCCTCCCTGCTCCAGGCAGCAACAAGCCTGATTACACAGCCAAGGGACAAACACAGCAAGGGCTCCCATTTTTCCACAAAGGAAATGGACAGAAATATAACATCTAACAACAACAGGGAAGAAATGTAGCTCCTACATAGTCAGTATACAAAATCTGTATACAAACCTGATTCAGGGAAAAGGACAGACCAGATGAATCTTTCCAGTCTTAAATGCAATCTTAGGATCCTCCTCTAGCAGTCCCCAGCTAAGTGATGCCCAGCTGCCCTGCCCCAAAATCCTCTTGTCTGTAGTAGCAGCCCTGCACGATGCATCTTTGATGTCAACCTAGAATTGCCCTTAGGGGAAAAAAAAGCCATCAGGAGCAGGCCTTTCTAACTGAAGACATTTATCTTCTCTGGCTTCCTACCTGAGGGCTGCAAAGGAGTGTGACACCCTTTGCTATGCTTTCTACATTTTGTAGTTAACACATCTGAGAAAACAGAAATGCAATGGTGAAAGCAGGAGCCCACAAACCCCACACCGCCTCTAATACAGCATTCTGGAAAGGATTAAAAAAAAAAAATCCAGCATATTAATGAAAAATGTCACAAATGTGGCACAAGCAAAATACAGTGACAAACAGCCCTTTGATGGGAAGAAAGGTCCTGCAGGCACTGCCCAGCATGAACACCAAGTGAGACCCTGGGAATTAATTTCCCCTTTCTGGCATAGCAAGGACGGATTGTGTGCTTTGCCCATGCTTTCCTTTCTGTGCAGCTCATACTGGCATCAGCCCTGGGAGAAATCCTGTTCTGGTCCCTCCATGGGAACACTTTCCTTGGAGGCTGTAACATAAATTTACTCCAGCCTTCCCTGTCATCAGAATTCTGTTCCACAACCTGTGCTGGATAGTTTTCACTGGTTGATATTGTCCCTTCCCACTTTCTTTCCCTGCCCAGCCAGCTGTTGCTTTAGGCAACACCAGGGAGGGTATAAGAAAGAAAAGAGTAGGAAATCTCTGTGGTGCCTTTAGGAGCTGGCATCGTAGGCAATGGCTGCGGCTGGTGGTTGCTTCTCTCTTCTTTGCCAGGTCAGCAGCAGGCAGAGCCAGGTCCTGCAGAGGTGCAGGGGTGATCTCAGGAACCAAAGTGACTCCCCATCGAGCTGGGTGTGCACATGATGAGAATAAAGCAGCTGCTTTCTCAGGAAGAAATAAGGCATATGGCATCCAACTTCACCCCATTTTTGAGAAACTGAGCTGTAAAATTTTTTTAATGAAAAGTAGGTGCCCATAATATTTTCCATCTTTCTGGCCTTTTTTTTCCAGGCAGTTGCTCATCAAAGAGTCTCCTCTGTGTCTGTTGTTGTCTTCCTTTGTTTCTGTTAATGGAAAGCTGCTCTGAACTCTCAGCCAAGCTGGGGATATTAAGTACACCCAAATGATCATCTTTTTCACAGGTGCAGGTGGGAGCTCAGTGCTCCAGCACACGGTGTCTGCTAATAGCTTTTTGCTACATGCACTGTAATCACAGAAAAAAGGCAGGATAATAATCTTCAGTGCTGTTTGTAGGATCAGTCCCATAGCCAGGAAAAATAAATGTATTTGTACTCCTCATAATACGGACTTGATTATTCTGTTAAGACACGGCCGCCAACCTTGTACTGCGCCATTACACTTGGACCCTGGGCTACCATCAGGAATATAAGCAGAAAAGGGAAACTTCACGTCCCTAAAAGTTATCTGTAAGGCTGGTTGCAGGATGAGTTTTAGATCACTGACGCTTTCTGATGCTGCTTGAACATTATATACGGACATCCCTGCATTGACTGAATGCAAGACCAAGGAATGATGGTTAAAAAAGTTGTTTATCCTTGACATAACACCTGACTGGAAATATAGTGTAATTCTATAAAGAGATGTTTTGTAGCTTTTTAATATACTTAAATGTAATTGAATCTCAAGAAACCACCTTTTGCTATATATATACGTGACCTATGATTCTGTCCAGTGAATGACATGATTTAAAGTTGTATCACAATTTAAATTGAAAAACATTTAACCATAAAATCACAGTGCTAAGGGCTGTAGGGATTCTTTGCATCTCTCACAAATTTTGTACTTTCTTTTCCATTAAGGCATGCTTCTCCCTGTCCTGTTCATTTAAACCATATTCAACTGTGCACATCTTCATTACAATTAAATCCCTATTTTCTCATGTTCTTCAAGTCTTCACTTCCCCTTCATAGGATAACCAATGCAGCACCCACTTTTGCACAACCTGTGCATGTAGGGAGTTGTGCTGGAACTGTGCTACCCCATCCAGAAACTGCTGATGGACATAAACCATCAGCACTATTGCCCTAAGTCTCCAGAATGGGACCGATGCAATTCCTTATTTACTTCACTATATTTTGCACTCCAAACACACAATCACACCATTCTGATAATTGTACCAGATTTTCCACAAGCTTCTGTTTCAGCTCAGGCACCGCCCTAAAAGTGTAAGAAAATTATACAGACATTCAAATAATCTAAAGATTTTTCTTCTCTAGTAATGACAACATGAAAACAGCTGATTCATAGCAGATAGACCTTTCCAGAACATATATTTCATACATATCCTTAGTAAAAGGAATGTGACAATGAAAAAGATAGCAGCAACACAATACTCTTGGCCATAATGACTGAGAAAATGAGGGTGATGGTGTTTCTGATCTGTTCCCTTTTTCCCAAATAGTAATCTGCCTGCCTGCTTTCATTCTCTTGGAATTCTTCTTCAAACGTCTAAATTACAGAAAAAAACCTGTCATATTCTTTCCCATTTCTAATAATTTAGTGGCAACATCATCAGCACCTGGTGTTTTGTTGTTCCTGAGCTCCTGATTGCCTCTCAAATCACTTCAAAATTTAATTCTTATACAAATAACTCATGTGTCTGGGAGACAGCTTTCTATTCACGATTAAGCATCTCCCTGTAGTGGACACATAAAAGTACTTCTCCTTACTCTTCTGCAATTGGGTTTTTATAATGAAAAGGTTTCCTTATTTGCTCTTTATCAGACACAGACATGGTTAATATTCTCTCTTCCATGCATTGATACCCATATAAAATGTGTTTATTTTACTAATCTTACTGTCATCTGTCACCTTTTTCCCCGAGCCATGAAAGAATTGCCTTTCTCCTTACACTGCTGGTCTCACGATTTTCCCTCTGACTTTACTGTTTCTCATCCGGAGTTCAGTCCCGATTCTTCAGGGTACAGCCTTGCTATGTGTCAGTCTCAGTTGCTTTCCCACAATCTTTATCAAATCACTCTTTTCCCATTATTTTCAGATTTATTCCTACAATCTGTTCTAAGGCTTTCCTTGCCATCTCACTGCAGGGGTCCCACCTGGTATCGGTTTTCTCATAAACATCACAAAATCCTTTGAAGGCTCCAAGCACTTTCAGCCACTGACCAATATTCCTGTCCATATTTTGGATTCCCTGAAGGTTCTGTATTGTGTCTGTGTCTCATCCACTTTATTTCATTTGGCTCAGTTGTAGCAAATCATTTTCCTAGAGCACAGAGAGCTCACTTGCAGCCAGCTCCTCTTCTCTTTCCACTGTCTTGGGTGTCACTTCTACATCTTGAATAAACTAGTCCACTGAACCATTGATGTCAAACTACTTTGAAGGTACTTGCATACGCTTTTGAGCACTCTCATGAGCAAACAACATGACTTTCATAACCACCCATTTGAACTGGGCAAGTGGCACTTGAAGTGCTATTAACTCTGTCTTGAATGCTCTCATCTGGATCCCACGCATCTTCCTTTCCTTCCTTAGGGTATGTATCATCCAGGAAAGTAAGTACTGGCAACTGAAATCATCTTTCCTTTAGTTCTTCAGATAAACTATCCTCTATTTTGTGTGCAGTGAGCTTCATCAGAATGAGAAAAGTCTTTTTCTGGTAAAGAAATCACAGACAAGAGCGCAGAGGACTGCAAACCCAGTTGCTGTTGACAGCACAGTATTTATCACCAGTGAGCCAGGTCCTGTTTTCACGCTACACAATTACTCCTCCATTCTAAAATAATGCTGAACTCCAAATTTCAAGAGATTTTTTTCCTAGTCCTCTAGGCTATTTTGTGACTGTGATAATCAAACTGCTAAAAGGATCCTCCTTTATGTAAAGCTAAAATGGTAGGTGTTCCCATTCCCTGGTATTATTTCCACAATTTAGGTTATTCCGTGCAAAAGATAATGTGGGTATCTAAAGCTCTCTTTTTTTCCCCCCAATCCCAATTTTCACTGGTAAAAGGACCAACAATGTGAACAACAGCCAGTTCGCAGGAATGATTTCCTTAGACTAATCACTACACTTCCACATGTCTGACCCGGCTAACTTTGCTCATACCTGCCACAATATAAAGATTAGGAAATAGGTATTGGAAATCACAAGCCTGAGGGCTATTTCAGACATAGTCTAGCATATGCTTTTGCACAATATTTTGTGCTAACTATCACAAACTACTTACTAACTGAAGAACTAATTCACTCTGTAATGTAATAAATGTTAAAAATATGAATATACACAAGTCAGCAAAATGCAAATAGGAAAAAATAATCTGAAAGAGGAAGGGCAAGCAAAATTAATCAAATAATAAAACCTCACATTTATTAAGTCTGTGAAAAGAAAACTTAATTGAAACTTCAGCACTTGAGACTGTATTTACAGTCAGTATAAAGAGAATGAGGTACCTCCATGACTAATTCTCATTGACCAAAAGAGCTATGCCAACCTCAGCAGCTGAACCTAGAACTTGGATGTCTTGCAGATAATGAAAGTTTCCATTTTGAATTTATTTTAAAATATGTTTAACCTTAACAGAGTGATAATCTAAGCAAGTATCCTGCACACTTGCACAGAGCAGGGCTTCAGCGGAAACCTCTCTGGGAAGTGGGCCATGTCAGAGGGGGATGTGTGATCTCTCTACCTATGGGAGTGTGGTCTTTCAGCACTGTCAAGAGGTCCTGCTGATTCCTCCGCAGCTCCTATCAGCCCTGCAGAAAAACAGGCTTGTTACCTCACCTGCTCATTTTGTATCCTGACAGTGGGATGCTATGTGAAAAGAGGCTGCATGGTGTCTAAATGTGCAAGGTGCAACCCATTTAGCTCTCTAAATGTGTAAGGTATGACAGTAATTAGTAAGAAAAAAAAAGGGGGGGTTACATTTGAAATCTGTTCAGCAAAGAAGGATGAAAAGCCAGATGAGAACAGCAAAGGATGAGGCACTCACTTGCAAAGGGACCAGCCTCCCACACTGCGAGCCACACAAGTTTTCCGAGGTTCTTTTGGGAATTAATGATGCAGTGTGGCTGCAGGATCTTTGAAATACCCGAACAGTCTTCATCTGAGCCTTCAGCCCAGCAAAGAGCAGCGAGGGAAGACTGAGAAGGTGTCGGAGAAGCTGCTGAAGGACACTGGAGGAACATGGCCCTCAGGCCTTCCTTCTGTGCTGACACCTGGTGGTGGCCGTGCAGCTACGCGGCCCTCGTGTCCATCACCAACCACATCGCGTGGAGAAAAAAGCCCAGCAAAATTTCAAAACAACACTTATATCCGCCCCCCCCCGCCCCACTTCCCCCATATCTCCATCCCCCCGGAAGACACCTCTTATTTTTCTAACTAGAATCCTCTCATGCGATTCAGGAGTGCTTGAAGAGGGATATACTCTCTCAAAACCAGGTCGTGGGCCAGTTGAGCTCATTTCTTTGCAAAAATGCCTTTTCTCACTGATTAGAGCTGGGAATGACACGCTATGAATGCTGTTTGGTTGGGGAATTGCTGGTGTGGTTTAACTATAGAATTATCTTATTCCAGACTTCTTTGAGGATGATGCTTCAAGCTGAGGACTGAAAGATGGAAAATTTTAAAATAATCTTTTTTTTCCCTCTCCTAGCGAAATAATCTACAAATGTGAACCACATTTTCAGATTTTATGCAAATGTAGCTATTTTAAGGGACTGTACCAAAAAAGTTGAGTGCTGGAGACCCCCCCCCTCCCAGAGCAGAGGATCTCGTTCACTCCCCTGCATATTCATCTAATTATCCACCACTTTGGAGAAGCCACCAGAAAACAAACACAGAAGCATCCCTGTGATTTTTTTATTAGTCTTTTTAAGTAAGGCATATTTTGCTGTGAATCACTTCTATCCATGTGGTAAAGTAAATCTTTCCTTAAGGCAACATTAATTACACATTAAAAAGGTCCTCAAAACAGATTTTTAAAAAAATTTTCTCAAGAAACGCTGCTTCCTGAAAGCATTGTCTGCAAGATGCAGAAAATACTCACTTTCCTCTAAGTCCCATTAGGTTCCTAACTCATGTAAGGCCATACTCGTGAAAATTGGAAAAATATTCTTCCTAGTGAAAACTGATTAACGCTTTGCCAAAGGCTCTTTGTGTCTCTTCTATAAATGCACAGAAAGCTTTATTGTTACTGGTGGGATACAGAACTTAATTTTCCAGCCTGTATGATTATAAGATCAGAAGGGAAATAAGGCCAATATTTTCATGGATATCTGTAATTGAGCTTCTAATTTTGTGTTTACTTTCCCAGACATGAAATTTTAGGATGTTAATGTTGGAAATACATTAAACAAAGCATGGTTTATCCCTTTATAATGGATCAAAGTACCTCAGTATTAGAAAATTTTAATTGTTTGGGTTTTCTGTTAATTTTCTGATGAATGTTTGTTCCTTTCAGGCTACAGGCAGTAGAAGTGATTTATTCTTATAGAAGCTTGGATAAAATCCAGAATGGCAGGTTTCCAGCTCACTGTAACACTCAGAGTCCAGCTGATTTTAATAAACACTGGTATCTTACAGTTTATTTTCCTTAAAGCCTCATCTGCAGTTCCTTCAATGATTGAATTATCTCAATGAACAAGGAATTTTTTTATTTGGTGCATAAAAATTAAACAATCCATAGTTGCATTTGGGTTCTTTCCCCCTCTATTAACAATGCCTCCGAGTACATGCAGATTCTAACAATGCCTTCCCTGACAACTTAAGCCCGAATGTAACCCTACAGAGGAAAGTTCAGGCTAAAACACTGCATATCAACACAGCTACTCAGAAGTGGTGGGTCCCGTTGTGTTTAGGTGATGTTAAATCCAAGCATAGCCCAGGCTATCTGCTAGCCAGTGTAAACTCTCTGTTTTGTTCCTTACCTCCTTTCCCCTCCAAATTTTCTCTCTCTTTTCCACTTACACTGTGACTTCTTCCCTGCAAGGAATCTCGTTTATCCCCTCTCTGCTTATTGCCTGGGCAAAGGATTCCCAGTCCCAGGACAGGTCTCTAGGTGCTGCTATAACACTAATAATAATGAATACTGCTATGACTATTTTTCCAGATATTAAATCAGTACCAGGACTCTCCCTGGTGTCTGTGGCTCTTCTGAAACAGATGGACAGGAATGTCATTATTTCAGTTGATTGTGGTTCTGACACTGCAGGGCTGGTGTCTAACCCATGCTGTATCTCACCAGCATGACCAACTCCCCTCACCTGTACTAGGGCAGGAGGGTCTGCCTGCCCCAGAACTTCCAGCCCATGTTTCCAGTCATTAATGCTTTGATCAAACAGAAGCGTGGCTTGTATATGTCCTTTTTAGATTAGTATATCAGGAATTTTGACCCAAATATGTAGCCTCTCCTCACACCTATTCCCATTTCTCAGAAACTGGCAGGTTCCCTTGAACTTACTATCTGAGGGAATGAAAAGGTTATTTCCATCATCTTGCCATGACTTTATCTCCTTGGCAGTGTCAGCAAGAGCACTGAGTGGTGACCTTGTAAGACCAGTGTGTAATACACAAACCAGCCATTAAATCCTAATGAGATGAGCTGGGCCAAGTGTCTCCAGTGATGATTCTGCCTTTACTTATAATATGCACACTTAGCATCTCCTAGCTCTTCTGCACTCTCAACATTGTAATTGGAAAATTGTTAATTCAGCTCAGCTCTGCTGCAAGGTATTTCTTCCCAAGACTTCATGATTTCAGCAGCTACAATTTTTATATGGCATCCCTACCATCTATTTATTTTTTAACGCTATTATTGGACTGGAGAAAAACAAGATATCCAAAAAAATGAGAGAGGGGAGATTATGTGACCCTAACTAGACAGGGAAAATCAGGTATTTTGTTGCCAATTATGCATTTCCTTCTCTACTTTTTACTGGAGTTGAAACATCTCACCTGCCTTTGTAGAAGTACATTGAAAACAATGGGGAAAAACAGAATGTACAGCTATGTATGATTAGTAATATAGTAGTTGTTGTTGTTATTATTATTACTAGTATTAATTACAGTAAAAACCCAACATGTTATTTTCTTATCTCACCATGTGCTGATGATTCCCCCTGTTAGTGTTACTAAGATACTGTTAAAACCTTCTGAGTCCTCTCTGCTTTGATGACTGACCATCTAGCCCATCCAAATGTCAATCTACAAGAAGCTGGCATTTTATACTGTTACTCTAAGAAGACCTTTGGAAAAAAACAACCACAAGACCTCAAAGTGATTGTGGCTGACACATACACATACTAGGAGCCAGTCTGAATTCCAGGCATGTAACATGGAGGTTCTAATTCATGTCATTAAAACTAAAGTAGATTATGGGGGTTGTCAGTTCAAAGAGAAAATATAACCACTATCATGCAAGAAGTGGTTAGTGGAAATCAATGAGAACTAGAGGTGCTTTCTACTTGCTGTTTAGGGCAAACTGCTTCTGAGAGACTGTCGGGGAGGCGGTGGAGGTGTTCAGATGCTCACGAGAGTGATCTATTTATAGAAATAACTCTGAGGTTAAAAGTCACCATAAGAACTTTTATTACTGTGGATAGAGCACAAAACATAAAGAAGCCAGCATGCCATTTTGGATTTGCATGGCAAGGTTTTGGTAGTGGAAGTGTTAGGGATGTTGGAGGGATGGTGTCTGCATGGATGGCTTATGCAAAAAAGTTGCTAGAAGCTTCCCCCAGGTCTGACAGAGCCAGTACCATATGGGTCCAAAGATAGATCTGCTGCTGGCCAAGGCCAAGCCAATCAGAGACATTGGTAGCGTCTCTGGGAAAAAAACCCACTTTTTTTTCTCTGGTAACTTTTTGCCACCAGAGAAAAGAGTGAAAAGATGAGAGAAACTTTGGAGACACCAATGTCAGTGAAGAAGGATAGGGAAGAGGCACTGCAGGTGCTGGAGCAAAGATTTCTCTGCAACCCGTGGAGAAGACCATGGTGGAGAAGGTTGTCTCCCTGCAGCCCATAGAGACTGATGGGCAGTAGAGATACCAGCTGCATGCCATGGAGGGTCCTACACTGGAGCAGTTGATGGCACCTGAAGGAGGCTGTGGACTTTTAGGAAGCCAATGCTGGAGCAGGCTCCTGGCAGGACCTGTGGCCCTGTGGAGAGAGGAGCCCATGCTGTAGCAGGTTTGCTGGGGTAACTCGTGACCCCCTGGGGAACCCATGCTGGAGCAGTCTGATCCTGGTGGTCTGCACTCTGTGGAAGAGACCCATGCTGGAGCAGTTCGTGAAGAACTGCAGCCCATGGGAGTGACTCACATTGAAGAAGTTTGTGGAGGACTGTCTTCTATGAGAGGGACCCCACACTGCAGCAGAGAAAGAGTGTGAGTAGTCCTCACCCTGAAGAGGAAGGAATGGTAGAGACAATGTGTGATGAGCTGACCTCAACCCGGATTCCCCATTCCCCTGTGCCTCTCAGGGGAGGGAGATAGATTGGGAATAAAATTGAGCCTGGGAAGAAGGGAGGGGTGGGAGGAGGTGTTTTAAGGTCTGGTTTTATTTCTCCTTATCCTACTCTATTTTGATTGGGTAATATATTAGACAATTTTTTTTCCTGGTTGAGTGTCTTTTGCCTGTGGCGGTAATTGGTGAATGATCTCTCCCTGTCCTTATCTCAACTCACAAGCTTTCCATTATATTTTCTCTCCCCTGTTCAGCTCAGGGGGCTGGTACAGTGCCTTTGGGGGCACTTGGCCTTCAGCCAGGGTCAACCCACCACACAAATTAAAGAAGCCCAGGAGACAGGTGACAGGTATGGAAGTAAGCATTTTTCTCTTAAACTGCTTTCTCCCAGTATGAAAAATTGGTGCTACAACAGTCAGAAAATTATTATTACAATCTACTTTTCAGGACGATTTCAGGGACATTAAAAACCCAAGTGGAAAACTGAGAAGATTTGAGGGAAATTTTGAGTCTAGATTGCAACTTTGGTATATTATTCCAATACTTAGGAATTAGAAAATTGACCAATTTAGTATTCAGTATCACATCTTGTTGCTGCAGAGGATTAACTGCTTTCTGGGGCAAAGCACAAGAATCTCGATGTCAGTAATTACCAATTCATCTGTCCACAGATTTTTTCCCACCCTCTCCTTCATTCACTTGCTCAGAAATACAGCATGAAATTTACACCATTTCCAAAGTTTTAAAAGTTTCCAGAGTTTGTGAATCTTACATATTCTGCCTTGCTGGAATGGTCCCTTGCACTGGTCTTGAGCAAAGCAAGAGACATCTATTCCTTTGGCCTCTCTAAGCTGCTGCTACTGGACATGGAGGTATGTGTGATGTGATATCTATAGCTGTCTGTGCAGCCCAAGCTCTGGCTGCCTTGAAGCCTCAGTTTCCCTTTGGTGATGTTCTCTGCCTGACATCAGCCATGCATTATTACCAGAAGCACTGATGGGGTACAGACTGGCAACCTGGTGCCCAGGTGAAAGACAGCATGGGCCCATGCTGCCTTTCCCAACACAGCTTTGGATTCAGAAAAAAACCTGCCCACTCTGATCCACAGAGAGCAGCTCTGGTTTAGAGCTGGCAGTGCCTGCATGCTCAATGTGAATTTGGCTCACCTGGTGGCCAACCAGCATTTATAACTCCTGACTCAGAAGCTGCTTTGTTTCTCTGACCACTTTCATGGAAACATCATCTTTTCTTCTTAGAGTTTCACCAGTTCTTGCTACTTCCTTGGCTTTCAATGAGGTCATAATCCCGCAAATGTGAAATCCTAATTAGTGTCGAGGAAGCCTTCAAGGAAACCAGCAAAGTGCTTTGGAAAGAGGGCAGGAGACAAATGCAAGTGACATTAGTGTGACAAACAGTGGTTTTGGTTTTAATAACAATTGATTCATTTTTTATTCCCTGTGACCAAAGATGACTCACTGCTATTTCCCATTTTTCATTAATAGAAGAAAATATAATCATAATATTTATACTCTCCATGAGTAGTTCTGATTATAAGCAGCTACAAGAAGAAAAGATAATAAATCAGATCTGTGAGTCTGAAAAGCATGTTCATCTAGGCTCCACCTTCCCTCCCACCTGTCACTCCAGGTACACATCAAGTGCTGGTACTTACTCAGCTCACCAACACTGGAGAAGCTGCCCTAAAGCTAATAGAAGTCCATCTCTTCACAGACCCCAAAGGCTTCAGTCAGACCCAAAATTGGCTGTTAATTACAGTTAACAGACAAGCTCAAAATAGCTGTGCACTGAAAGCAACCAGTACAGCACCAAATATACATTGTCCTGTTTTCCGGTAATTCCTTTCAGTGTATTGCCTTCCAAATCCCAGAAATGTGCTCATGCACACATAGACACCTCCTTCTGAATCCTAAAAATAGCTTAGCATTCCTCCTTTTTGGTAAAGCTCCACCAGATGCCCCTGGTACCTTCTCTATCATACGTCGTTTCAGATGCAAATATACACCAATAGAAATGCCTTCAGAATCACTAAGAGGGACTCTCGCAGTAAGTTTTGGTTTCTTGCTTGGTGGCCAATGAGACCTGCCACACTCACAAAGGTGGCCCCGTGTTCACATCTACATTTCTGAAAGCTGCAGCAATCAGCCTTATGATTGCCCAATATTTTGGAAGAAAAGACTCTTAAGAGGTGTTGTCCTGAGGTCTGTGCCATGCTCAGAGCTGTGTATATTCATGCAACGGTGTCTTTTAGCTCTCTCTGTCTCTTAAATCCATTCACAAAACAAGCGTGCAGTGTAACTAGGAACTCAGCCTTGGCAGAAGCAAGCATCAGAATGACAAGTGAAGTCATCCATCTGGTGAGCCAGGATACTTCAGCCCCTTGGCTGTTCATGGAGTGGAGCTCGTTCATTTGGAGATGTTATTAATGTGTTGAGAAAGCACCAAGCAGAGCAAGAGCTGCTACCTTAGATCTGCTGAGGCCACAGTTACTTTGAATTAGTCGCAGATGGGGACCATGTACTTCTTAGAGGAGAAGAATGTACAAGAAATCTTGTCTGAAGGCAGACCTGTCCTATTTGGGCCATGTCAAGGAAGGTGCTGTCTTTTGCTTCCTGCTTGGGTTGTTTTACCAAATTAATGAAGGCTCTGGCATTCCAGCTTTCTCTCTACTCAGCAACATGTTTCCTGGTCATAACATTGGTTGTATCTATGTTTCCTGGTAGTTTCCAGCTAATTCTTTCACTCCTACTTATAAACCCCAGTGCCTGTCCTCCACAGGTGATTTTTGCAGGAATGAGGGGTGCTACGCCTGAGAGGCAGATGAGCAGCTGGAGCAGTAAAAGATTCTGCAGCCTGCTGCCAGCAGTGCTGAGAGCCTCTGCAGGGGCACTGAGTGGGAAGTGGGATTTTATCATGTCCCAGTGAGGAAAAGTTTTTTTCTGTGGTAGACAGCGAGGACAAAAGCACACATAACAACACTCAGAACAGCAACGCTGGTTCGTGATATCTTCTTTCACAGCAAAAACTACTTGTTTATTTGCTGTCACACTCAACTACTGCTACATGATGTACTTTTGATCTTTTATTGTTCACCTACTTCTGCACCTCATGGATTGGTCCCCATTGACTATAAAGGGATATAGCTAATAGAGGGTAGTAGCAACACTCAAAACTATTGATATTAATTTCTTATATACCAAAAAAGCCTTAATCTTAACAGGCCATGGGAAAAAAAACAGTGAAAGAAGGTAGATGACTGTTGAAGTTTAGGCCCCATCTATTCACCTAAGAGAACAGACAGTGCATAATATATATGGGAAAGAGGAGCTGGAAACTGAAAAGGGTGAAAGGAGCCCTAAACTACACTTGCCTTTTTTTTTTCCTTGTTTGAGAAAGCATTACAAAACCTGGATCTTTATCAAGATTTGCCTGGGGCCTGTGCTATAGAAAATATTGGTTTGATGATTTTCCTTTAAATGGTATCTTCAAAGGACCATGACTGACAGATAACAGTCGTGATGGGCTTGGCTGATTGCTGTACCTAGAGTAGGACTCCGTGGAGGCAAGCTCCAGCATCAGCATTTACCTGACAGTTGGGAAACCCTGGAGGGGCTCTCCCCCACCCCCCAACCCCTTTCCTGCTGTGGGATTTTACACAAGAGGAGGTGACTGAGGCCTTGTGGCTTTTCCTGTTGTGGCATGAACATCCTTTAGGAAAGGAAGTGGTCAGATTTTGTAGATGAACCTCATGGGGGTAGGACATCTAAGAGGCCCAGGCTTTTAACATATTGAGGTGGTGTGTTCAGGAGAGCTAAACATTTTTATTAAAGAGTGGAGACCTTCAACTTCCTATTTTTGATTCACTTGATATGGCAAATATGTGCCACTGTGCCCTTCATAAATCTGCTGGCACTGGAGTGTTGTCCTCTCTTTAAATTTCTATGCACAGTAGCAACAACCTTGTCTGTATATTTCAAAGAAATATATCTATTTTGAAAATATATGATCTCTGTGTATGTATATATAGACACATATACACAAATATATATGCACAAACATGTTCTTCATGAGTCTGTAAGTACGCAAAATTCACTTTGTTTCACTGGTGTTACCAGGAAGCCTGCAGTATCAATGTTTCTATTAACACCTAGTTACTGGTAATGGTTGAGAAAACGAGGGATTTTTTCCTGCCTTTTTAAATTTTAGAAATAACTCTGAGCACATTAACACAATGTAACAAAAGCTGAGAGGAAAAATGCAAAAAGTCCTTTCAAAAATACCACCCCACCAGACATTATTTGATGAATTAACATAGATATTTTCCTTATAAAAAGAATCTCCTGATCTATATTCTGGTTTAGTGTTTCAGTGGGTTTTTTTACAGCAAAGCAAGGCTAATATCACAAAACTGAGCATGAAATGTGCATCAAGGAGGCTTCCTTTGGCATGAAGAGAATGTTTTCATCAGATACATGAATCCAAAGCAGTGCTGCTTAGCCCTTCTTGTGGGCTACTGCTTCACATCTCTGTACATGCAGCTGAGAGAAAACTGGTAGCAGCTGAGAGAAAAAAGATGCTTCTCAGCTGCTACCAGTTTTTCTGACAACGGCAGCAAAAGGATGAGTCCAGTTGAGAGATGCCCCTGTATTCTGGAGGATAAACCTGGTGTCCCCAGAAGCTCAGGAGATTCTTAGTGTTAACAATGCATCTGAAACGTGCCCTCAGGGCTCACTCTGACAAGGGAATGCTGATGATGGAAAATTCTTTTTGAATCAGTCACAAACATCTCTCTTTCCCCAAATAATCTTTGTTTTGACATACCCCAGTTGTGGATGAGCCAGATAACCCTATGCCAAAAAATAAGGCTTTCTAATTCTCTTTAGAGCCATGTGGATCACTGAAACGGGTGAGATATCAAATATACAGATATCAAATCTTCTGTTGTCTAAATCTAAGTACAAGAAGAATGTTTGACCCTTTGCTTAGGCAATGTCTTGAGTAGCTGCAAACTGGCTGCTGAGCAGAAAGCAATGTATGGGCAGCAGCCCCTGGATGGCCACAGAGGGCTGGGGCACTCCTTGAGGTTGATGGTCCTAAGAACGGGACCTGAAGTAGTCCATGAAGAAAGCTCAGGCAGAAGAATTAAATTTGAAGTGCTAGTCTTCTCTGGGGCTTGAGACGTTCTCTCAGATTTCCTCAGAAAAAAAGTTTAGGTCCCTCTTGAGCAGAAGCAAGGACAGGATGTGGGTTCCCTCTCTATTGAGAAGCTCTCTCACAGCTCAGCCAGCATCTCCTGCACAAAGGGCTGAGTCCGGCTTTGGTGCATGGGTGGACTTTGCTTCACCAACTGAGCAGCAGGTTGGCTGACACCCACAGAGTCGCTGCCCCGCGGAAGCCAAATGCTGTAGAGGTGAATTAATCCCTCTCCAGCAGAGCGGGGTGTCAGACCAAAGCTGCTGCCTGTGGCAGCAAACGCTGTCACCCTGAGGATGGGCTCTCAGGGCAATGTGGGCACTTCCTGGGTGACATACTTTGTCTGCTGAGCATGGGATCACCCAGCTGCTCAGTGCAGACTCCTGCAGTCCGTTTGGAGGGGGATGAACATTATTTCTCTGCTCCAGGACCAGCCCTGCTGTGCCTAAGCTCCAGACACCCACATTTTCCTGCACACTTCAGTGTGTCTTGCCATTGTTTCCTCCCTCACGGATCTCTGTGAATATTTCTCTAACTGGTTTCCTTTTAGAGCCCTTGCTCTTGCTTGCTCCCTCCCACCTTATGAGGGTGTTGCTTGGGTGCTTTTTCAGTGCCTCCAGGAGAAGATTGTTTATGAAGTTAATTGCGTCAGCTGGATGACTTGACACAGCCAACAGATGTGGAGCGGGAGCAACAGAAGCACTCATGGGTTTTGAAACAAAACATGGTCTTCAGGCAGAGCTCAATCTATTCCTGCAGCAGAAAGTTCTTCTCTTCATGAAGAAAGTTATTAGCCTTCGACTCCTTCTTACAAGCAAACTAACGACCTCTGGTTTTACTATGCCCATCAGTAGCTCCTAGAGATTCATCTTCAACGTGAAGACTTATTGACTGCAGCTCATAAAAAAGCAATGGATTTGCTATACCTATCCAGACAGTGGATATCCAGACAGACTTGAAAGAGTGTCAGGTAGGTGCTTAAGCTTACCCTTTCCTGCTTGGATCTATGCTGGGTACTGCTATTTCTTCGAGAAACAGGAGGGCAGCTGAGGAAATAATACTGTGAATAAAACTTGTAAATAATCTATTCTGTTGTACAGATTCAATAACAGGCAACTCATATGAAAGCCTGGGAATTAGAGCTAATACCCCTACACCCCTCTGACTCCATTGGCTCCTGGCGTGCGTTGATGTAAGAGGGAAGAGAATCAGAACCCAATTATTCTCTATTTGAATGGTGTTTTATCTAATCACAAGTAGGACATATTGAAGGCACAGAAGAGCCTTGGGGATGTGCTGATCAGTCACCTGGTAAAATATAATGACTCACATAAAGCTTTACTTGGAATCTTCTCCCATCTAGTCCACTGCATGTGCTGAGCATTTACTGTAATGCATATGAGGTCTGACTTACCTCCCTCCCTTCACACTCTCTTTCACCTCCCTAAAGTGAGTAAGTCTGTTCAGCCAATGCTTTTTGCTGTGCCTTGTGAATCAAATTCAAAACATCTCCTGATGCATTTCCTGAACAGATACAGCTGAGCAGCCTGGCAAGTAAGTCAATTTGCACACTGAAACTGTTCTAAAGCTCAAATCTTGTTATACAAGGATGATCATCCTTGTACCCAGAGGATGGGAGGAAGAATTTCCTCTTTTACTTGAAATCTGAACATTACGACTAAGTTTAACTGCAAAGATCACCATGGAAGTTCAGCCATAATTTGTAGCCCTTGGACTACAAATGTTATTTTTTTTTAGGAATGCTGCACTTTGCTACCTTCCTGTTTAATGAGTGTATTCTTTTAACAAGTCAGGTGTCAAAAATAGTTCCCAAAGTCCATTACAATCAAAGGACAGCAAAGAAACTATAGCACTTAAAAATCTGGTTCATCGGGTGTTATAGTGAAACTCTATTTTTAAAAGGTTTAGTTACCTTTTGTTGTCATTTCCTGGTGTGTCCTTCCACCTTCTGCCAGGGACAACACAGCATCCAGGCATTCAGCTTCTCAGCCACTTTCATTATTTCTTTCCACATTAGCCCCTCATTCCTGCCTCTCTGTTGTGAGATATTACCTTATAATGCTGCTTTTTGTCTAAAGGCCTTTCTGGGAAGCAGAACAGTGATGGATATGGCTTAAAATATCTAATTTTTTTTTTTTTAAACTAGCTTGAGTGCCTAATTGTGTTGCCAGCATACATTCCTCCAGCAGTGGTACCAATGCAGATGAAGTGACAGCGCGATGTGGCAGCACCAATAAGGGAAGAAATGGGAGTACCCAAGGAAGAGCAGGGCCAAAAACTTCTTAGATTGAATTTACAACCAGGTGCAAAAGTTGATGAGGAAAATCTGGAGTTTGTGCATGTACTGATGAAGAGCAATTAGTTTTTGATTTCAGGAATGCAAGAACCAGGAGCTGCCTGTATAATGAATGAACTACTAAATTCCAGGGAATGTATCGCCCAGTCAAACATTTCTGATATGGAACAGAAATTATGAAAGACATTTTAGATTGGTTTTTAGCAAGTCTTTTTCAGGATGAGGGATTAAGGTGAACTTTTCTTCCCAAGAAGATTTCCACAGCTTCCAGAAAGGATTACTTTCTGTTTGTCCAAGAAAAATAATATTTTATATAGGTTTTCTTAGAATTACTTCCTTTAATGGTTGTAATTGTCTATGACATCGTACAGCATACTAATGAAAAGTATAACCTTTCATCCAGCTGTGTGGTGTTACTATGTCATTTCGTCTTTCTAGGAAATAAGGATCAATCACATGTGACATGAAGTTACCAAGTAACTCTTTCTCTGTTTAGTAGTTTCACAGAGCTTCTGAATAGTAAATCCTATCTAGATTTCTCACAGAAAATCTTCAAATTTCTCACAGAAATCTTGTTTTCACCTGTGAAGTGCAAAACATGGCAAAAATTAACATGAGGAGTGGTATCTTTGTTCAGTTACTTTCTTCATTGCTGAGGAAAAAAGTTTAAGTCCAGCAAAAAATTGACCTCTAAAATAAATTTCATCTGTTTGTGAAATAGGTTTAACTCTCAAATTCTGCATGAATTCCAAACTGAAAAGGATGCATTTTCTTTTAAAGCGCAAGGATGTTCCTTTTAGCTGCTTTTTCCTACAAAAATACAATGCTAACACATTGTTTAGAGCAATGATGCTGGAGATTGACAGCTGACTTTACAAAGGAGAATTATTTTTTTTATAAGCCTGTCTGTCATGATATTACTGGAACAAGGCAGTGGATATCAGCCAACCTTTATCACAATTGCACCTTGCTTTCATTAGTTCTATGTTCCCTTTATCCTGGGAATCATCTTCCTTTTAAAGAGGCAATTTCTTCATTATATCAGGTAGTAGTCTAGTATGCATGTGGCCTAGTTAAGAACAAGGTCTAATTAATGAAAAAAAGGAATCATGTGAGATCAACAATAAGAGAGCTATAGTAAATGCAAGTTAATACAGCTAGGAAGGAAAAGCTGAATTACATGGGGGAAGAAGTTGTTAGATCTTTCTTGTGGAGCCACTCCCACTGCTCAGTCATGTAAGACAATGTGGAAACAGAGATGGACATTTAAGTCAACTCATAAGTCACAAATGAATAAACTTCATGGTGCCTCAAGCAGATGGGTTGTGCTGTGGTAGACACCAGACTGCACATGGTGGGGTTACAGGGACCCCAACATTCAGCAAGACATGAATCTCTCAAACAGGCAAAAGGAAGAAAGCAGAGCCCAGTGGACCTCAGCCTAGGACCATGCCATGCCTCTTTCTTCAGCAATACACATAGTCCAGGGATGATAACTTGCAGCTTGAGATATGACATGCTAGAAAAAATCAGTGTCGGACAGTGTCTGGAAGTCATGGTAAGTCATGGATTGCTGAGTGACCTACAGATGGCTATGGGAGACTTTCACATCTCAGTCTTCCTGACCTCAACAGGCTTCAGAGAAGGTGGAAAATTTACAACACTGCTCATTTGGTTAATGGGAAATTGGCTTAGTGGCTTCCTGGCCTACTCCCTTCCTTCCTCTGCCTCTTTCAGCCTGCCTCAGGCTGGTAGTTAAAAGCCCTGTGAAAACACAGAGGCTGAGTCAGGCTATATCAGAAAAAATGAGGGAGGGAGAGAGGGAGAAGGGGCTAGCTGAAGGGTATGAAGACTATGTTGGCAGCTCCCTATGCTATGCAGAAGACTATGAGAGTGACATCACAGCCACAGGCATCTCCAATAGCCCAACCAAGACAACACAATGTGAACCAGGCAAAACAGGACTGCCAGTACTACCCACTTGTGAAGTAAAAGGACCCCACTAAAGAGTTTGTGTCCAAGGTGCAAGTTGTTGGATAGGTGATTAGTTGAACTTTGGTGTGAATTCTGCTTTTTAAAAAAGGGGAAAAAATCCTTTCTTATGTGTGTGATCTTGGGAGGAGAAAAACAGCACTTATTCTATGGTCCACTCCAAACAGCTTAGAAAATGAATAATCAATATAAAGAACAGCATGTTTTTAAAGTAATCTCTTACAAATAAATGTAGTTTTCAAGAGACATTTATCTGGCAAAGCACGCAACTTACTTCAATCATCAGCTAGACATGAGAAGATCAAAATAAATCCTGAATGTGGAATCTAGACTCTGCTGCATATCAAGCAAAGAAGCTTTTTTGACACCTGGTCTCAAGTCTGCTGTTTCTGTGGGCTGAATTTATACCTGATGTCAACTTTCTCCCATCACAGGTTGTCACATAAATGAGTGAAGGGCCTGTGCTGAAGACTGGGTGTCTCATCTCATTGTCTACTTTGTGTACAGTAACACGTCAGGCTTTTCATTTTTTGACATGTAGTAATAGTAGTTTCTTTCTGGGTTGACTTTTCCCTCCTCCAACATAACTGAGTTTGTCTCCCAGGAGCAAAACTTCAGCCATAACCTGCAGGAATGAGGCATCCTCAGTCAATTCTTTAGGCTTTACAGGGCCAGGATCTGTGCATAGTTGAGGGGAGGAAGTGGCAGACAACGTGTTACCAGCACATAGTTCATAAAATGAAGGAAATAGCATGTTTTCCCATCTCTCTCATGCTTCAAAAATAGGAATCCTTTGTCCTGCCAAATGTGTGTATAAATAACCGTGTTATCTGTGCTTTGCACAAATTGATGTAGGCAGCTAAAGATATAAGATTATTTACTTATTTTCCCCCAAGATTCAACGGATGTTATATAGTCAGAGGAAAATACACTTTCAGGTGTCAACTGATATCATTGCCAAGAATTTGGGTTTGTAAAACAGACTAGAGCAAAAGTACTCAGCAGAGGCTGTTGATGTGGTCTACCTAGACTTCAGCAAAGCCTTTGACACTGTCTCCCACGGTATTCTCCTGCAGAAACTGGCAGCCCGTGGCTTGGATGGGTACACCCTTGGCTGGGTAAGGAGCTGGCTGGAGGGCCGGGCTCAGAGAGTGGTAGTAAATGGAGTTAAATCCAGCTGGCGACTGGTCACAAGTGGTGTTCCCCAGGGGTCAGTGCTGGGGCCTGTCCTCTTCAATATCTTTATTGATGACCTGGATGAGGGCATTGAGTGCACCCTCAGTAAGTTTGCAGATGACACTAAATTGGCTGGGAGTGTGGATCTGCCTGGGGGTAGCGAGGCCCTACAGAGGGATCTGGACAGGCTGGAGAGCTGGGCTGTAGCCAATGGCATGAGGTTCAACAAGAGCAAATGCCGAGTCCTGCACTTTGGCCACAACAACCCCAGGCAGCACTATAGGCTTGGGGCGGAGTGGCTGGAGGACTGTGTGGAGGAAATGGACCTGGGGGTACTGATTGATGCACGGCTGAACATGAGCCGACAGTGTGCGCAGGTGGCCAAGAAGGCCAACGGCATCCTGGCTTGCATCAAAAATAGTGTTACTAGTAGGAACAGGGAGGTAATTGTCCCCCTGTACTCAGCACTTGTGAGGCCGCATCTCGAGTACTGTGTCCAGTTTTGGGCCCCTCATTACAGGAAAGACATTGAGGCCCTGGAACGCGTTCAGAGGAGGGCTACTAAGCTGGTGAGGGGTCTGGAACACAGGCCTTATGAGGAGCGGCTGCGGGAGCTGGGATTGTTCAGCCTGGAGAAGAGGAGGCTCAGGGGAGACCTTATAGCTCTCTATAACTTCCTGAAGGGAGGTTGTAGTGAACTGGGGGCCGGCCTCTTCTCCCGTGTAGACAGTGACAGAACTAGAGGGAATGGTGTCAAGCTGCGCCAGGGGAGATTCAGGCTGGACATTAGGAAGCACTACTTCTCGGAAAGGGTAGTCAGGCACTGGAATGCACTGCCCAGGGAGGTGGTGGAGTCACCGACCCTGGGGGTGTTCAAGGAAAGACTAGATGTTGTATTGAGGGACATGGTTTAGTGGGAGCTAGTAGTAATAGGTGAATGGTTGGACTGGATGATCTTTTAGGTCTTTTCCAACCTTGATAATTCTGTGATTCTGTGATTCAGCAACGTATATAAGATTTCCTCTCCCAGAGCTTCACAAGGAACAAGCTGGGCTGTCAGCACCCTGTGCATTTAAAGACAGCGAGGAAATAAGCAACCCCTTACTTGAAGAGTGTCGAGGAATAGAAAAAGGGACCAAAGGAGGAAGAGAGGCTAACTGACCTGAACACCATTTAATGGGAAAATTTCCTGGGTTTGTCATGGGGAGATGGGGTTTCACATGTGACCAAGAGGGCAGTTCTGCAGGGGGATGGTTTTTTCCCATACAGCTACTGCTTCTAAAACCATTGTGCCATCCCTTCCCTTCATCAGCACAAATGTCTTGCTTTTCTTAGCCTTTCTGAGAGTGGGACTCGTGTTATACATATGCCTCCATATAGTCAGTGTATTTGCTGTGTGTTCCCTTCATCACATGCACAGCTGCCAAAAATTAACATCTGTTGTTGCTTTCTTGGCACTTTTCCTGATGTTCATACAAAAGGCAATATGGCACAGCTCAGACAGCACAATGATACCTTGGACTGCTTGGGGCACAGCTCTGTGTCCTAGGGCTCAGAGGCTCTGAAATTGTCCCTGGTTGGCTTGACTGGGTTTGATTTGGACTTTAAAAAAATATATATACAAAAAGCAATCTGAGTGAAAATAGTCTTGTCCTCAGAGTTCACGGGTCTAAGATGAAGGAATGAACCTGAGCAGATGATGTGCTTCAAAAGGGCCAACAGAACAGCCTCCAGGCTGGGAGGAAAGATGGCCACAGAGAAGAATCCCAAGGGGAAAAAACCAGTTCAGGAGACATGGCAATTCCAATATGATGGAATATCAAGGACACAGCACCATTCTGTCCTCCTGTGGAATAAAAATAGCAAAATGCCACAGTGTCTAGCCAGACCAGATGAGGCATACCTGGAGAAGCAGATAATCAGAGAGAAATAAAAAGTGAAAGTAACTATAGATATGTATAGTTGATTGCTGCAAGCAGAGGGGTAAAATTAATTTCAAAGAGAAAGGAGCAAAAATTGCAACTAAAACCAATGTTGTCTAAATGCATAAGTTAAATAATATGCTATGTTTTCACCCATATATTGCTTATGAGAAAGGGAGGTAAAATGAGTATCAGGAATAGGATTAAACAGTTTAGGACCTATCTATTGTTGCTTTCACAAAAATCATAATAATGATTGCTGTGTGAGAGCTAGTGAATAGTGAAGAAGCAAGTCCACATCAGGAGAGGGAAAAGGTAGAATAAAGACCGTTTAGGTGAGTGGGATATATTCAGACTGAAAGCATAGGAAGAACACACCCTTGATTCCTTATGAAACTGGTCAAACTGCACGTGCTTGAATAGCTATTATTTTTAATGACAAAAAAAGCATTTATAAGAAATAGTGAAAACCCAGAGGACTGTAGAAGGGCAAATACTATAAAGAGAAAGAAATTCTTTTTAAAGTGGAAAACAACCCCATGATCTAAATAATTACAGCTTAAGCAGCTTAGTTTTGGTACCCAGAAAGACTCCAGAAGAAATTGCATTCAAAGAACAGTAGGAATTATTTGAAATTTAGGATATATAAAAGTAAAAAATAGGAAAATTAGATTAATTTGGTATAGAAATGAGGTCTCTAAATGAGAACATAATTGAACAATATGAAAAGAATTTGGGGTGGTTTTCTAGGCAGCCTGTGGGGGTAGAGCAAGACAAAAAAAATCAGTTTAAATAGAAGCAGAGGAGACATGTTTTAGATTTAAGGACAAACTTGCAAATGCTAAGTATGTCTAAGTAGTATCATTTGCAAAATAGGCTGTAGAATCTGCAGTTACCAAGTCCCTGAGGAAGACAACCAGCTGCCTTTTCCTACATAAAGTTTAATTTCACACTTCTCAGCAGTGAACTTTGCCATATGAGCAAGTCCCCACAGACTGCCTGTGCAAAGCCAGCATCAATGGGTTGCCTCTGCCTGTGGTCACTCAACTTTGAAATTGGAGTAGATGTTTAATAGAGGATCTGGATCTCTCTTAGGCATGAGTTGGCAAGACTGAGAGTTGTACAAATGCCCACTGGGAATGGTGTGGACAGAGGTGAGTCTGTGGAGGTTCCCAAATTTGCTCAGAGAAATAGCCCTTGCCCATCCTAGGTCAGAAGGATCGTAAGGCCTGGCACAGCACTGCTGTGCAAGTCTTGAATTTAGGGAAGGACCCAAGGACAGGTTTTGCACAACAAAGCATCTCTCTTTTTTTGGTCCGTAAACACTGCTATCAAAGTACCCAAGAAGTGTTGCAGGGTTCATCTAGATGCCTAGAAATGAGACTGACTCCAGGGGTAAGCAAATCAATACATAATTTAAAAAAGATTAAAGAGTTACAGTTTCCATTAGGTAAATATTCCTACCATGTACAGAATATACAGGGTAATGGGTTTAATTTGACCCAGGTAAAAGAGGTAACAGAGATGTAACCACAGAATAAAAGATAAGCTTTTCCTGCAGATTTACATGTAATTTAACAGTAGAGCTCCTCCAAGGGATGCTGAGGCTGTGCAATAGGTGAGCAGCAGTATGGCACATATATATTGATCAGGCCCTCACCAACTGTGGCTGGCTGGAGAATGTGTCAATTGTGCACGTAGACACAGGCTTTATTGGAGCACCAAACAAACGTGCATCTGGGAGATGGCCACGTAGAAGTGGGGAATGGGAGGGAAAGGAAATCTCCCAGCAAACCACATACGACTGGAAGGGACTGAGTCTTTGATCAGAAAACTGCATCTTAAAACCTCTTTTATCAAACCAGGGCTAAAGTCCATCTTAAACCTAATAAGGATGCTTTGCTCCCATTTGTTCCAAAACCTCACTGCCCTCATGATCCACACCACTTTAGAATTTCTGTCCTAAACTGGCCACTATTTGTGTATTCTATTTATTCTTGTGTCAACATTGTTTCAACTATTATGGCCAGGAGGAGTCATGTCCAATTTCAGGCTTTGTTGTGCTCTTGGTCTGAGGAAGACAAGCACTCATGCTTTCAGAGCTGCACAGGGCATAATGATTCTCATGGATTGACAAAATAGAACCAGTGCAGCCACATCACTGAGCTAAGAGCCCTGCTAAACAGTAGAGTGATGATTACTTCTGAAGACATTCAGTTCTTCCTGGAGGATAAATAATTAATTAAGACTGAATTTGTGCTGTTGTTTTTGTGGGTTCCCCTGAGAGACTGGGACAAGGGGAGCCCTGTGCCATAGCTAAAGTCCAGTAAAGGACTTGTTGGCAGGAATTTGATGCAATATACACTTCCAGGGCATTAACTGTAATTCTTGGGAAAGATGTAGCAGAGCCCCCTGTCAGTGACTGGACATCATTATTGACAAAGATAAATTAGAACAAAGAAAAAAATGTGGTTCTGCTCTGCCTCTAACTCTGCTTTATATGCCTTTATGGACAGGTAACACCTGGGGAGAGGAAGAGAAGCAAGGAAGAAATGCTGCATTTCCATGACCCTTGGCCTTATCCTGTGGATAGGTCTTTTCTGTCTCACACTATCTGCATCGCTACAAGACCTAGGCAGAATCAATCCCTTACTACATGATTTTCTGCAAAATAATAAGGTCAGTGTGTCAATTACATCCTACTGATGGCTCTGAAGGAACTCAGATTTTTCTCCTGATCTCTACCTCTTGCCAGCAGCAATTTTTACATTTCCAAAATGTTCACACTTGACTGTTGAAAATACGTTCCTATACCTGGGTATAGATACCCAAATAAATACAGGCTCAGACACAGAGCTCTTGCTTCTTCAGAGAGGGCTGCGGCACTTGATGTCTGAGAAAACCAGGCCACTTTTACTTAGCAATGAGCTCCACACAGAGCAGCCTGAGTTTTCCAAACTCATTGCCCTGTAGATCTAAGACTATTGCTAATGCAGTGAAAATATTATACAAGAGGCACAGGATTTATGTTACAGATCCAGGATTTTTAAAACCTCCCTCCGAAACGAAACGTAACCTTTAACTTAAAAAAGTGACTATGTGTATTTGAACTAAGAGTACCTAATAATATTCTTCTTACAGGCTGTTTAAAAAGAGAGTACATCTGTGGGTTGTGGGGTTTTTTTTCTTTTCCTTCAGAGCTTAGGGAAAGAATAACACAATCTATATACACGGAGAGAAGAGACACAGCAAGCTTTGCTCAGAAAAAAACCACAGCAAGCTCTGTGAAGCCATCACTTTTTCCTGCTCTGTGGATTTGGCTATTTTAATTTTTTTTAGTGATGTCTTATCTAGATGACAGAAGACACAAATTACAAACAACAGCAAACAGTGCAGAGACTGGCAGCTCTCTGCATGAAATATGACAAGGTTTCTGCAACCAGCCTTGGCTCATTTCTCAAATCATTATTCAAGAACCGTCACACGCTGAACCTGCATGACTCTGGTGACAGGCAGGGTGCATTCAGATCATCTCCAGGGGCTGAGGACCAGGGGTGCAAGTTGCTCAGGTTCAGGATGGCAAGTCAAAAAGCTCAAATTCTGTTTCCTCACTCCTTGTCCTTACCCTTTCTGTGTGCTTCTAGTTCCTCATGAATCAGAGTGGAATACAATAATTCTTAAGTAATTTGTACATTTAAATGAGTTAAAGTTGCAAAGTCACATTCTTAAATGTTGTGAAAAAAATAAATATTAAAGCATTTTTTCTTTATGTACCCTTTCTCATTAAATAATACATGTCTGTTGCTACAGAATTTATTTCACTGGGAAATATATCTTTAAGTGGAGGTTCGGAGCAATTTATATAATTGGTTAAAAACCAAATTGTTTCTTAACACAACCATTTGGAAAACTGAAAGGCAGAGGAGATGACTGAGTTGTTGTACCATAACCGTAAGATCTAATAATGCCTCCAAGATAAAATATCAGCAAAACTACTCCCGTGAAATGAAGTTTGTAGACTGGCAGCTAAAGAATAAGTTGACAGATTTAGGTGCCATAATATTCCAAGGAAGTTCTTAGATATTCAGATAACTACTTGATGAGTCAATGCAAGTACCTGTCTCATTTCAGTCACCCGTCTACCTTGCTTGAATGCAAATATGGTCTGAGTCACACTCCAGCCCACAGCATTGGATGTTGGCCGAGCACTGGTTCCTGATGGGAAGCAAAATTTAAAATCATTCCATCCTTTATCTAATAAAGATGTTCAGGCAAAAACTGTAAGGTAACTAAGTCAAGCTTCGTCCTCAATGTGTCTGGCATCATGTCCTGCCAGGAGCTACTATACAGTCTGCTAAAGTGCATATTCTTGTGCACTACATGGTTAAGTCGTTCTCAGAGCACTGTAGACACACCCAAAAGTGGTTTAATGCTGCACTTGGTTTGAGCCTCCAAGTTTAACATAGATTACCTTCTTATACAGAGGTTATTTCTAGAAATTTTTACACTGGTGCCAGCACAGACAGCAGTTTGAGTGGTTTTAACATTCTTGGGCTCTGCTCCTTTAAGCCAGTTGCAGTACGAAATGCAAATGCACACTGGGTTAACTGATCCCTATTTGCATATCTGGCCTGGTGGTCAAGCACTGTGGTCCAAGAACAGTAGTCCAAGAACAGTAATATTCTCAGGCTTTGTCCCAGAAGTGCTCAGCATCACCACGTGGTGACACTGCATTTCTAATGTCAATTAGTGTTAACAGCTACAGTGACACCCACACAAATGCTCCAGAAAAGCAAAACTGAATGAATTGTTTGTAAAAGAAGCATGGGCAGCAGGTCAAGATGATTCTACCCCTCTACTTCACTGTCATGAGACCCCACCTGGAGTACTGCATCCAGCTCTGGGGTTCTAAGCAAAGGAAAGACATGGACCTGTTCGAGTGAGTCCAAAGGAGGGCCATGAAGATGATCAGGGGGATGGAGGCCCTCTCTTCTGAAGACAGGCTGAGAGAGTTGGGTTTGTTCAGCCTGGAGAAGAGGCTGCTCTGGGGAGACCTTAGAGCACCCTTACAGTACCTGAAGGGGAATTATGAGAAAGATAGGAACAGACTTTTTTAGTAAGGCCTGTAACAATAGGACAAGGTATAAAGGTTTTAAATAAACAATTGGGTAGATTTAGATTGTACATAAGGAAGACATTCTTTATGATGAGGTTGCTGAGACACTGGAACAGGTTGCCCAGAGAAGTTGTGGATGCCCCATCATTGAAAGCGTTCAAGGTCAGGTTGTATGGGGCTTTGGGTAACCAGGTCTAGTTGAAGATGTCCCTGCTCATTGCAGGAGGCATTTGACTGGATGACTTACAAAGGTCCCTTCCAACACAAACTATTCAACTATTTTATAATAACTGGGCATAGAAAGAAGGGCATAGAAGTGAGATCTTTTCTAATCTGAAGGGTAGACCAGGTTAACCATAAATTGCTTCTCAGAGTAATCTTTCTCATCTACAAAAGGTTCTCAGTAACAGGATTTAACTCAAAATGTAGAGGTCCAGTCTGTAGCAGGCATCAGAGGTGACTTCTCTAGACTATGTTGTAGGACGAGTGGATGTTTTTCATGTATTTTTGAATGTCTAATAACATAAGAGCACATCCCACAGCAAATTCCAGTGAGGATGGAAACCACTTTCCACAATGAACTTTGTTGGCACTGAGACTTTTCTAAAAGATGAAGAAACTGTGGCCAGACCTCTCACTGTCTACGGAGGAGAGCACTAAAAATAACTAAATCTGTTTTGAGACTTGTATCACTACAGCCAACACCAGCAACCCAGACTTTTTACCTCTGTACTGGTCCCATCATTGTTCAGAACATGTCTAACATTGTGGCTTTGTCCTACACGCAAACCATGGGTTTTCAAACATCTGCTCATCTCTCTAGGTAAGGAAGCTCATTGCATCTTGACCTTCACCCTCTTTCCTTCCACATTCCCTGTTTCCATGAAACACAAACTTTGCTGCAGAAGTGGGATCCATTGTCCACCCCAGGCGGACTCTGGCCAGGACAGTCAGGGAGGCTGGGCCATTCAGCTGCTTCACTTTCTTTGTGGGCACAGTTTAAATGTGTTGCTATGGTTGACTGAAGCAGATCTTTCTCAGAGTTCTTGACCCTGATTCTTAAATAGCATAGTGTAGGCCTGACCCAGCAAAATTACTTCCCCTTCACAGCAAACTGAAAAGTAATTTATATATCTTCCTTGTCTTCTGCTGAAATCACTAATATAATGAAAGCTTGCTCACATGAATATCATGCACCCAGTGGAACAGCTCTGAATTTCTCATTTCCTTTCTGCTCTTGCTATAATTACAATAAAACTTTTGATCTCCTTTTAGACAACATTTGGACCTGTTTTTCTGCCATGGTTTAACTGGATTCTTGAAAACATTTTAAAATGTTCTACAGATGCAAAACTGTCAAGGACAATCTTTCAAGTTAACAGTATAATCTTTGATGTTTGCAGCAGAAATGGCATGAAAAATATATATGTAGAGAAAAAAGATGTGCTGTCAGTCATCGGCTCAGCAGAGAATGTCCCACAGACCTGTGGGCATGGATAATACTGTGCACAGAATGAAAAATTAAGTTTTGAGGTGGGGATAAAGAACAGCCTGTACTGTATTTATGCATTCTCAGGTGCTGTCTGATAACCACTAAACTTAAGTACATCAACATAGGCACAGGGAAGAGAGTCTGAAACACCCCTGTGAGATGGCCAGCTCTGTGTCTCCTCCCAAGCATCAAACTTGTGATTGCCCCCTGACATGTAAGTCAATACACTCTTTCAAACCTCTCCAGGCAGCTGCAGCATCTCACAGAGATTTGACTGACTATGATATGTGGAAGCTCTGCCAAAGCGTGGCCCACCCAGCCAGCAGCAGCTCCCATTGGTATAGCCAGGAAATACCAGGATGTGCCACTGGTTTTCTTGGGATATTTTTCTTCTTTACAAATTATTTCTTTTTAATGCACTTATGCCATCATGTAAAGGAATTGCATTACGCTATTCTGTGTTGCCTCTGCATCATGCAGGCGTGTCCGTCATCAGACCTACTATATTGTTAGCAGGTTTAACTGCATCTAAGGGGGTGAATGGATCTTCTTGATCACCCCTGAAGCCCCAGCCTTGTCATGGTTTTTTTGTGAGATGACAGAATTCCCCTAGCTTTACATTTTCTTTAAGGTCAAAAGGTTGTTTTTCTTTTTGGAGTGCTGGGTGATGTAGTTCAGTTGGTGTAAAATGTTCATACATCATTTCTCTCTCGTCTAACTCAATATGAACTGGTGGTTCCTTATAAGCCCCAGATAATGGAGAGGATTTGGATCAGCTGCCAAAAATGGAAGCTGTGTTGGAGTCAGAGCTATAAACTGTTTGACATGATATTTCAGGTCTTTCGTGGGAAGAATCACAGGAGGGAGAAGAATCACCAGGGAAGATGCCCTGAGGGGTGTCAGAGCTAGGAATCTTCATAACAGTGCTACAATTTCTTTCTCCCCTTGCCTGCTTTTCCCACACAGGAGTGAGTTCAACACTCAGGGATCCCAGGACATCTGTGTTCTGTAGCAGTAGCACTTTCTACCTACACTGGATTTTTAATTTTCAAAGGTGACACTCCACTTATTGCCACATGACTGCTTTAATTGAAGAGCCTCTTCTAAATCTGAACCCTTATCTGAAAACCTAAAATGTTGGCATGAGAGGAGCAGTCATAACACCATTATATCTGACAGTCAAAACCCAAATTAAGGATATAACCCATGTTCCAGATCTTGGCTGTTCCAGACTACTGTGTCATATCACTCACTTCACGAACTAATTTTTTAATAATTTTGAAACTACTAAGGCTTCTCAGCCTATCATTGACCTATCATTTCCCAGCAGTGGGCTGTTAAGAATCACAGTTACACAATGGGAAGCGTTCTTTTAATTTCTAGTCTGTCTTTCCAAGAAAAAAAAAATTTAAATAATCACTGATATGGCCCATGTTAACTTGGTGGAACACTTAGGAAGCTGGTCAGATATAGTTCCCCCATAACTATGTACAAAAACTGAAATTGCTTAATAAATTCTGCTTTTGCTTAGTTTGCTGCAGCATCCAAAGAGGCAGAGGTTAAAGAAACATTTTGTCTGGTTTTGAAAATATGCTGCACAATAAAAAGCTTGATTTCCAAACACACTGGAATTCAGAACTTTCTAGAAATTGCTTTTAGAATGTCCTGATTTTTCTTACTCTAAATTCTTGAAGTGTATTTCTTCAGACTTTTCCTTGCATTGGTTATAGAGTCGTAGAATCACAAAATGGTTTGGGTTGGAAGGGACTTCAAAGATCATCTAGTTCCAAACCCCTGCCATAGGTAGGGACACCCTTCACTAGCCCAGGTTGCCCAAAGCCCCATCCAGCATGGACTTGAACACTGCCAGGGAGGGGATAACCACAGCTTCTCTGGGCAGCTTGTGCCAGGGCCTCACCACTCTCACAGGGGAGAATTTCTTCCTAATATCTAATCTAAATCTACCCTCCTTTGGTTTAAAGCCATCATCCCTTGCCCTGTCACCCCATGCCCTTGTACACAGTCCCTCTCCAGCTTTCCTGTAGACCCCTTCAGGTACTGGAAGGCAGCTCTATGGTCTCCCTGGAGCCCTCTCTTCTCTAGGCTGAACAAGTCCAACTCTCTCAGCCTGTCTTCAGAGGAGAAGTGCTCTAGCCCTCTGATCATCTTCATTGTCCTCCTCTGGACTCACTCCAACAGGTCCATGTCTTTCTTATGTTGGGAGTCACAGAGCTGAATATAAATATACTTTGTGGTGTATTTTTCATGTTTCCAGTACATCTCCAAAGTCTGCATTCAGCAATACAATTCCTTTACTGTAACAGGCCTAACATCTGAAGTTGCCCTGTTGGCAGTTCTTGCCCTGTAGTGCCTCTTTTTCTGCACCACTGGTTCCACAACACTCTGCTTGCAAATCCAAGGAAACAGCATTGACCTGGCACTCCAACAAACCATTGTAAATGGGTTTAGGAACAATACCACAGGAACTGCTTGCACATATGGGAGCTTGATCTTTTCCAAGGTCTGTAATGCAGCATCCTCTGCTCCATAAAGCAAGAGGCACAGTGCCCAATCCAACCAGCCAAGCTTTCCAGCAATTTGTTGGTAATACACGCAATAGGTCAATACCGCTTTCTCTACACACAGAGAGCACATGGAATGGACAGTGTGTCACTGTCCCAAAAGGGTGAAACAGTGATCAGAACTAGTGACAATGTCCTGCAAGTTGAAAGGTTTAGAACTTTTTGATTCTTTCATTTTTCTTTGAAAGAGAAAGTTGAGCATGGACTTCCATCACCTCTATCTCGGATCACTTGGTGAAATTCTCCTCAATTTTATAGGGTTAAAACAGGGGAGTAGCTTTCCCTGCTCTTGGATTATGGAAATGAAGTATGGACCTGAAAGGTAAGCGCTGTCCAGAAGAGAAATCACTGCCAAGGTTTTGCTGGCTGGTACAGGCACACCAACAGTTTCCCATCTGAACTCAGCAGCTCTCCTTGCGCTTATTTTCAGAGGTTGCCTAAAGGTTTACTTCTGCCTCATTTAATCTTATTTAGTGCTGAAAATCATTTATCTCTATTTAATATAATTCACAGTCTCTATAACCTGACAGTGGTAATAGAAACTCAACTGGCTAATCTTTGTATAAAATTCCCAGCTTATGTTTTTTTTTACTTATATCGGTACAAACCTTTATAAAGAAGCTGAAGAGAATTCCCACGGAAATGCCCTTACAAAAGATAAAATGCCATTTTTGAAAGATAAACTTGTCTCTTTTTTCAAGTTTCAAACATCCTACATGATCAGTATTAAGTCTTTAGACATATAATGCTCCCACTCCCTCTCGTCTTCTTCCTTTGCCATTTTCCTTCCCCTGTTGGGTCTCTCAGTATATCAGATATTCCTCTTATCTCTGATAGCTATTCTCCACATCTAAATACTCAATTTCCCCTCATAACTCCCTGATCATTGGCTTACTGCACCACATGTGCTCCACAAATAATAATTCTTGCTGACTTTAGTGAACCATTTTGCTCTTCTGGCTTTGAGTTCTCTCCAGGTGATAAATATGCTTCTGCAAAACAACTGGGTTTGTAACAAAGCTCCTTTCTGTACTCTTAGAATCATAGAATCATAGTATCACCAAGATTGGAAAAGACTTTCAAGATCATCAAGTCCAACCATTAGCCCTACGCTACCATAACCAGTAAACCATCTCCCAAAGTGCCTCATCTACCCATCTTCTTCCTATCCTCTACAATACTATAATATCCAGCCAGTCTGTGAAATACTGTCATTCCCTATGATTTCAATAGCGGTCAGGAAGTTTATTTGTTTTTATAAAATAGAAGGTAACAATTTTTTTCCATCTACTCTGTTGCTATAAACTTTTTTTTTCCTTTTTCTTCTGCAAAGTGCTTCCTTTCCATATTACTGCTTTTCTCTTATTCATTCTTTACACTGTTAGGACATCAGCAAACAATACACTGAATATCCTCGACATTCAACTCAGTTTTATGGAAGCATGATTTCAAGAGACCTCGAAAACTGAAGTACCAAAGCAATCCCAGATCTAGTAAGTGTAAGAAAGAACTGCTTAAGGATGCATCATCATTTGCTACCTAGTGGGAATTAATTCAATATTCAACATTACTGTGACTGGTTTTGTTTGCCAAGACTCTGGTGTGTCTTGCCAGCTGTGGGAGGCATTGTACAGACAAAGGGCAAAGAAAAAACCAGCACCCAAAAAGCTAAGTCACATAATAAACCACTTGCAATCTGCATAGATAAAATTTCTAGAGTAACAACGGTCATTGTTTTGTCTGATTTTATCAAAATAAAAGGCAAGCTGATACACAGGCCCCACGCCAGAGAGGCATAGTCTGTCATAGTTCTGGGCATGAACTCATTAGACAAAATATTTGGCTCATCATTGATTCAATGAAATGTAATCATGCAGAATAGATTGATATAGGTGTAGCTTAAGAGACAATTAATATAACTTTAATATAAGAATTTTGATGGTCTTAAGAATAGACTAGTTTAAGAGAAAGCTGTAACTGTGTAAGCTGCTTGTGAGAGCAGCTGCAAAACTTAACCATAACAATGCAACAGGCATCATCATAGTCCAGCCCGAACTCTGAAATCCAACAATTTCTGTTTGCATTTTTGCAATTGCTATCAAGATGACATTACCAAAACAAAAAACTACCCCAAACCTTGCAAGAACATAAGTACGATCAAAGGGCAACACTGCTGCAGAAATAAACATGAGAGACAACAAAAATAGCTGTTCAGATGTGGACATTCCTATTTGGAGACCTGTCTACTTAGAGGACAAATCTGATACCTTAGATAGCATCTATGACTGTTGAAGGCTGTGGAAGAAATTAAGGCCACTTTTATTTAGTAGACAATTTACCAGGTGAGGTAAAACACCAAGTATTTAAACAGCTTGGCTTGGTTAGGTGTGGATTGCAACTTATTTCCTTAAGGCCCAGACCTAGAAGTGGATTCTAAGAGCTTTCTTGTCCAGCAAAAGAGAGAAGTTTTCTTCATTTAGAGGAAGTTTTCAGTAGAAACATCATCTTTCTTAGCCTTTTTTACCCTGTATTTTTTCACCCATTTGTATAAGTGATGATTCTCTACTTTTTTTATTTTCCTATGAAAAAGAAAAATTGAGATAGGTTTTCTATATGCACAAGTCTATTAGTGGCTGAGTGCAAGTTTTCTTCAAGGAGGAAAGGGTTTGCATGCATATGTTAACTATCATTAGATGTTTAAGACTGTCCAGTTGATAGGCACAAATCAAGAATTAGCAATTTCCTCTTCCATTTCTGTCTCCTCAGTCTTTGACAGATGTCCCAGCTGGAGTAAAGACATAATAGCCCAAATGCATATAAAACAAGAAGGAAAAGGTAGAAAAGATGTTTTCTTTTGCTTCTAAGGGTAGTCCATAATAACATACACAACAATGGCAGGATGTTATGGAGAGTTGTGCATACACTGTTGCAGTCATGGAGCAAAACAGAACATGATTTGGAGGAGTGAAAAAGCCACTATGCCTGTGTTTAGCAAGATATTTCAATTTCTGACACTCCTTAGCTTCCGAGATAAGCACAGAACCACCTTTTGCCTATTAAATTCACAATCATTTTACCTATTTTCTGCTTTTGAGACTAAATGTAGGAATCAATCAGTATTTTAATGTAGATCAAACACCACAGGGGGAATTTATTCATGTTGTGTTCAGTTAATCATTTCAGTATGAAAATTGATTTGGTTTACTTGGACAGGTGAGGTGGTCAGCTTTCCTAGAAGCCTGAGGAAATAAAGTGAAACACTAGACCCAGATTTGGTGGTTTACATCCATCCACTGATCTCAGTAGGAACTTTTCACCCATCACTCTACTTCTGTAGCAAGAAATGTATTCATTATTTTATTTTAAAAGTCATCTGAGAAAAAAAAAATAACTGGGATATTATTTGTGCTATTTTTACAGAGCTACTTGGGAATGAACTCATCATGATAGTATTTCATCCTCCAGAATTCTTTCCATAGGTATTTTATAATTTCTCTGCCTAGCTCAAAGATGATTTATCCAGGGAATACAGCTGGGACTTAAATGTATTTTAAGAAATCACTGAGAAAGCAGCATTTTACATGAAATCAAATTATTTTACACACAACCCCTAAACCAAGAATCTGTTTAAAAAAGATATTGTGCTCAACAGTTAAATGAGGTATTTCCTTGGAGGGATCTGTACTCATTTAACCTGACTGTCTTCTAAACTGATCCATTTAAATCTCCTCCACTTCTCACAGCAGGTAGAGGCACAGCTGGAGGGGGAGGTCTCTGCAACAGCCCAAGGTAATTGAAATCACAACACAAGATGATGCTTTACTTTCTGGGGGCAGTGAACTGTGATAGCAATTGGTTTGGAAATATTGCCACCAAAAAACGGGTCTTTAAAGCATGACATGGACTCCTTGAGTTAACCTAGGTGTCCTTACCACAGAGAACTGATTAGCTGAACATCTTCCTTGGCGATTTCTCTGCATTGTGCAATGTTTAGCCAAAATGGATAAATCAGGATTGCTCAGCAGCTGCAGTTATTCAACCTGCAGGAATTACTGCATTTGAAAACTGAAGTCAATCAGATGATGCATTCTGGAAAGGAACACACAGTTACTTAGAAATGCATGTGAAATATTTAAGGTGAGATAATTCTCCTGGCACGGGGAACATATTATCTCTGTTATTTAGTCCTTGATCTGTAGCTGCACTTTGTTCCACGGGTACTTTTAGGGATTGCTTTATTTGATTAGCAATATGGAATAAAACCTGAAAATGTAAGAAGAGGCTGGTGTTGGAAAGAGGCTCCTGTTGAAGGCATTCACTGCAGAAGCACATCTGAAATGTATTAGCAATATGACAGACCCTACCAGCAGTGTATGCTGGTACAACAGCACACACTGGCTTCAGAGGAGTAGAGTGAAGAACCAGCCCAAGGAATTATTAAGGGCAATTGTTAAAGCACACATACAAAAAAACCTGTGTATTTTTCAGTGACTGCTCTACAGGTGTCTGTACTCAAAACTCGTGTCCTAGGCTTTCCAGCTAATGTTGGAGTTCCTAAACTCTGTAGATACCAACACTTCTTTTCTCCAAACACCGCAGCTGAATAAAGATCATTCAGCCATGGTCAGAAGTAAACCAACATCTCATTCATAACTACCCTCGTGAGATTCACCAAGTTGTCATTCTTTCATGTCTCATAATCACCTAGATATTGGCATTCTTAGAGCACATACAGGAGAAAAGCTTTGCACACAAAGGGCCCATGGGAGATGAACTAGCTGCTAGAATCTGAGTGTAAAACTGCTCTTTCTGGAAAGGCAGAGATTCAGATGGCAGAGACTTCAGGGTTTTTTCATACGAAATATTCCCTGAAGCGGCTTTCTGGAAACCAGTTATGTTTAAAAGTATCTTTCTCTTTCAATGAATATTGAATTATGGAATAATTTCAACAAGAGACATTGTGAGAAACTCATCTATAAAGAGGGTATATTTTGAGGCTAGATTATTTATGAAGAAAGTGTGGGATTCATAATATCTTGACAGAGGAAGGAGCTGACTGTGAGTCTTCAAATCTAGATAAGGACTGTAATCATTGAGCTGATGGATGAAACTGTAGGAATATTGCCCAGTACAGACTTCCTCCAAGGAAGGGTTCAGTGTGGGGACTCCTAACTGGGATGATAGGCCATTGCTCAGATGAGACTGAATCAGTCCCACTGGTCTACTTGCAGCCCACTTTTTACTGACTACTTTAAATAGTAGCTTTGATGGATCCTATTTGCTGGCAGTTAACCTTCCCTATGTACAATTTAGGGGCCATAAGAATGTATTAGGAAGTTAAAGGTTTCTACATTTGGTCTGTGACAAGGCTGAGTAAGTATGCTTGAATTTACTTTTTCTTTTGTTTGGTGAACCTTCTTTTAATGAACAATGAGATTTGGAACACAGCAAATCTTTCCCGTACACTTCAAAGCTTCTGCTGGCACCCAGGCAAGCACACATCATGGTATGTACCTCCTACAGACAGAAGGCTGGGACACACAACCTCCCCCAACAGTAACACTGAGTGCTCCACCACTCCCTTGGCCAATGGCTGTAACGTGTTTGTGCTGTCTCTCTAGAAACTATCTGAATCAGCTTATAAATGTTCCCAAATTCTTTTGCCTGGGAAGCAGAAATCTGACAGTGGTTCTGAAAGGCAAGCCTCCCACGGGATGCTGTGTGTCAGCATGCCATGGAGCCCTTCAGCCAGAAATACTTCTTGCTTCTTTGTCCTAAGGATTTACATGGGCTCTTTGAACCTTGAAATAGTGTTTTTCACCACTTCTTGTATAACTTCTTTTTAAATGTTTGTTTGTCTCTTCAGTACAACAAAGAGATCGGGGGTTTAATGCTACAGATAAAAAGGAGATTGAACTAACATGCACAGAGGTGCAGCTAATACCTCTAAGTAAATGCCATGTTCATAGGACTCTGAACGAAATGGCATTAACCGGAAGAGTGCACTGTTTCTTGTGCCTTCCGAATCAATCACAGCTCCTTTCTACCCTGATATTCTTCCTATCTTCTCTTTGGTCTTAGTGACTCTGAAGCTAGGTAGAGACTTTTCATTGCACGGGCATACCCTCAGCAAAATTTCTTCAGGTGGACTATTTACGGATACAATTAGATTAAAGAATAATTTTAGATTATCTTACTGAAGCATTTCCCTCCCTTTTTTTTTACTTCATCTGAAACAAGTATGCAAAAGGTAGAAGTAAAGGGGGATCAGGGAGACAACCTGTTACTTGTCCATCCTTGGGCTATTTCTTGTGACACTAGATGCAGTTACTTGGAACACCAACATTTCATGAAATAACAAAAATGTAGCTTACGTCTGGGAAAAGGAAAGCAAGACTCAGACAGATGCTCAAGTATTTTTCCAAATATTTAAGCTATCCAATTTGGAAGAGATCAAAATGGTTTAAAACAGTTCCTTACCTTACTAAACAGCTCCTTGCATTATTAAGCCACTGAGTCACTAATTTCCTTGTCAGCAGGAAAGCAGCTGCTCTGCAAAAGACAGCAATGAACTCAGAAAATTTGCTGACAGATAGATTGATGCTACTGTTTCACTAAGGGTATGGTTGGTACAGGTCTTCAGCTGACCCATCCAGCTGACCAGGGACAATTTGTAGCAGGTCTTGTCAACCCAATAGCATGACGGTGGTTGGCACAAGATGTCACAAACACTTTGCTGTGATTGTTAAGCAACTAGGCCTTGCTGGATGCATTCGTTACAGCCTAACGGTGTTCTGCCTTGCTATATAATAGGCAAAATTAGTCACCCACTATATCGCATTAACAGGTTATGATCAAGGCTTATCATAAATTTTCATGGATATGAAATATTAATTTATTCAGATTGCCTGCATACGAGCCAAATATGCCTCACATGAAAAGAGGGATTTCTTTCGTCTGTACAAAAATAACCTCAAAGGATACTCTGAAGATAAACTTGTTGGTATCTCTAGCAAGCTGGAAGGAGAGGAGGAAAACGATTCTCCCTTAGCACAATTTGAATCTTGTCTTTTTGAAGCCCCTTTTCAAGCTGCTGGGCCTCAGGACCCACCAAACATGGGCTTCAGTCATATGGCACACACGCCTGTGTGGAAGGAGGAAGCCTGCGGAGCATATAGGAAAGATGTCTTCTCGTCACATTTTGGAGAGTGCAAAGCAGGATCAGCATGGGGCAGACACTGCAGCAACTGTGGGCTCACCACACTTGTTTGGGAGGCAGCTTATCTCTCAGAGGTCCTGCTCTGGAGAAGAAGGAAAACAGCCCAGCACAGCACATCTGGGAGGCGTCAAAGTCCCTGCAGGTTGACAGGGAAGCACAATGCATGAAGCTCTGTGTGTATTGCAGGGAACTGCACCACTAAATGCTCCCAAGGTTCTGGCTGTATTATAACGTGCAGGTTGGGTCTCAAAGAAAACTGGCTTTCCTGGAAGATGAGGGAACTTGCGCTTTGCAGTAGTTCAACATTTATCAAGAATAATCTCTGACGCTAATGAGCAATGAGCTAAATCTACTTCTGTAATGATTTTCCAATTGGGTTCAATTTTGTACTTTCAGAAACTTCTCGGTGAAGCTCATTAAGCATCATTTCCAATTCTGTTTTCCAGTAATTAGTGAAATAGTATCTCATTTCATTGTGGAATATGTCAGCTCTGTGCAACCTTGGAATCAGAATGGAATAAAAGGGGGAATTAAATCAGGGACAGGGTAAGGTCTGCACTGTAGTGGAAATTCAGATGGTGTGGTTGTCCCACAGTGCCATGTGGCTGTCCTGTCCAAATCCAGCTCGGCATGATCCAAACCTTGTTTCTAATAACACAGAAGGTGATCACTTCCTCAGCCCAGCGTGCTGCCAAACCCCAGCAGAACGGAAGCAGTACTACAAGGGCTGAGCTTCATGGCACTGTGACAACAGAACCGGGGAAATCTGATGGAAATCTGGTTCTAAAAGTTAATTTAACCCCCTTCTGAGCCATAAAAATGATTTCTGAAAAACATTAATGAAGAGTATGATTTTACAGAAGGAAAAGTCATATTTTGGAGACTGTACATTATAGATTTTCAGTCACAACAATCAAAAAAAGAAAACGGACAGTCCTCAGGAGAATTCAAAGGACTTTTTGAACTTGAAAAGAAAACCTTATTACAATAACGAAAGAGTTATTTTAGCATTTTTCCTGGTTGTTATTTTTTAAAGAACATTTCCTGGTCTAACTGGCATTGCTAACTGGTATTCACTTTTTACCAAACATGTATTGGAAGAGTTGTTAAGTAGCTTCTATTAATAGTAAAGCCAGGAAAGTATGACCTGACTTACGTGGGGTACAACAGTCCAAGGCAAGAATTTAGGGGAAGCAAGCTAATAGAGCAAATCTAGTATGATTTTCTAAAAGATGTTGTCATCATATTTGGCTGTGGTAGGGCGTGCCTGGAATCTAAACTGCTAAAGCAGTGGAAAACTCAGATTACCGAAGAGAGTTTTAAAGCCAAATCCCTCCGTATGAAGTTAGTCTTTACTCAACTGAAATCCTAAGAATTTCAGTAAAAGCACTGCCTGGAAAAGGGTGGAGGGTTAGACATAGGGATAATAAGATCATTATGTGATCTGGATCTAGTTCTATGGAATGTGATAAAATAGCAAGCTATGAAACCGGAGGTATAGAATAAAAACAAACTACAAATACTACAAACCAACCTTTTTATTTTAACTTTGGGGAAAATGTGACCTAGGAAGTGAAGGAACTATCTGTGTTTCTTCCAAATACCTCTAACTAGCCAGTTTTATATGTAATAAACTAAGTGGGAGACAATAGCCTCCTTCATGCTTCAGTACATTAATAAACCTTATTTAAAAAAAAATAGATGCATGACTTTACAGGAACAGCCTACTACCCACATTTAGTTCATTTAGTTTTCAGGGCCTACTTTTATGATTAGAAAAAAGGAATCAAAGTGAGCTCACTATACTTACACATTTCTCAGTATAATTCATGTTATATACATCTGTCTTTTAGACGACAAACCTTTAGGGATCAGGTCTTTTGCAAAACACCAAACAAGTGAAAAAGGATAGTCTTGTGCAGAAAGAGGGACTGCTGGACAGATTTAACTTTAAAAAAATTGTATGGCTATTTCTGCTGCTTGTAAAAATTGCTGGGATTTCATTTTTTGAAACACTTTTGATGTATGGGAATGGGTCAGTGATATGTGAGGAGACTCCCCCTGTGTCTGCCTATGTCAAATATTGCTGCAGTATCTGCTCTTTCCATTATACTAGATTCCACACCTATGTGTCTAAAGGAAAAGAATCCAAACATTCAATGCAGAGCAGAAAAAAGTATGTAAGAAGACTAAATATAAAATAAAATTGCATTAACATAGAAGCTGGAAATAGAAAACATTTGGCTAAATAATCTAAGGTTATGTCCATCTTGCTTTCTGCAGAAAGACGGACTTTGCCTTTTTTGTGCTGTCATCTGGCTGGACCTGGCTGCATTAGTGCTAAAACCAGTCACCTATTTGAGGAGACAGTTTTCTTGGCATTAAGTACTAGAATTACCCAAAGGGAAGTTCTGTCTTCTACCACTATCTTTCCGTGCTTTTTTAGGGAATTGGTTAGCTCTTTTGTTTTCTAACTTGTAAATCATTTCCATTAACCTTGTGAAAGCTGCATGTCTAACTGTCCTTCAGGAGACGGCGCATGTTTCCTGCTCTGCAAAATCATCATGGAAGGACCTTCCTCATTCACTGGGGTGCATAAGTAGAACCAACAACACATCACCCTAGCTGTGTGCTGGGCATGGAGATGTCTGCAATTTTCCTGTTGATAGGATTTCTTAGCTCCTGTGCCGTGTCAGGCAAGTGCAGCTTTACTAGGTTTTCAAAGTCAGTTCAGGCGAGCAGCAGCCTTGGTACTTTCATGCAAGGCTGAGACTGGGCTGGTAACTGCTGACTCTGGGTTGAAAGCCCTGGGGACACAATGCAGAGACAGATGAGCTGGCTCTGCAGGAATTTGTTTATCGGCAGAAACCAAAACATTTCCTTTATGTTCACTTCTCCACTCAACCTCAGCCCCAGTGCCCCAGAAGAAGGGAGACTGAACATCCGTAATGACTGCCCTAATAGTGGGTGTATAAGCACCAGTACTTCTTCACAGTATCCTCAGTCAAATGATCATACTGAATTTTCATCTGCTAGGCTTCCAATATTTCTTATGGATATGTATCTGTGAACAGGGTATACATGTTATCTCTGACAAGGCTTTGCCTCACCGTTACAGAAAGAACAACCTTTCTGTTGAGAAATACCAGTCTGAGGGAGACTGTTAAGTGAGAACAAACTTCTCCCTGTACTTCACAGGGGAGAAAAGGAAAAGCATTTTTCTTCTTTACATTTGATACATTTTGATTGGACATGATTAGTCCTATACTTCTTTCAGTAAAAATTATACATCTGAAGTGCAATTCAATATTACCAAACTAGTCTTTCATTAGAAAACCAGGTATTTCTACTTTTGTTTTGCTTTGTTTTGCTCCAGCTTAGCAGTGGAAGAAAATACTTATAACTTCAGGACTGCCCAGAGGACAGTAATTTTGGGTTTTGCCAAGCAGCGCTGCGTACCAGAATTGCATTTCACCCGTACTGAGTGCCCTCATTGCTTCCAGGCTGTGTTCTTGGAAGTTCAGGAAGTTCCTTACTGAGCAGCTTCTATAGGACAAATTTCATCAGTTTGTTATTTACTCTCATGTTGGTCATTCTCAACCATCAATGCATTTGTGAACCTCCCCACTGTTTTATTAGCATGACTGGATCCACATGAACCCAAATCTGTGGCCTTTCCCATAATCTGCTACAAGGCCATCCCGTAAGAGCTTTCTGATTCAGCTTATGTGCAGGGAACCAATGCAAGAGCCATTACACAACACATAAGGTGTCTATGTATATTCCCATGCTAAACTCCACCCATGCCAGCCACTAACCACGTATTAGGTGTGACAGAAGACATCTTGTCAGACATGGGTAAATCTGATACATCATTCAGCTTCCTTGTCTTTGCTGGAGAGTTTATATCTTTCATCTTTTTTCAGCACTCAGTGGGATGATTTAATTCTCAGAAACAGGTCATGTTCCCTACAGTTCTCCAAAATAAAGAGGTTAATCAACAAAATAGTTAGAACCTAAATTCTGGTTTGGGTTGAACTTTGAAAAAACCTGAGAAAGACTTTCCAGCTATATCACAATCTGTGCCCAAAAACGTTAACAAAAAGCCAAGAAGTCAATACCAGAAAATAAGGTCCTCCCTGTTGGATGATGACAAGCATTATTTTAGTACAGCAGCGTTAGCTAAAAGGACTGAGAACGTGGGCATGATGACAGAGGCAGTTACCAAATGCTCACCTCAGTCCCATTTCTGAGATTTTGTGACATGACAGCAGAGTCTGACATAAGAAGGGACAAAAAATATGTTACAATAGCACATTAAAACCAGCTTGTTTATCCTGGTTGGTCTTTCTGAAATATTTAAAGCTAATAGTATCATTACGAATAGAATGGTAATGTTTTTATGGGTACTTTTTCCAGATTGCCTTTCAATTGGTTGATAGGCATATATGAAATTCAGCTTCAGTCCTGCCCCACAAAAAGCTATGACCCTTACTTTACACTGCTTTGTGACCTCTAGACAAGGTGCAGCTGTCTTAGCTGAGTTGCAAGACCTCTTTCTCCTTGTATTCTTCACCAGGCAGGCTGCTTCCCCTCACTTCTCCTTCTCTTTCATGTATACAAAAACATATATATTGCATGAACTACGGAATTTTTGGTGGAGTTTCAGTGCTCACAAAGAGGGCAAATCATGGCTTTATGGTCTTTCAAAATCCACATTTTTTTCTGGTCCACTATGCTTAGGCCAGTCAGTTTTAACTTTCTTCAAAGAGAGCTGCTCTTTGCATCCCAACCTTGGACCACAAGTTCATTCCATATTACAGAGCAAGTAATCTTCGAGAGCAAAAATGCTCTGGTCTTGGGCCTTACTGGAATGGGAAGCAGCTAGTGAAAGGCTGGGTATCACAGGAATCTGAACTATTCAGTATGGCAACACTATTTGAGGAGCCATGTGTGCGTCATGTTCATGTTTGCAAGCTAATTAGATTACTTGTTTTGAAAGATGGATTAATGAATTAATCACAGGGTGTGGTGGATGTTTTTTCTTAGTGTTCTGAGACCAACTTCATATGAAGGTTGTTTTTTTTAATATAGGAATGATTAATTTCAGAACTGGAAAACGCAGAAAGTAGAAATGCAATAAAGATAACTGTGTTTAAAAATGAAAATTATAATCGCTGCCATCTTTGGCACAGCAAGTTTTCTTTTATGTTCTCTGAAACTGTAGATAATACCAGCAACTGTAGAAAGAGGGAATGATACGAGAGCTTTCTAGTTAATAAATCAGAGCTGAATGGAGAAGGGTGTGGTTTTCATTGTGCAAGATGCCAGTCAGGTTTCTGCTTTGCAAAACTGAAACCAGGGGTGGTTCACACCTTGGTATCTTCTTATTCTGCAGCATTTATGGAAATACTACTTTCTTTTGGGCTATTTTTCTCTAGTTAATAACCATAAATTCTGGAAAACTCATGCTGCAAAACGCACTGAGCCAAATTTATTGATTCAAAGGCAGAAGGCAGCAGGTACTGGGTTCTGTCCTTGGATTCTGCATAGAGGGAGAGATGCTAATTTCTGGCCAATTCAGCAGCTGCACCAAGTTGGGTATTGATATGTACACATACCTTTTTACTTATTTTCCTGGTTTTCAGTTTTCTTATTCCAGACAGCTGCCCACCTAACGGGACAAATTCTGTACATCCTTCCCTCAGTCACTGAGCCCCCTGAGCGCTGCACAGTGAGGTCCTGAGACTTAGCACACAAGAAGGGAAAGAGTCACAATACTAGGCAGTGCCAAAGTGAACGATTCTGAGCAGAACAATTTGCATAAATCATGACCCAACTGTTCTTCAATCATTATGAAAATTAGAGGTGGAGCCAGATTTTCAAAGATATTTACTTCAATAAATAAAGATAGAGATAAATGTCCAAGGTCAGAGATAAGGTGCCCTAGACACTAGTAAAAATGTGCCTGGGAAATTCCCACTCTGTCAATAGGACTGTTGTGGTTTAGCTCCGGTGGCAGCTAAGTACCACATCGCCACTCACTCACTCCTCCCCCACCCCCTGGGATGGGGCGGAGAAGGGGAAGAAGGTAAAACTCATGGGTTGGGATAAGGAGAGTTTACTAGGACAGGAAAAGCAAAGGAAAATAACAAAAGCAATGCTAATAAAAGAATATACAAAGCAGGCAATAGACAATGCAATTTGCTCACTGCGTGGAACCTGATGCCCAGCCTATCCTTGAGCAGCGATGCCTCCTCCCCGGCCAGTTCCTCCCCTTACATACTGCACATGACACCATACAGTATGGAATACTCATTTGGCCAGTTTGGGTCAGCTCTCCTGGCTGTGTCCCCTCTCAGCTTCTTGTGAAAAGTAACTCTATCCCAGACGAAGACCAGGACAAGGAGTTAGGCAGTCAGACACTTCTTAAACTCCCACAAATCAAACACCTTTGTAAATGAGGTCTTTGTTTCCTGATATCTTCCGTTTTCACCTTCAGCTGTGCAAACACTCTCTGTACAAATACAGGATGTGCAGTTCCTTCCCCATCCATCTCCTTTTGGTACTCCCACGTTACCAAAGCTGAGGAAATGACAGAGACCAAAATACAGATTGCCATATCTGCATTACAAGTAAAGGGCACCCTGTGCAGAACAAACATATCCAATAAGGTCTCTCTGCGGCAAGATAGAGATCCCATACCTATTGATTAGGAAAATAACCATTTGTCTTGAATACTGACTGACTGTTAAATGGAAATTAGCAGACCAAACACACAGAAAGATTGAGTCCTACTTAATCATGTTTCGGAGTATCTGTAAGAGAATAGGAATAAGTTTGCCAACAGTGAATAAATGCTACCAGTAACGCGTACCATTGCAAGGTATGTATTTAGTTAGGTATCATAGTTTCTCTTCACATTTGCTTATTTTGAATGCAATAGAGGAAGAGCTGTCACAGTCATTCAGCAGTTGCAAAAGTCCTGAAGTCATGCTTTGGTGCGCTTTATGGAGCACTTGCTCCAGTACTGCTAAGACTTACTGCATCAGCTGGAAAACAAAATAGTCATTATTTTATGGGTTTGGATGTCTGAAGGAGAAAAATATTACTTTCAGGCTTTTGCCTAGTACAGTGATGCATTTCAAAGCTCTTTCAACACTGTATGCTCCCACCTGAGAAACCAGATAGCTGAATTATTAATTTCTTCACCTTTTTGTACATTAGCTGGTGTATGACAATGCTGTAATATGATGTGGCCAAAAATTTTATCACATAATCCTCAAAGCACGTAAATCAATATTGCTCCTCAGAGTAAAATATGCTGCTTTGAGCATAGAGCATAGTATACATAAAAGGCAGTTGGATGGATTTGCTAGAAGGAGCAAGGAAGGCAGCTCTATTGCCAGCCTCAGCACTCCAGTAGGCCAGGTTATTTGGTGTGACCCCCCCCCTTCTCAGTCCTGCTCTCCTTCTCCCCATAGCCCCCTCCCTGCTTCCACCCAAAGTGATGCACTGAGGGCTGTATCACTCCTCATGCCCTGCTCCTCTTGTTCTGTAACTCTCCACCTGTGTCCCCAGCACTGAGCCGCCCGTAGCCCTGCACAGCCCTGGAAAAGATAACCTCCAGAACAAAACTTCCAGCACAGGATGTGACTTGCACTGGGAATAGGGATTTCCCCAGGTAATGGCAATGGGAGTTACCCTGAGTGCCCAGAAAACTTATTAGTGTTTCCAACATTACGTTACTTTTCATTGAAGACAGTCACTCATAGGAAAATTCGGGCTGAAAGGAGCACAGAGGTTGCTTGGTCCAGCCTTGGCTAATAAACACCAAGAGAACAGGCAGGTCTGGCGTTTCCTGGCTGTCGCATGAAGACGGTGTGGGCAGAGGCTGTTCACAAGCGCAAAGCAACAAGAGAGAGGTGCAGTGAGTCAGAGAAGGGTCTCCCCTCCACCTTCCAGCCTAGGCTTCCCTGTACACTGCTGTACAGTTTGAAAAAAACCTCTCTCATGGCAAGGAGGGAGCCTGCAAGAGCTGTGGCTATTTTATTTTCCCCTGATTTAGCTTTCTCAAGTGCTTAGGATACATCATACTTCTTTCCTCTCCACAGAGACAGCTGCGCTGTTTCTCAGTAGTTCCTTCATGGGACAGAGAGTTTCAGCAATAAATAGTTCAAGGGTGTTTTGTGACTCTGAGGTACAGAGCCTCTCCCTCTGCAGCTGAGACTCAGCACAGTCATCCCTAATGCCTTTCAGGCTGAAATGAGAAAGCCTTCAGGACACTTCCATGATAAACTGAAAACAACAAAATAAAACAAGCATTATAAAGAAGCCTCAATCCTAAATGCTATCGAGTGCTCTCTATTACATTCAAAGGCATAATTCTGAGTGTTGGGGATAAAAATACTGACAGGTGTCTGCTCAAATATGAGGCACTAAGGAGTTGGATGATTCTCTGTCAGCTCCATTGCAAGAGCCCATTGAAAAGAGCTTCTTTATTGTGTATCTGGAGGTCAAGCTTCTATCAGCCTATCTGAAGAGTACAGCCTGTAATCTTCCTGCAGTCTCAGTTTTAAAAAGAAAATACAAAATTGAAAAACAAAATGAGGTGAGCTCTGCTTCAGTAACACATTACTTTTGTTCAGGTGTTTGTAGCTTTAAATAGTCCTATAGGAATTAGAGCTTAGTGTGATTCATGCTGTATAGTTCTATTTTACATTAACTCACACTAGGAGGATGCAAAATTGCTATTGGGAGATTAGTTAAGAAACCCGGTTTAATTGCCAGTGCAAAAGTGACACTTAGACTAGATGTCTAGCAACATATATCAGAAAGAAGAATATCCAAGCTGTCTGATGACTTTATACCAAACCAAGGAGATTTTAAAAGTCCTCCTTCAATATACACTGATCTCTATTAATATGAATATTGCTTTTGATTTTAAAAGAAGACTCTTGAAAAAGTTGGAAGGACAAACCCTGATAAAACCTAATCAAGGAAATGTGTTTAATATTAAAACAAGGGGTTTGCCATCATTTTTATATAATAGGCTTCATAGTGGTTTTGTTCCTGATCCTATGTGAAGACATATTGGAGTAAAGAAATTCTTTTCCTTCCCCACCTGAAAGGAACTTATTGCATGCAATCATTCCCATCATACATACATCCAGCAGCTGTAGGGGGGCTGAAATAAAGGTCAGACTTTTTTTGCTTACCCTTCATTGATTTGATTGCACCCACTGACTAAAATTGACAAAGAGCTCAGCTAAAGCTGTATGGCTGCAGGAGAATGCTGCTCTATGCAAGACCATGTTTCTGCACTAAAAGGTTAACGAAGCATTTGGACTTAGTCCAGGTCTTGCTGGACTTATAGTAGAGTCCCTCTGGCTGGCACAGCAGGAGCTGTACAGGCTCCTTGTGCTCCAGTGCGGCAGCCTGGATCCATGAGAGAGCAGCAAATACCATTTGTCATCTCTGTTTTTCTCAACAGACTTCTCTCCCACTTTTAGAGACAAGCTACTTTCTCCTGGAGGCTTTTTTAGAAAGCATTCTTTTTTAACATCAGTAAAACTCATGCTCTCCCATTGAAAACTACTGTGATGGTGGGAAACTTTTTCCTGTTTTAACAGAGGTATATTTTTACCTTTTACTCTCTTGACTCTTTAAATAGCTTTTGTTAACATAATCTATCCCTTTATCTTGCTTCCTACACAGAGAAAAATGCACCATAGAGAACAGTGTTCATATGCATTTATTAATTACTATAAGTTTTATTACTAGATTTCATATAAAAAGTTTTAATCATGTGTTGTCCTCTTAGGAAAAATGCTGCAAACTTGCTTAGTGAGCAGTGAGCCTCCAAGCAAGCCCACCGAGCAAAGTTGTTGTAGTTCAGCTGGCATTTATATGAAAGAACTTAACATGTAGATAATATATCAAGGCCTTTAATGAGGATCTAACATGAGAAAAAACAAGGCTTAATATTACTGTAGGCTCACCAGCTTGAAGTTCGGTCCCACTGAGTGAGACAGCATGGAGTACTTTGAGTTCAAACAGCACATAAACCTCCCCCCCACAAAAGCAGCTAGGCACCTAACCTGCTGTTCCTGGAAGAGTGTCCCTTTTGTCCATTTTCATCCAAAATTATGGCCAGTGATGCCAGTACAAAGGGAACCTCCATTAAAAGGGGCTCTATTCCCACACAACTGATACAATGTTTTTACATTTCATAAATTAGTATTTAACTTGCCTGCACTGTCTCTCTGCTATGAATAGTCCAGACAAGAGCTGGGAATGCTCATTTCTCTGGCATTCATTTGGAAATCGCAGCTTGTGATCCCATCGGTTGCCAATACCTCAGACAGCATGTTTTTATGCCTCTTATTTACGCAGTTTGTTTCTCTTTTAATATCATTGCTGTTTATTAAGGCTTTCTATACTATGAATAACACCCCTTATCCTCGGCTATTAAGTAATTTGCCAGATGATAGACATTACTGTACAGGACCACCATGCGCTGAAAAATTAGGTTCACTTCAACGGAAGCGAGTATTTCTGAACTATCACCAGTCAGAGTTATGCGTAATAATAAAAACCTTTCCAGGGGACAATGAGGCAGGTTTTGCTTTCAGTAACACTAACGTCAATGCTTAATAATTCTGGCCCATCCATAACGTGGTTCTTCCAGATTTCCAGAACCCCAGCTGGACTGTGTTTATCCAGGATTTCCTGATTCGGAAGTGTGCCTCTAGCAGCGTAGCTGTCTTCAAGCCTGGGGACACAACCTTTCACCTGTGAACTGAGACTCAACTACAGCGATTTATTTCTTTCTTTATTTTAATATATTCCATTGTGTCTTTTTTTTTTTTAATTTAAATGTTCCATGTTTTCCACCTCCTCAGTTGACAAGAATCGGGAGAGGACCAGGGTAACTTCTGGCAGCCAGCAATCCAACTTGAGGGATGCAAGTTATGTTCCTAAAACGTGGAACTGTGAGAAAGTATTCTATTGGGGGCAGTCACTGTTAAAATAGATGTGGTGGAATTTTGCTTGCCATCATTTAGATTATGAATAAAAACGTTACATGTTTCTACATGGATTTTTTTTCTCTTTTTGATAGTTAAAATTCCACCACAACATAAAGATGAAGCCACTCTCCAGCTCCCAAAATACTTTTACAAAGCAGTTCTCTGAGTGTTGCCACCGACTAGGGATGAAGAATCCACACAGACTTTTATTTTTATAGCCTTAGATATAGTTCTTGATAAGATGCCACTAAGAAAATAACTAGAATTAAGGGTTGCAATAGAAAGTTAAAGAGCAATGATGTTATTTGCAATGGAGTTCAATAAAATCTGCTTAATTCAGCAACCACAGTTCAGCAACAGGTATGACTGTCCCATGCAAATCACTAGTCATGAGTTTCAGGGGCAGTTTGTCCAGGCAAGACAAGACAAACCCAACCGATTATAATCACTGCTTCCCTCCTCTGCAGTAGGAATTGGGGCTGTGACACACAATACCAGCTGCTGGACACTGGCTACTATAATAAAAGCTAATTTGCTGGATGGTATGGGCTGTGTTAATTTTCAACGTGGCAAATGCTAACAGTTGACCCAACCTTCCTGAAAAAGGAAGTAAGTCATGAGTCATATAAAATGCTGTAGATGATGGAGAATTATTTAGATTAGTCAAAGCCACAGGAGTCTGCAGGGATATGAGAGTAACATGAGAACATAGAAGCAAAGCAGCATAGTGGCAGCTGCAATTCTTTGTAGCTCAAAAAACAAGGGGAGGGGGATTAAGGCCTTTATATGGAAAGAAGGTCCAGTTTATACAAAGTGGAATAGCTTCACTAAGGGACTGTTAGAAACCTCCATGGTCTCTCCCCTTCTTCTTCCCCCCCACCCTACCTCAGACCTCCAGAATACTCTACAACCTGCTCACTAGGAAACCCTGCAAGAACTATGGATTATCCAAGAGGTCAGATCTCTGTGTGTTATCAGGTAAATAAGGCATTAAAACCCAAGCCTCTGATGGTTCACTGTGTAAACCCTTGGACATTGAATTATATTTTTATGCAAAAAAAAAGAAAGAGCATGTGGAGCAGCCACATTACAAAGGGTTGCAGTGACCACTCCTGTATCCTGGATGGACCTTGCTCCAGCAAGAAAGCTCACACTGAGCCTCTGAGGGGGCATGAGCAGAAGATTATCAAACTCTTGGTTCCCTTTCAGGACACTATCTAGGTATTGCACTGCCCAGCCTATGTCATGATGTGTGACCAGGTACCCAATTCTGAGATCAAAAATTAAAGTGAGAGGGAGCTACTCCCAGATTTTGGGCTCCCTTTAAATCCCAGACCCACTTCTATAATATGCCCCAAGATAATCCTATGGAAGTCAGAGACCCAGAGAGTTAAGGAGCAACAGTCCATTTCTCAAACATGTTACCAGAGATTATACCCCACAGTGATGCTGTTAAAAGATCCTCTACAGTTACAAACAGTGTTTGAATTGAACTTTTAACTTCTCAAATGGGCTTGAGGGATTGTAAACCTCAGTCAGAAGTCTGCAACAAATGCTGCTGGAGTGCCCCAAATGGTAGTCCTAGATGTGAGAAAAATACTCAGAGGGGCACTCTGGGCTACTCTTCTAAGCAGCGTCGCCACAATTCACAGCCCAAGGGAAGGGACATAGGCAGCATCCATGGGTCACATGCCCTTTCTCCCACAGTGAGGTTAGACTGACCCCATTTCTGTTTGTGGGCCAGTTACCAGAGAAGAGGTTTAGTACGGGACACTCTGAACTGTGTCATCAGCAATTTTGTGTCCCTGAGTGTGCTCTTTCATCAGCACTAAGCAATAGGTTAATTGAAATAAGAAGGGGTTTTTTAGATCAAGAACCAGAAATGGAGTGGTAGAATGACTATGGCAAGCACAGCAGACTGCTGTAACTGAAAATCCAGCAGAGAGAAAAAATCAGTAGGAAGACCAAATCTTGACTAGTTTCGCATCACGTTCCCACTCCAAAATGGGGATAAAGCACACACCTGACATTGTCTACCTGAAAGCCAATGTCATTTCAAGCAAATAGCCTACAACCTGCACAAAAGCTCTTCAGATAGTGGAAGATCAAACAGGAGACCCAGCAGTGGACAATCAGCTTGACTAAGCACCTTGAAAGCAGCTCTTCAGGGAGAGACAGCTGAGCCATAAAAAGTGCTGGGGATAAATGACATCAATGCTGTTTACTGGCTTTTTTGAAGTAAAGGCCTCAGCATAAAGAAATTATTTAAGAGACAACTAAACTCTTCTAGAGTCATAATTAGTAAATAACAGGTTCCATCACACATATTGGTGTATACAACTAATTCAGAATAATTAAGAGAAACATATGACAGAACAAGCTCTCCTTTTTTTCCTAAAAACATTTTATTAACATTACTTACAAACTCGTATTTAGAAAATATAGTAGATTAAATTCATTGAAATTCAGACATGGCTCAAATACAAAACATGAAAGAAGGTGCAATAATATCTCCATAGGCACAATCTACTACAGGAAATAATAGTGCCTCAAAAGAGGGATTACATGAGATTTGCTGAAGCTTCTGCTTTTCTGTTTTAACAGCCATTGCATAACCACACATATCTGGAGTGTAACTTAGCAGAAATTTCAAATGTAATGAAAAAATAATGGTTGTAACATTTTCATTTTAATACCCGAGTGATTTATTAATCACTTGTCTGCCTTTGTCAGAGTGTTTATCAAGGTATCCCTAGTCCCAATTATGTCTTCTGGGATGAGCCAGATTCAAGTTTGTATTTCTTTTACAAAGGCTTCTGAAAATGTTGACTATGAACTGTAAAGGACAGTCTACGTAAATGATAGTGCAAAATTATGTAAAATGGCAGGGAAATAAGCCTCTCAACACACTTCTGAAAGGTTCCTTTTCTTAGCAAGCAGAGGATGCCCGCAAAATCCATGGTAGAGCTTTAGTTTTGCACTCTCCTTAGGTATACTAAGAAAAAATTGATTTTTCAAATCTTAATTGATTTGTCACAGTTTAAATATCCTCCCAAGGCAGTAGTAACTTTCCCCCCTCACAAAAACCATGGAAATCTAAATACCTTGCTTCCCAAAGTACTGCTGCAAAGACAAAAGAACGGAAGAACCACACTTAGGTTCTTTCTTCTATTAAATGCAGTTCTTTATAAAAAGTAAATTGGAAGTAAAAAGCAATTCTGAAAGACAGAACTTTGTCCGTGTACAAAAGTGTGCAGAAACCACCTTGCAAAAGAAGAAAGTGGAATCAAAAGATATTTCAAACACCCAAGTGCACACCAGCTTTAAGACTTCGGGTTATATGTCTGAGGCTTTTTAATCAGTTTTCTCATCACTTTTCTGCGGACTACATTTCTTGGCTTGTTGATTCTTGGTTTCTGAGACCCTGCTAAGAAAACAAAGGGAGCAGTGAGGGAATCAGTATGAAAAAACTGTTACTACTCTTTATTGTTTGTGTTTCAGTTTGAGTTTTTTTATATTATGGCAACAGTTTTTATATTACTTAAGCAGTAGATACAATAACAGCAAACATGTTGTAAAATGTGTTCTGGACTCCCATTCTCTCACACTGTAAGGTCTCCTTTGGCACTGGAGTCCTACTTTGCTGCTCTTTTCCTGAACAAACATCAAAGTTTTTTCTAGCTGTCCTGCAGTGACAGCAGAATGGAAGTAAACACACTGTTGTCAGGAAAAAAAAAAAAAAACAAAACCAAAAAAAGAAAAGACCTCAAAAAAAAAAACCCAACCCAGCCCTCTATTGCTACATTTCTCTGAACAACAGTGGGGCAAAGCCTAAAATATAACCGGTGCTTGTGGGAGATGAAAAGGTAAAATGTTTTAGGTTTCCGCATAGAACCAGATTTCATACAGAAGCTGCAGAGTGGCCAAAGACAATCAGGATCATCTCCAGAAATGCTTACAGAGGCCTCATGAAATGTGGGAGTGCAGTTGAGAAAACAAGCACTTTGCAAGCCTGACTGGAGACCTTTTGTCTTTATGCTACCTATTTACCTGCACAAGGAGCCCCTGTGGCCAGTTCCCAACCCTTTCACTGTCACTCCAAAACATTTATTTTTTTAATGAAATGAATCAGAACCTTTGCACTCCAAAAGCTATAGATGAATTTAAACTGCAGTTGCCTATTTGCACAGGGAAGGTCAACTGAATTCAAGTTGAGACTCTGAAAGGTAACAGGAAAGATGCTGGGGAGGGAATTATGGCAGCAGGAGAGAAGGAGTGGCCTAGGTTGCCTTGAAGATTTACTTAATGTTGCTGTACACTCCCAAGCTATAGAAATAAATATGTAAAGCACAACATTAATTAGCACCAATTATGCCCTTAACTATGGGCTTTGGCTGTACCAAGCCTTCCTGAAATGTGAAATCTTCAAGTTAGTGAAAAAGCTTAGAACCAATCCTTTAACTTTGGCTATTTGGTGCTCTGGTTGGGAGACAAATGGCATTTCCTACTTCTTTCTTCCACAAAAAGAGTGAGGAACGGAGAACCCCAGGTGTCTCTGTCTGGGTGTATGCAGGGGCAGAGCATGGAGGCAAGATGCTGAGGTAGCAGTCTCCTTCCTCCTCGCTTTGCACACTTAGGTTAGAGCCTGCCCCTACCATTTCCTGGGTAGCAATAGATGCAAATTAGATAATCACAAGCATTTCAGATAGACCTAGTGTGCTATTAAAGACTCCCTTACAATACTAGAATGGCAGACTTGTCACCCACAGAAGTATTACTGCCATGACTAACTGGCAGACAGTATTTTTGCTTCTAAGGAAAAGGGGTACCTGAGGGGCAATCCTTGCCCCAGCCCTGGAATTCTAGCCCAAAACTGAAGAATCATCTCTTTACTTAAGTCTTCTGCCTACACATCTTACATGCTGAAATATTTGGACCTTGTGCATCTCTCACGTTTAAAACAGAGCTAATTTTTGGCTTTTCTTTCCTTACACCCAAAGTCAATGCAAATGATAAATACAGTCTTTTTATTTTTTTCTTTCCCCAGTTAGTATCAATTCTTAAGTGTTGTGCTGTGTCTGCTTCCTGACTGCTCTGGGAATCAACATATAATTATGCTTTTCTCTCTCTCGTGGATTCACATAACAAATGAGTTAAAGTAGAACATTTACACTGGCAATAGCTAGTATGAACACAGGACTGCAAGTAAAAGCACACAGGACTGCAAGTAAAAGCACAACTGTTTTGCCTTACAAGCACAGCCAGTAGCTGATTTGAATAAAACCATGAGGAAAGATCAGTTATCATTCCCAACCCTTCTACCCACAGCCACAGAAACAGTTGACTCAGCACAACTGATGAGACAGAAATCCTTAGGAATGGGGATGGGAAATGGGGACAGGCAGTAGGGAATCAAGGGAGGATGGTAACTCCTGAAAATGTGAAGGAAAAAAGTAAATTGATTTCACAACTTACTTTAATCCTACTTTAAAATACCTGGAAGGAAATGAGACCTTAATTAGTGTTCATGCTGGTACTGATCAGTTTAAAGACTGATTCCTTGTGGTCTCTAGTAAGTTAATTAATCTTTTTGTGGGCTCTTCTCTACATTCATACACCAAAAATGGTGTAACCACCTTGAATCGCACTGTTCTTGCCAGAAAGATTTAGTGTTGCATCTCGGTTTCCCCTGTCTGCAAAACCACCGAGTGCAAAATTAAAATGCATACCCTTGTAACAAGCCAAGGTGAGTATTTGGATTGCTTCATCTGTTCATGACTGAAAAAAAATACAAAAATATCTTACCTTTTCTGCAGACGTTGTAGCAATCTGCTTCAGTAACAAAGTTATTGGTGTTTCCACCGCAGCCGGTATATTTGAACTCCTTACATGACTTAGTCTTGCTGTCATAGTAATAGCGAGGCACAGAAGAAGAACACAATCCTTCATCCTTCGGGCTATAGCACAGCAAGGGACCAGCTTGAAATGAAAAGGGAAAAGAAACAAAAAAAGTAGATAAATCACATCAATGCAATACCTGTGCCTGGCTTCTTAAAATTTACTCTCTGGTAATTTTGGGGCTAAATAGCTCTTGTTCCCACTGAACTGACTTGACTGTTACCAATTACTTCAGAGACTTACTACATCTTATTCCTGTGAGTTATAAGTTTGAAAAAGCAATGGACAGTCCCAGAAAATAGGATTACTATCCCACAAGTGAAATTCATCATTTGTGGTGCCTCACATACAACAGCTATTTACATAGTCTGACCAAAAGTCTAATTCCGAATATATATATAACAATAACTCCAGTGGAACTACCTTTGTGGGGAAAAAACCCCCCACTATTTTGCTTACCCTTGCTATGATTTTGTCTGCAAATCCTGCCCACTTTCAGCAAAAAATACAAAGCTTTCCACACAAGATTCATGTTCCATTTTGCCTCATCAAAATTCCACTTTCCTTGCTGGAGCCCTTCTACCAATTCATTGGATATGCAACAGAGGAATTAAAAAATAATTCAATGTTCACCTAAGAAAACACTGGCAATCTGTCACCAGCCCAAAATAACTGTCTCCTCAAACACTAATAAAGCTTAGGCAGTGACAGCTTTTATACATTCTGGTATCTCTCTTCTGCAAAGATCCTACCTTGCACTGGATATTAATCTAGTGTTTATGACAACACTTGGCTGTAGTCACCTGCTCATAATTGCCACCTCTCTTCTTTAAAAGCTTGTATGGGGAGACAGTGAAGAGTCACATCAGGCAACAAACTTTTAGCAGAAGTTGAGTTGGTGAGTGCCAAAAAAAACAAGCCACCTAAAAATTTTAGGAAGGCTTTTCCACTGCCCTGAAGGTGACTGTCAGGATGTCTCATGCATCTGCCTCAACACAGACCTTATTTCCCTTCAGATTGCACACATACAGCTCACTAAAAGTCAAAAGAGCAGTTTGGTGTAGCTATGAGCATGTTTAAGTTCACAACAGCAAACTAACACAGCACTTCTGGTCTTTTAGTAACAGCTGAGACTTTAGTCTGCAGAAAATATAAACATCTGCTTCCCAGAAGTCTTCAAAAATACCACTCTGTGAGTACGCAGAGGAAAACATCAAAGAAATATCATCTTCGTATCACTTTCAAACCATCTATTTTATTAAAGATTTGGAACAACCATTACTTTTCTCTGGCAGACAGTGGTCCACACAAGACTGCAAATCTCTGAAGTTGTTGCCATTTCCATAACAGCCACCATAGATGAACTCTTCACACCTCATCGAGCTCAAGTTAAAAGCGTATCTTTTTAGATAACTCCTGCAAGGTCCTCCATCAGCTTCCATACGGCATAATTTGGGCACCTCTGCAAAAAATGATAATGATTTCATCCGCTGTAAAATCAGCCCTCCCTGCTCCCCGCACCGAACAACATGGTAGCACAGCCAAAAAGCACCATTACTCGGCCCGCAAGCAAGTCACAGCTTGTCCCACGCCCTGCATCCTTGCATCAAGTGGGATAGGCTTTACAGGGGGAATCCGATGCATTGATTATGAACTAGATGTAAGATTAAATTACGTTTTAAATATTAATAGTTAAATTCCACATGTTCCCTCCGGGACACCTCAGCCAGGTTTCTCCGCATAAAATTGACATGACCGAGACAGTTTCAACAAGCAGGCGGGACAGACAGGGTGAGCACGAAGCAGCCCGCAAGCAGCGCGACCTCCCCGGTGCATCCACATCCCCCTGCCGTCCTCCCCGTGTGTCCCCCCGCCACCCAGGGGCACTCCGGGAAGCTGGTCCCCTTCGGGTCAGCCCTCGGGGCTGAGGATGGCGGCGGGGCTGAACTCACTCTTGATGGTCCAGCAGCTCTTCTCGCAGTCGTCGAAGGTGAGGAAGTTGTTGGCGTTGCCGTGGCAGCCCCCGTAGGTGAATTCCTGGCAGGTCTGCGTGTACCTGTCGTAGTACCAGCGCGGCACTAGGGCGCGACAGGGGCCGTCGTCGGGGGGCAGCAGGCAGGCGCGCTCCTTCTCTGCGGGAGACACCAGCGACCGGGGCTGAAGCCACCTCGGCAGCGGAGGAGGCTCCGGCCCCGCGTAGCCGCCCGCGGGGTCGCGCTCCTACCTGTGAGGGTTCGCGGGGCCAGGGCCGCGCAGGCCAGCGGCAGCAGCAGCGCGGGCAGCGGGAGGTGGCGGCCGGAGGCCATGTCGCAGCGGCGGCGGACGAGAGGGAGAGCGTGGAAGGATGGCAGAGGGGTCCCGGGAACGAGCGACGCTGCCCGACCCGACGGCAGCGCTTTATATGCGCCGAGACGGCTTTCCCGGGCCGCCTCCCTCCTTGCGCATGTAGTGGGAGGGGAACGTCTGATTCAGCGGGCAGCAGTTCCCCGCTGACCCGGCCGTCACCGGGGAGCGGCAAATTGCGCGCCTGCGTGAGCCCGAGCGCCGGGGAAGCAGGCAGCCCCCCGCCGGGCTTGGGAGAGCTGCCCCCTCCCCTGCTCCTCCCCATTACGGGATGATGCTCAGAGAGCGTTTCCTGTTAATCACGGCGAAATCCGGGACGGGTCACTTAGCGAAAGTCCTCCCCGCGCGTCCCCCCCGCCGTCCCCCCGCCTCGTCCCTGTGGCGGCCGCTCCCGGTTCGGAGGCTCCGGGCAGAGGGCGGCAGGGCGCTGGAAATCAAACACCGGCGTCTCGGGCAGGTCCTGATCCACCCGCGTCAAGCAAAGGCCCCTTAGCGAGGGCCAGTGGAGAAAACACCCGTCAGCCCGCGTTACCGCGGGGTGTAACGCTGATGAACTGGAGCAAAGCCGAGGCACCGACGGCGACCTCGAACTCCTCGGAAACCCAAGGGTCTGAATGGATGAAACTCTGGCTGGTTCAAAGTTGGATTTTGGAGAATACCGTGACTTGGTTTATTCTGTAGATTTTAAACCCGTCAGGCACTCCGGTGTGTTCCGGTGGTGGAGGGGGTGGGCAGTACAGACAGCATACTTTCCCTTTCTAATCTATTAGAGCCATTACATTAATTAGTGTTTACTCCAGATTTACTACAGTAAGAGAGATAAGAGTGGCTGCAAATTAGGCGTGATATCCATAGATAATAGTAATCTGATCTTCCATTGTTCTTCTCTGCTCCCTTTAGGGTGTCGGTGTTGGTCCTCGGTCCTTCAGGCAAGCATGCCATGCATGGGACTGGGGCCACAGCCCCAGTCAGGTGTAAGGAGAAGGAACTCTATAGCACCCTGATTATTTCAGGAATTTACTTTCTCTCCATGACTTCTCTGCTTTTCTTCTAACATGAAGGATTACGAACTAGGTCTTTTTGACACTATTTTATTTTTCATAAAGGCAAGAAAGAGGAGCAAATTCAACCCCCACTTCAATAGCTTCTGGGAGGATATGAATGGTAATTCTCCCTGTTCTTTTTCAGCACTGTCCCTTATCCCTTTTTTTTCAGAATCTCCAGTTGCCAAAGGATAAGTGCCGAGAGCATAAATCCTGGTACAGTTTGAGGCATTATTGTCAGACACAACTGTGATGGTTAAGAATCTCATAGCTACAACTGTGAGTAACAGGTGTTCTCATTTTTAGGCATGTATGAAGCACAGCAGCTATAATAAAGCTTAGGTAGGAAAAACAAAAAACAACCAAAAAAAAACCCCCCAATCAACAAAGCCCCCATACATTTTCTATTTCCAGGAAAAAAGAAATAAACAAAAGGCCTTCTTTCTACTGTTAGGAAACAAAAGGCCTTCTTTCTACTGTTAGGATTCTCTCACATGATTTTAATATTACTGGACTGTTGTCCTTCAGTTTTCATCAGATGTTCTTGGAATTTCAAATAAAGTCATTGAAATACTCCTTTAAACAACAGCAGCAAAATGAATGCTGTCATGCAAAAACCATTTTCCGTATTTTCCATTTTCCCCAGGGAACACACACACAAATCAAAGTTTGAGCTAAACCCACCTATCTATCTACGCTGCAGCACAGTGCAGTGTTTATTCAGCTGCTCCCTTGCCGTAACAGAATATAAATTCACTTACATTAGGTAAGTATCTGTAAAAAATACATAAACTAGAGTAAAAGTTAACAGAGCAAGGGGTAGAAAGTCCTTTACTAACTGCAATCGGCAGCTAGTCATGCCAGCAGGCAGCTCGCTGCAGGCTTCCCATTACAGGGTTATCGACACCAAGCTGCAGCTGTCCTTCCCACCCTAACCACTCTAACCATGTACAAGAGCCCACCCTCACTCCAGCTCCCTCTACCTGCCACCACCACACCACGGCACACACTCTGTACCTCTCCACACCACAATGTTTCTGCTCATACCCATACCAGAGAGCCGTCTCAGCCTGCTCCTTCCACCTGTTTTGACTGGCCCAGGGACCAGCAGCTGGTGGCGTCCGGGGATGCAGCTGCCTGTGTAGATTATGGGGGGATGTAAAAGTTGCAGACCAACAGCTGGAAGAGAGGGATCATAGCCAGAGGGAGGGGAAGAGGAACTGACTTTAGTGAACTGGTTAAAATAAAACAAACCCCAAGAGCACTATAGGCACAGCACTGGAGAATAAAGATGTAAATCTTACATACTACTGGCAGCTGCTTACATCTGCTGAGTGGGAAGAGGAAGAGCAAAGAGTGTCTTTAAGGGGAGAAGCCAGAGGTGAAAGAGGGAGGAGCAACTGCCTATAGGGACCTTTGAAGTGCCAGAAAACAGAAGGACTTGCACAGGCCCATTCCAGTCACTGCTTCTAGGCCTGCAGCTCTGTCCAGTGTAATGGGCAGTGGATTCTACCTCCACTGGTATTGTAGGAAAGCAGCTGCTGGGATCAGAGATGCAAGGTGTTGTACAAACACACATGGCAGGACCACCCTGTTCCAAAGATCATAGCCCCCTGTTTGGACTCTAGACTTTGAAAATACATGCAACCACAGGAGTAGAATGGCCTACTACTTCTTGTGTTTTATAAACCCTCTTACTGTTCTCTTACAGACAGTACCCATCTTCAACACCCATCACAACTTGAGGACTTCAGAGATGCTTTGTGCAGGCCAGGCGTGACATCCCTCTCACACAGAGCTGCAATTCTGCTTTGCAGACATAGCTACCATCAAAAGTTGTCGTGTCTGCCACTGGCAGCCTGGCCGCCTGCCTGAGCACTTGACCTGAAATCTGTTCCTTCCCATAAGTTTTAGTCCAGTCTGTTCAGAGTTGCAGTGCACAAGCATCGAGGTTCATGCCCATGCAAACCACCTGCTGCTGCCTTAGCTGCTGGGCATAGGAGCACAGTGCCCCAGGATGCTGGTGGCACAGGCAAACAAGAACTATTGTGAGGGACAGGAGGAGCAGAAGACAGACGCGAGGGAAGCAAGACCTCACTGCTGGACCAAAACACTCGGCCAAACTGGTTGCGTTTGCCCCACAGTGGTGGCGGAGATGGAGGGAAGGGGGGGATGCCGGGACAGGAGGGTCGCTGCAGCTCCCCGCTCCTGCTGCTGGCTGCCTCCCCGAGGCGATGCGGCGGCGGGGCCGAGCTCTGGGGCGGCCGGACCGTCCCTGTGCAGGCAGGGCCCGTGTCAACGCCCCGTCCGCGGTGCCGGGTCGGGCGGCGGTCTTTAATCCGGTTAGTGAGGATTACCGTGGCGGTTTAAAGGCCGGAGCGGCGCTGGGAAGGGGTGCCAACCGCGCCGGAGAGGAAGCGGCCGCCGCCAAGCAGCGGGGCAGCCCGGACGGCACCGCGTGAGTGAGCCCAGGGGCGGGCCGGGGGCGGCCGTCCCACCCCCCCGCCGCCCCGCGCCCTCCCGGGGGCTCC